>JAAGEH010000015.1:24830025-24973089 GCA_011751065.1 Lasiurus cinereus | reverse complement strand
AAAATAAAAAAATAAATTTTTAAAAAATAAAAAAACACTCAAAAAAAACAAAAAACAGTCCTCAGATTTTATGTGCTCATTATGTATTTAGCCCAATAAATGAAAGAAATGAGTAACTGCTAAACAAAAACATACAAAAAGATGTAAACCTAAGTGCATCCCTTTAAGAGTTTGGAAGCCAAAGATAAAAATAAGCTTTCAGAGAACAGTATACAAGACAAAAAAGCAAACAGATCATTTACAAAGAAGCAGTACTCAGACTAGGACCAGACTTTTTATCAGCATTACTAGGCAGTTGTTTAACTAGACCATCTTACATGACCAGCTTTGTATAAAAGATCCCCATAATGAATAGACTTTGGGTCTCCTGGTACCAAAGCACTTTGCATACAGCTGGTTTGATATGTGGAGTCAAAGTACATCCTTGCACGATCCAACCTTTGAAAGAAAAGAATTCAGGACCTAATATCTTTAGACATTTTTCAATGCATATACTCAAGCTAGTGCTGTATCATATCCATTGCCTCTTATGAAGCTCTTGTGTAAGTATAAACAATATGAATACCATAAGTCCTTTCAACTGCTGAAAACCTAAGGTGATTTTTGTACAAGTAATACAATATGAGATTCAGAAAAAAAAGTTATTCTAATCTTACTTCTATCTCTTCAGTTGTTAACTATGCAGATGTGTGGCAGACCTAGAAAAGTTCAAAACAACTGGATGAATTAAAAATTCTGGAAGTCAAAAAGGATTAAATGATGTGTTAGTGAAAGTTAATGCACTGTGGCATTAATTTTCTTATTGCTGCTCTGACAAATTACCACAAATGTGATAGCTTAAGATGACATAAATCTGATATATTATAAATCTATAGTTCAGAAGTCTAATGCAGATATCAATGGGATGAAATTAAAGGGTCAATATGGCTGTATTTATTTTTGGAAGTTCAAAGGAGTAATCTAATTCCCTTCTTTTTCCAGCTGGTAGAGGCTTCCCACATTCCTTACATCATATGCCATTCTTCTACTTTCTTTTATTGTTTTTGTAGCAATTTTTAAAAATTTATTTTAGAGAGAGGAAGGGAGTGTGTATGTGTCTACGAGAGAGAGAAAGTTTGATGTAAGAGAAAAATATTCATTGGTTGCCTCCCGCATGCATGCACCCCAAACCATGGGTAGAACTTGCAACCTGGGTATGTGTTCTGACTAGGAATTGAACCCACCACCTTTTGGTATAGGAGATGATGCTCCAACCATCTGAACTACACTAGCAGAGCTCCATTCTTTCATTTTCAAAGCCAGCAATGGCTGGTTGAGTCTTTCTCATATTGCATCAATCAGACACTGACTTCTCCTCTGCCTTATAGTTCCACTTGTAAGGACACTTTTGTTTACACTGTGTCCAAAGATAACCGAGAATAACCTTCCTATCTCAAAATCTACAAATTGGTAACCTTAATTCTATTACTACGCACACACACACACACACACACACACACACACACACACATACATAATGATATCTATATGTTACAACAATCATTTCATATCTGAAGGGATAGAACAAATGGGATAACAACCAAAAAAATCCACTAAATCATAACAATGAGAATCTAGCATTTGAGCTAGCAGAAGCTAGAATAGAAATCTTGAAGATAGATCAATAGAAAATACTTACGTAAGTCAGAAGAATAATGAGAAAGCATAATGAAGAAAAACATATCCTCAGATAAAAGTGGGACACATATGCATAATGATAATATCAGAAGGAGATGAGAGAATAAGAAAGAGGCAGAAAGAATATTTAAGGAAATAATGACTGAAAACTTATCAAATTTGATGAAAAATATTCATAGAGTCATCCAAGTGGTACAGAAAACTCAAACTAGAATATAAACAGAAAATGATCCACACATAGGCACATCATAGTTAAAATGTTGAAAAATGCATGGAAAAAACAAGTCATGACATACCAGGGAATCCCAATTCATAAAATTAACAGCTGAAGTCTCATTAGAAACAATGGAAGCAGAAAAGCAGTGGAGTGGCACGTAAAAACTGCTGGAAAAAAACTGTCAAACAGAATATTGTATTCAGCAAAATTATCTTTCAAAAATGAAGGAAAATGAAGGCATTCTCAAGTAAACAAAATCTGATATAGAATTAGTCACTATCAAACTTGCCCTACCAGAAATACTAAAGGGAATAATTTAGGCTAAAATAAACTAGATAGCAACTTGATCAAGTGAGGAAATAATTATCACCAGTAATGTTCACCACATAGACTCTATGCCATAGAGAAATATAATAGACAGTATAATTGCATATTTATTCCTTTTACTTCTCTTAGATGATTTAAAAAATAGTTGAATAAAATGATAATAAATTGTTGCATTGTTGGGCTTATAACACATTAAATGCAATTTATTTGACAGTAACAGTATAAAAGTAGCAGATGGGAGAAAAGCAGTGTTGGAGTGAGGAAATGATACTAAATTGTAACTCAAATCTATTAAAAGAAATGAAGAGAATTATAAAAGATAAATAAGAAGGTTAATATAAGACTGGTGGCATCAGCAAAATGGCAGAACAGGAGTTTTCTACTATCATTCCCACAAAGAGCATCAGTTTTGATATTAATCCATAGATGAGAGTACATTTGTAAGAGTCTGGAAGTCCACTGTAGAAGTTTCAGCACACCACTGGAGAAAAAAATCTGAGAATGATGCATTGAGGAAGTTACCAGTTTCACTTAATCCATATAAGCCCTCTTCCAAGGTGCCACAATTTAGTGACAAGAGACAAACCTTTGACCTGAGATTTCTTCCATGGGATAAAAAGCATAGTGAGTTTCTGCTTTCTTCAGCAATGTGGCATACTTCTAAAATTGTCCATTTCTTTTTCATTTCATCCAGAATAGTGGATTATATGCACAAATAGGGGGCTAAAAAAGGCTGGGAGCACCACAGCAAAGGTTTTTAACTCATTAAGGGAACATAGATTATACTAATTGCTTTATAGCTTCCCATCCCTGGGTGTTGAAGCCATTTTTGGGCAGCTCAACTGGGTCCCAGATGATCTAATCCTAATATATAAAAATCCAGGGGCAATCACAACCTAAACAACCAGATGCATGACCGAATAGCAGGCTGTGTGGGGTGACCAGGCAGGCAGGGGGGGCAGTTGGGGTGACCAGGCTGGTGGGGGGACAGTTGGGGGTGACCAGCCCAGGAGAAGGGGACAGTAAGAGGCAACCAGGCTGGTGGGGGTCAGTTAGGAGCAATCAGGTTGGCGGGGGTGGGGGGTTGGGAACAACCAGACCAGCAGTGGGGGCAGTTAGAAATGATATGGTCAGCAGGCAGAGGCAGTTAGGGGTGATCAGGAAGGCAGGCAAGCATTTAGGAGCTAGTGTTCCCAGATTGGGAAAGGGTGGAGGCTGGGCTGAGGAGACCCCCCCCCATGTATGAATTTCGTGCACCAGGCCTCTAGTAAATTTTTAATTCTTTACCTTTTCAGCTTCCTGTATTCCTCCTTTGGTGACCTTAACTCCCCCTGTCCCCCAATAAACCAGCTGCAAATATTTGGTAGGAAAAAGGTAATGTAGGGAAGTAGGCAAAAGGAATAAGAATGGATATAATGGGTACAGACTGAAGGCAATGCTGGCTGGGGGACAGGAGCCTCTGGGACTCCATTGTTTGGGCAACAAGAATGATGATTATTCTATGATAATAGATAGTTCTTAACTCTCAGGTACCAACCAGATCAGACTATGCTTTTTAAAAATCAGAACAAAACAAACATGGTTAACAGAGCATGATTAATATTTATTATAATTATAGCTAGTCTCCAGTATTCTATTTCTGCTCTGTAATAGTTACAGCATACAGCTTGTTTGATGTCCTTTATGTTCCCATACTAATGTAAACACTATTTCCAGCTTGTAGAATAATGTGTAGACAAAGTCTGGGCAATTTAAATTCTGTTACTGAAAAGTTTGTAAATGCTCTAAACATTTGTAATGAAAAAGTATAGGCATAGAAAACAAATGTGAGGTAATGAAAAGGAGTAAGAAAACTGAAGTGGAAATACAAGTATAAATGTCCGTATCTTAAAAAGTGCAAATTGAGAGGCCCTGTTTATATTTGATGGAGGAAGACATTAGAGCATAAGTATATTATTTATAAAAACAATAAATAGAGGTACTAAAAATAGAGAACTATACTAACAATAGATTAGTATGCAAATTGTCCGGGACACTATTACAGTTACAGTAACAAATGAACAGCAGGCTGCTTGGGTCTACAAGGCCAGCAAGAGGGCTAGTGAAGGATGACTAAACAACTGAACAACAGCTGTATGGGGTGACCAGGCTGGCAGGGCATTAGTGAGGGATGACCAAACAACTGAACAGCAGGTTGCATAGGATGGACCAAGTCAGCAGGAGTGTTAATGAGGAATGACCAAACAACTGAACAGCAGGCTGCGTGGGGCAACCAGGCCAGCAGAGGGGCTAGTGAGGGACAACCAGCCGACCGAACAGCAGGCTGCATAGGGTGACCAGGCCAGTGGGGGGCAGTAAGGGGTGACCAGGCTGGCAGAGGGGGGCATTTGGGGGCAGCCGCCAGCAGGGAAGGCAATAAGGGGAAACCAGTCTGGGGGCAGTTGCAGTTAAGAGTGATCAGGCTAGCAGGGGGGCTATTAGGGGGCAATCAGGCTGGCAGGCAAGTGAGCAGTTAGGAGCCAGCAGTCAGACATCCCCCAAGGGGTCCTGTATTGGAGAGGGTGCAGGCTGGGGTGAGGGACCCCATAGCCCCTGTGTACAAATTTCATGCACGGGCCTCTAGTGTAATTATATTTTCATGGAATTTATTTGGTGGGTATAAGCAAGCTTATTTCTAATCTATTATATAAGAAATTCAAAAGACTAATGAGTCAAGATTTAGCAATATAAGCATATTACTTACTAGTATAGACATATAAGTGGTGAACAGAATGAGTTAAAATACTTAAGATTCAGAGCCTACAATTGTTTTTATAATAATTTCTTCTCTATTATTTGATTAAAACATACCATTTGGTTTAAAAACATATTTTTAGTATATAAATTTGAAATTTCTTTAAAAAAAGAAGCCAACAATCATTATTGAAATTTTATGATTAAAAATCAAATTAAATGCTGAAACTACTTTGTACACATAGAGGTTCCAGAAAGTATATAGTGTAGTACCACCTCCATGGATGGTGATAAATGTATTTCATATTTTTCTTTCCTTCTGAGATAGAAAAATCTGAGTACTAATAAGGGAATGAAAATTCTTTTAAGACTTAAAAAAGACCTTGATTCACACCCTCTAAATTATGGGTAAGTGAATATCAGTATCCACAGCTCCTCATTGACTTGAACATATTTAGAAAACCAGGAGACAATTGATGGGAAGGAAAGGCAGCTAATTTGAAAAGCATAAAAGAAATGGACTTTTTACAATGGATATGGTTGACCTGTGAAATTCTCTGCTATTCCTATGTTACTAAGAAGAGTCATTTGCAGCTGAATTGAAACTGAATTCTAAATTTTCAGTCATGTAAATAGCAGGAAGGAAAGTAAGCCTTGAAAGGAAATGTACCACTACATAAGCTGCTTCTGTAAAAATTGCTATTTGAAAGTTATACTAAATCATTTTAATATTGGGTACAGAAACCTTTAAGTTTTATTCCAAAAACTAATACATATTTAGGTGCTCTGTTTCTCTTCCCTCAGACTTAGCCACAATATGTAGAAAGGTACCAATACACAGAGAAACTAAATATTTTCCATTCACTATCAACTATGCTTGATAAATACAGGAAATACTAACATACAGGGAGGTTATATGTGTCTTATTGGACTATACAATATGTTAAGGTAGTTCCTGTGGACCTGTGTCCTTTTGTAGGATCTTAGGTCCTCATGAAACAATTTATAGCAGTGCAATCTCTGAAGACCAGCTAGATCTGGAAGGACTGTAGCGCTCTCTGAATATGCAGCGCTGGGGGATAGGCTCCTCTGCGCTGAAAAAGGTCAGTGACTGACTGATTAGAATGTGATCTGTGTACTCAAAACAAAGGTGTTCTGATAAAGAGAAAATCCATGGTCAGGTTCTACAATATTGTGTCCATCAGAGAAAAAATTTCCTCCTGAACCACATATCCTTCCATTTCTTACCGGAAATTCAGTTCCATTATAAATTTATGGGATTACCATAAAAAATGTGATTTGTCATTGACTGAAATGTTGTTATGTGGCACATGACTGTATATAATCCTGTAATTTTACTCCTAATTATATACCCAAGATAACATATGAATATGTGTTAGCTTTGAAAACATGTGCTAACATAAAAACATATACATGAATATTTATAATGGAATTATTCATATTAGCCAAAAAGTGAAAACTACCCAACTATCCATCAACTAATGGATGGATAAATATAATATGGTATATAGCCACAATGGAATATTATTCAGCCACAGAAAAATAAATTACTAATGTTGCAACTTAAATTAATTTTGAAAACATTATGGTAAGTAGAAGAAGCCAGTAAAAAAAGACCACCTATTGTATAATTCCTTTTATAGGAAATGTATAGAATAGGCAAATCCATAGAGACTAAAAGCAGATTAGTACTTTCCAGGAACTGGGAACAGAGGGTAGGGGGAGTGACTATAGTTAGTATAGGGTTCCTTTATGAGTGATGAAAATTTTCTAAATTTAGGTACTGGTGAGGTTACAAAATTCTGTAAATGTATTAAAAACCATTGACTAGTACCCTAAAATGGTAAGCTTTGTGTTATGCAAATTATATTACAATAAAGATATTATAAAACAAAGTGAATATTCAGTATATATATATATATATATATATATATATATATATATGTAAAAGTAAGTAAGAGACTGTGCATTTTAAAGCTAAAATCTAAACATTAATCATATAATTTCTACCAAAGCAATCCCTCAGGGCTAACATAATTTTATGAATTACCAGTGTGTTAGAAAATTATACTAAGAAGGAATTTGTTTACGTGCAGAATATATTAACTGGCAGATAAATGGTATAAAGCAGCATAGCTGTTAGAGGAACAAATTGCAGCATTATCTATTTATAAATTCATATCTTCACATACATACAAACACATTCTACTCTGCAATTAGAAATCAGCATATTTTACAATATATCCATTATACCATTCAGGGGATAATTGAAGGATTTAACACATGTCATGTGATTACTCAGAGCCATCCAAAACATTAATTAAATCATCTATATAATAAAAACCCAGTGGTTGTGATGCCGTAATGACCAAAGATCAGTCACCAGGAGGCTAAGTGCAGGGCAAGGCATGCACAGGTGGGCAGGGGGCTTCTAGTCAGTAATATGTTTTTGAGATATCAACCTCAAATAAATAGTTATTATAATGATAATGTGGAATTATCGAACTAGGCTCAAAAATACTGTCACACAAATATCTCGGTGAATCAGATAATCACCAAGGTGAAGTTATGGGAAACATTAAGAACATAATGAAAGTTGATTCACAAAAAAAATATCATTAGAGAAAACACCTCATATGGTGAACAAGTAAAATAAGTTACATTTTCTCACTACTTTGAATTTGGTGCCTCAACATCAAAAGCTTTGTTTTTTAAAATGCCAATTCCTATAATTTTTAAATTATTGATACTCTTTCTTGCATCCTGCCCTAATCAGGTGTACATGGCTAACCCTGTACTTTCTCTATTCCAGCCAAGCAATAAGCCATTTTAACAAGAAGACATAGTCCTTTTAAATTAGAAATCAAGTTGTGGGGACTAGATGTGCATATTGTTACTGGTGTCATTAATTTGAGGTCTTCAATCCTGGAGCAAGCTAGGCAATATATTGATAGCAATAAAGAAAACCATAAGTTCTCAAGTATATGCTCAATTAAAATTAAACATAAAATTAAACATTACATCAATTATTCTCCTCTTAAAATGTTTTTTTTTAAATTCTCACCGGAGGATATGTCTTTATTGATCTGTAGAGAGAGAGAAGGGGAGAGAAACATTGATGTGAGAGAGAAACAATTTGACATGCAGTTAAGTTTGCTTATTTTGACCTATATTCAATTTTAGATTTCTCTGTTTTATTGATTTAATTATATTTTGAATATATGAACTAGTTATATGGTTCAAAATTAATAATACATGAAAATGTGTATTTATCACCTCAGTTCCATATATATATTTCATAAATTCTATTTCTCCAGCTGAAATGTAGGAGTTACCATTTATGGGTGACTAAAAGAGATCCAGGTATAATGTCTAAGTACACTGAAATACCTAATCACATAAATAGGAGGAACCATTGGTTAAATTAATGCAGAAAGAAGGGAAGAATCATATATGTCAAAATAGGCTGGAAGAAATAAGATCAACAAAATCTAGGGGTGTCAAGTAGATATACATGATCCCCTTTTCATTATATAAAGTCCAGTTGATATCATAAAGATTAAAATGGATTTCCTGTTCTCCACTAGCTGTTCTAAGTGATTTATTTCTTAATGTTTCATAGTGGAAATTCATAAGCAATCACACGTGACCTGATCGTAAAGCAATGTCTATCCATGTTCTGTCTGCTGCGTTTAAGTATAGTAAATAGATCTGGGCTCACAAAAGTTATTTGTTGCTAGAGAAATCTGAGATCCATGTGAAAATCTGTATCAGGAAAAAGAGATACTGTATATATTGAATATTAATTTTCTTTCCAATTAGCAGTGGAGGAGAATATTAACAAATATTGGCTACATAAAATGAGAAAAATGAAAATGTTTTGTTATGATGAAATATATGATGATCTAAAGTACAAGACAATGATAACACAGAAATGGGAGCAGCAAAAAGGACCTTATATTATTGAGAAGTGGTAAAAACACTAATATATTAATACTATCATAACTCAAATATACATTTTGTTATTTTTAAGGCAAATACCAAAATAATAGTAAAAGGATGTATAAATACCAAGCTAATAAAATTATTGAGACCAAAGAAGACAAAGATATTTAAGAAGAGAAACGGCCAAGGTGGTACAAATAGAACATAAAGATGAAGATGATGGTTATACCTAATTATTCCAGTAAATATGGTGACAGGTGGCTACTAGAAATATCAGAGGAAACATTTTGTAAAGTATATGATTGTCTAACTAACCACTATGCTATACACCTGAAAATGATACAAAATAATGTTGAATGTAAACTGTAATTGAATAAGTATTCTTATTATGAAAAGAAAATTGTCAGAATGAGTTTTCAAAAGGGAAAAACACACCTCTATTATACTTTTAAGAATAACACTTTAAATATAAATACACAGTAAGAGGGTGCAAAATGATATACTATAAAAACACTAACCAAAAGAAAGGTGAGCTTTTATTTTATTAATACCAGACAAACTAGATATTAAAGTTTTTCAATGACAGTTGACATTTAATATTTTATATAGGTTTCAGGTGCACAGAATAGTGATTAAATATTTATACAATTTACAAAATGATCCCCCAGATATTCACCTGGTACCATACATAGTTATTACAATATTAGTGACTATATTCCTTGTACTTTCTGTATCAGAAGCATTATTAAATGTGAAGTAGGATATTTTTAATGACAAAAATGCTAGCCTACCAGGAATATATAAAAATATAAATTTTTATTGACCTAATATACTATAAAAATATATAATGTATAAATGGGAAGAATTAAAATGAGAAATAGACAAATTTAAATCACAATAGCAGACATGAACACATATCTCTGTAATTGATAGAAAAGTATACAAAGACAATATGGATATTGAAAATTTGACATTTTAACAAGTTTGATTCAATTGATATATGCATTGAAAGTGAAGGCAGCAGTAAATTAATACACATTGTTTTCTACGCACATGACCATAGTCTGGCCATAAAGTATGTGTCAACACCTTTAAAAAACTGAAGTCATACATAGAGTATGTTCTCTGACAAGGAAATTAAACTAGAAATGAATAACAACATCATAACTATAAAAAACTTGTTTGTAAATTATGAAATAAATTTTATTTCTAAATAACCCATAGCCAAAATAATACATTTCAATGAATATTAGAATATATGTTTTAAAATTATGATAATAAAATTAAGATGTATCAAAACATGGGCTACTGTTAAAATACATGTTTATATTATCATATATACTTAAGAATAGAAGAAAAGATAAAAGTCAGTTATCTAAGATCCCATCTTAAGAAGGTAGGAAACCCCAAATAAAGTAGAAGGATAGAAATATGATAAGAGCAGAAGTCAATGAAATAATCATCAGTTGTATCAACAAAGCTAAACATTAGTTAACAGGATAAGTACAATTAATAGTATCCTGGCAAGACTGATCAGGAACAATATAGAAGTAGCACCAATATCAGGAATGAATACAAAATGTTACTACAGATATATTTAAACAAATTTAAACAACATTGTAAACAACTACAAGTCAATGTATATGTGAATAAATTTTTTGAGTACAAAACACAAAAACTTGCACAAGAATCAATATAAATGTGAATAGTCCTATAGCAATTAAGGAACTCAATTTGTATTTTCAGAACCATATGTCTTAATACTAATTTATTCTAAAACTCTATGAAGATATAAAACCAATCATATGTAAAATTTTCTAAAGAAAAGAAAATCATAGGAAAAATCCTAACATATTTTTTGATGTCCAAAAATATTGAACCAAAATGTGTCAGGGCCATTAGGAGAATAGAAAATGACAGGTCAAACTTTCAAACATAAATGTAAAACTCCTAAACAAAATATTAGCGATGCATATCATAGAGCATAGGAAAAGGATAATTAATTACTATCAATTTGACTTTACTACAGAAATATGAAGTTGTTGAACATTTTAAAAACCAATCAGTGTAATTAACCATTATAACAGAATAAGGGAGAAAGCAATATGAGCCTCTCAATGGGTATGTAAAAAATATTTGATAAAATTTATGGTACAATTCTTAGAAAACTAGAGCTATTAGAGAACCCCTTAATCTAATGAAAACTATAAGAATAAAATAGCTAACATAAAAATAAATGCTGAATGATTGAAAACTCTCCTTAGGCTCAGAAACAATACAAAAATAACTTTTATCATCACTTATATCAAATTATACTGGAGCAGTTCTGATTCCAGGGAAAATGGAACAAGCATATTTTTTTTACTTTTTCTTCCACTGAACACACCTATAAAACATGGACAGAATTCATGCCACAGCTATTTGAGAAAATTTAATTTAATAGCAGGAAAATTGGGGAAGAGTGTCAGAATTTGAAGTACCACCTAATTGGCAGTGAGTTTACTATTGTTTTTATTCAATCTAAACTCACCATAGCAACACACCTAGAAATAATTAGCACTGTAGCACAGACAGAGATAGCTCCTGCAAAGCCCTCTAGCTTTAGATTGAGAGCCAGGAAAAGGAGTCCCTAATGTGCAGAGAGTACAGAAATCACAATGTCCCCTACTCCTGTTCTTTTGTTCACTAGAAACCAGAAAATCTCATGATGGCAAAGGCAATAGCCAATAATAAGGACTGCAGGAACCAACTTTAAAATATATATTATTGATTTTTTACAGAGAAGAAGGGAGAGAGTCAGAAACATCAATGAGAGAGAAACATCCATCAGCTGCCTCCTGCACAACCCCCACTGGGGATGTGCCCACAACCAAGGTATGAGCCTTTGACCAGAATCGAATCAGGACTTTTCAGTCCTCAGGCGCACGCTCTATCCACTGAGCCAAACCGGTTTTGGAATGGAGCCAACTTTTGAAGAAGGGTAACCTTTTTCTTCATTTAGTGGAGCTGTTGTTTCAAGAGGGTGGGTCTCTGTCCTAGTATCATTTGGACCTAGAAAGTACTAGGGATATCATGGAAAGGGAGCAGCTTTAGAAAGTGGCCCCATAAAGTTTATAATGATTTATATTAGCATACCAAAGTCACTGCAGAGCTGGGCCAACCATACATTACCAACTAGGTTACAGACTTTAAATCAAGGATATTGTGTATATATGCACACATATATACATATACCTACAAAGGCCGTATTTGAAGAATACTACAAAGACTGTGAAAAGTAAGCTGACTTGGAAACCATAGGCTATAGTCTGGAATTTGCAGCGTGAACCTAACCAGGACTGAAAAAAAATCAATACTTTCCATAGAATTTGAATAAGACATATAGTTTTATAGCCTAATAACAAAAATGCTTAGGGTAAAATTCTAAATTATGTGTTATATAGAGCACTATGAAGCTTTAAATCCCATGAGAAAAACCAGTTAACTGGTACCAAAGGCCAAGAAGACACTGATGGTGGAATAATTTGAAAAAGACTCTAAGTAGCTATTATTATAAAGGTAATAATTTCACTCACAATAATGTAAAACATGCTTAGGAATAAATTTAACTTAAGAGAAACATCTGTACCCTGAAAACTGTAAAACTGTAAGATTCTTAATGAAAGAAATTGAAAAAGACACAAATAAATGGAAAGATATCCTCTGTTCTTGGATCAGAAGAATCAATATTATTAAGTGTACATACTACTCAGATATTGTGTGTGTGTGTGTGTGTGTGTGTGTGTGTGTGTGTATTCATTGTAATACCTATCAAATTTTCAATGTAATTTTTCACATAAATAGAAAACAATCTTAAAATTTGTGTGGAAGTACAAAAGACTCCAAATAGCCGAAGCAATCCTGAGAAAGAGGAAAGCTGAAGGTATTAAACTTCTTAAATTCAAACTATACTATGAGGCTATAGTAGTCCAAACAGTATGAAACTGCCATAAAAACAGACATGTAGACAAAAGGAATAGTATTAACAATTTGGACATAAACCCCTGGCATATTTGGTCAACTAATGACAAGGGAGCCAAGAATATTCAATTGGGAAAGGATAGTTTTTTCAATAAATGGTGTTGGGAAAATTGGACAGTGACACTCAAAAGAAGGCAACTGGACCCTTATGTTACACCACACACAAAAATTAACTCATAATGTACTAAATACTGGAACCTAAGATCTAAAATTTATAAACTGTCAGAATAAAACAAAAACAGGGGAAAAGCTCATTGACATGGGTCTTGGCAGTGATTTTTTGGGTATGACACCAAAACATAAGCAACAAAAGGCAAAAATCAATAAGTGGGACTGCATGAAACTAAAATGATTCTGCACAGCCAAAGAAACCATCAACAAAATGAAAATACATTCTACAGAATGGGAGAAAATACTTGCAAATCGTCTATCTGATAAGAGGCTAATATCCAAAATATATAAAGAACTCATAGAACTCAATAAGAAAAGGAAATAATCCAATTAAAAATTGGGCAGAAGAAATGAATAGACATTTTTCCAAAGAAGTTATACAGATGGCCAACAGGTACACAAAAAGACACCTAACATCACTAATCATGAAGGAAATACAAGTCAAAACCAAAATGAGATATCACCTCATAGCTGTGAGAATGGCTATCATAAAATAGACAAGAGATTAAGTTTTGGTGAGGGTGTGGAGAAAAGGGAACTCTTGTGAATTGTTGGTGGTAATGTAAATTATTGAAGTTACTATGGAAAATAGTATAGAGATTCCTACAAAAATTAAAATTAGAACTGGCATATGATCCATCAATCCTGCTTCTTGGTATAAATCCAAAGTAAAGGAAAACAGAATATTCAAGAGATATCTGCACTCCTATGGTTATCCTATCTAATAAAAGAGTAATATTCAAATTGACCACACTTCTGCTGCAACCAGAAGCCACGCCCATGAGCTAATCAGAAGCAAGTATGCAAATTAACCCAAGCAAGATGGCTGCAGCCAACAAGAGAGGAGGAGGCTTGGGTTTCCCTGGCAATGGAAGAAGCCAAGCTTTCCACCTGCCCTGGTGGGCCCCGGCCTCTGCTCAAGGCTACAAAGTTTCAAGTATAGAAGATAAATAAATCTCAACAAAAATGGTGGCACCCACAGAACTTGAGAGAGCAAGTGGCTTGAGTTGCCTCTGGCAATGGAGGAAGCCAAGTTTTTCTGTGAGTCCAGGCCTCCACTCAAGGCTACAAAGTTTCAATTGTAGAAAATAAATAAATCTCAGATACCAGGGCCTCTACTTGGGTTGCCAGGGGGTGTGGCCGGCCTGAATACCACCACAGGCCCCTCACCCAGGCTGCTTCATGCCCCAAGGGAACCCCTACCCTGATCCAGGACACCCTTCAGGGCAAACCAGCTGGGCCCACCCATGCACTAGGCCTCTATCCTATCCAATCCTATCTAATAAAATAATAATATGCAAATTGACCATCACTAGAACACACAAAATGGCTGCCCCCCATGGGGTCAAAGGTGACTGCCCTCATGTGGACATAAGATGGCTGCCACAAGATGGCCAGCAGGGAAGGGCAGTTGGGAGGGACTAGGACTGCAAGAGAGGGCAGTTGGGGGTGATCAAGCCTGCAGGGGAGGACAGTTAGGGGTGACTAGGCTGGCAGAGGAGGGAAGTTGGGGGTGACCAGGCCTGAAGGGAAGGGCAGTTTGGGGGGACCCAGGCCTGCAGGGGAGGGTAGGTAGGGGTGACCATGCCTGCATGGGAGGGCAGTTAGGGGCAAACAGGCTGCCAGGGGAGCAGTTAGACATCAGTAATGCTGGCAGGGGAGTGGTTAGGGGGTGATCAGGCTGGCAGGCCGAAGCAGTTAGGGACAATCAGGAAGGCAAGCAGGAGCGCAGTTGAGAGCCAGCAATCCTGGATTGTGAGGGATGTCTGCACATTTAGGTCCAATCCTACCTGAATCCTTTATCCAGGTAGGATTGGGCCTAAACGGGCAGTTGGACATCCCTCAAGGGGTTCCAAATTGCAGAAGGTGCAGTCTGGGCTGATGGAAACTCCCCACCCCTGTGCATGAATTTCATGCACTGGGCCTCTAGTTAGCATATTCATAATAGCCAAGATATGGAAACAACGTGTTTGTCACATATGAATGGATAAAGAATATGTTATAAATGCATGGATTTCTATATATGTATACATACATGATATATAATTCTATATAATAAAGAGGTAATATGCAAATTGACCCTCGCACCATTGCACAAGATGACAAGAGACTAAACCGGCAGTCTGACATCCCCTGAGGGGTCCCAGATTGGGGAGAGTGCAGCCTGGGCTGAGGGACACTCCCCTCCCCAGTGCACAAATTTTGTGCCTTGGGCCTTTAGTCCTATACAATAAAAGCCTACTATGCTAATTGTTTAGCCGGGAGTTCAACTGCTCACTATGATGTGCGCTGACCACGAGGGTGTGGCATGGAACATGGCACACCCTAGAACTGGATGCAGCGCTGCCAGTGGGCAGCAGTGAAGGCACTGCTGGCCCTGATGGGCCTCAGCAAGAGTGGGACCACAGCAGGATGGTGGAGCAGGTAAGCGGGCAGCACCAGGCCAAGGCCAGTGTGAGCAGGGGCCCAATTGCCCCGCTGATCTCCCCACAGATGGTGACCAGCAGTGGTGGCAGGGGGGGGCACTGCCTAGCTCCCAAGTGCTGAGGGAGCTGGGGGTAGGCTGGCCTCAATCGATTGCCCCACAGTTGGCAACCAGCAGCCAGAAGGCCCTGATTGCCTGATTGAGGTCGAGCTCCTGGCTGGGACAAGGAACTGGAGATGGGTGGGGGCAACCAACCTTCCATGGTGCCTGGGCAGGGGGAGAGGCTGTGCTACCTGAGGGTGGGGATGATGGGACAGAGGTGCAGTGAGAATGCAAGGTGTCAGTGGATCTTGCTCTCACTTCCCCTGCTACCCTGTTCCAGGATGCCAGGGCTTGCACACTGGGGAAGTCTCCATGCTCAGGTGCCTGTTGCCCATGAAGAGCCTTCACTGCACCTGTGTGGCCTCTTCAGGTTGAGCTGGCTGCAGCTACAAGACTGCAGGAGCCAGTCAGGCTCCCTGTGGGTTCATGCAGGAGTCAGTCTGCGAGATTGGCTGGGAGAGAGCATGCTTCCCACCTGGCTTCTGTGCAGCACTGCTGGGTGGCCCAGAGGCCCATACTGCACCCTGGCCCATGGTGTCTGGCTATACTTGCTGTATCTGTGTGTGGGGACTCAGGCGGAGGGGACATGTGGGGGCCCAGAGGTCAGCTGGGACCTGCCCTTCCACGCCAGAAGCTTGTGCTTCAATTGCCAGACAGGCCTAGGGACCTTACCCATTTATGAATTTTGTGCACCGAGCCTCTAGTATTATATATAATATAATATATGGCCTATATTATGCAATACTAGTGACGACCCAGTGCACAAAATTCATGCACATTAAAAAGGAATTAATTAGAGAAAATATTTTAATATTACTATTTGCCCTTTCTCTATAATAGAAGTGTCAGAAATGAAAGAAAATTAGTAAAATGTATATGAAATCTCCCTCCTGTCCGAATCTGAGGCATGCCATGAGAACCAAAATCAAGTCCTAGCCTATTCAATGCACCTTGAAATCATACGAGACCTAGACCTAGCCTGCCCCACTCCCATTGGGCTAGATCCAGACCCCACTGGCCCTACCCCTATCAAGTCCCTCAGGTCCCCTGGTCTAGCGCTGGGGTAGGGGGAACACCTTGAGGTCCCCTGTGAAGCCCTGCCAGCAGGGGACACAGCCTCAAGTCTCTGGCCTGGTGCTGGGGCAGGGGATGCCTCCTTGGGCAGGGGATGCCTCTTCAAGCCCTGTCAGGCAGGGGTTGCAGCCTGAGGTTCCCAAAATGGTGCCAGGGCAGGGGGCATGGCCTCAGATCTCCTGTCAAGCCCCACAGGGGGGTGCACAGCCTCAGGTCCCCTGCCCCAGCCCAGTACCAAGCAGCCTCAGGTTCCTGTTGATTGCTCCTTAAAACTCATTATGAGAACTTAGCCTCTGCTGTGGGTGTATTCATTTTGTTATGCTGTGATGATAAAATTGCATATTCCCTCTTTATTAGATAGGATATGTACTGTATATAATATTTTATGAGACAGAAGGAAATCTTGTCATTTGTGACAACATAGATGGACTTTGAAGACATTATGCTAAGTGAAATAAGTCAGATGGAGAAAGACAAATATTCTATGACATGACTTATATGTAGAATCTTAAAAAGCCAACTCAGAGAAACAGAGAGTGGAATGGTGATTACCAGGGGCCGAGAGATACTGATGGGAGACAACAATTTCAATAATTTCTGATTTCTCATTAGGAAATATGGAGACTGGAAGGAAGTGGGATGACACACTAAAAGTGCTGTCAATGTGGAATTATATATTCATTGAAAATATACATCAGGAAAGAATGAAGGTGTAATAAAGATAAAATCATGGTGCATAAAAGAACCTACAAGAGTATAAATTTTCTATATTCTAATACTATGTAGTTAAATATTTATCCTAAGTAGACTGAAAAGGTAAGTATATGTTTTTGAATTCCTAGAGAAAACAGAAAAAAAACCTATATAAAGTGATATAGTAAAAATCATAATATATAAATTAGAATGAAATATTATACAAGCAGTAAAGGGGAAAAATCATAACAGCAACAGCTCCAGACACTTGTAAACTAAGCAACACATTTCTAAAGAATCCATGGGTCAAAGAGGAAACCACAGGTAAAAAATATAAAATATTTTAATTAAACAAAAGTAAAAATAAAAAATATATAACATATCAAAATGTCAGTGCAGTTAAAGTTGCTGCTGGAGAGAAATTTATAGAACTAGATATAAATGTTATATTTAAAAGTGGGAAATATCCAAATCAATAATGGAAGATATCACCTCAAGAAACTAGAAAAAATACATATCAAGCAGAGTTAAGGAAATAATAAAGGTATCAGCAGAGATTAATTAAATTAAAAACAGAAAAACCATACAGAAGATAAAAATCTATGAAGACAAAGCTGTTTCTTTATGACAATTTGATAAAATCAATAACCTCTAGCAAGACTTACAAAGAAAAAAACAAAATGACCACTGTCAGAAATGAAAGAGGGGATATAATAACAGACACTGCATATATAAATTAAACAATTTACATGAAATTTTGTAATCCTACAAAACCATTCTGGTTGCCTTCAAATGTACCTTCCAAAATATTATCGGAGAGATTTGGTTGTTATACTTCTGGCTTGAAGATTGAATAAAGTGTTCTGAGCCAAGTACTGCAAGGCATGTAGCGCAGAAGCTGGAAAAGGTGAGGAAATGAATGACCCCCCTAGAGTCTCTTGAAGAATCACAGCTCTGCCTATATCTTGATTTGAGCCTAATGAAACTCATTTAGACATTCTGACCTCCAGAACTGTAAGGAAACAGAATTGTGATAATTAGTTACAGAAGCAACAAGAAAATTAATGTAATTACAAACAAGAGTCACCTAATGTGAACTAGTCTAAATTATTTTATTACAATTAAAGTAAATGAATTAGTAGTTAAAAACAATAAAAATTATAAATCTCTAGAGTCATATAGTTTCCTGTATGAATTCTACCCAACATTTAAAAAAGAAATAAACACCATTTCTAAAATAGCCAAACTCATAGATGTTACAAATGTCTTGAAATACTTTTATACATATCACTAAATTGAAATTATATCATTTCTTAACCTACTGGTGGATTTTAATATATTGGATATTATTAAGTAATTGTTATTTAGTAATTATTACATATATTAAATATAAATAAGCACATTGTATTACTATATGAGTCATATCATGTCTCTATTGGTTAGTACTGGGATAGAATATTGTAGCCAAATTAAACTAGACTCTGGGTTTTTAAATTAAATGTTATAAAAGGACTTTGGAAGTTCTGTAACCTTTCTTGAAATTATATGCAAAATTGTGTAACATTGTATATAAAAGAATTTCATCAAATTCACAAAGAATTAAAATACCTCTATCTCAAAACAAATTAAGAACAATTAGCCTAGACCAGAAGTCAGCAAACCGGTTTGCTGCTCTGTTGACTAATGAGTTTGCCGACCACTGGCCTAGATCATAAAACTTAGTGATTTTTGCATTGCCACAGACCAGGCTATATAAGTGGACATCTTGAAATTGGTTATAGGTTTAAAAATTCTTTCAATTAATACTTACTGTATGCCTACTCAGGTAGCAATTAGTATTGTTGCCACTTATTACCAGTAACAAATGATTTCATGGCATATCTTTTTTGTGACAAGCAGATATACAAGTGAATGGTCAGATTCTGGGTTATTCCTAATGAAATGGATATTTCACATTCATAGAATCATATAATTCATGTTAGTATCAGTCAAACTAAAAAGTCTATAATGTCTCAAATAAAATGCTCAGGGGGAAGCTTTTTCAGCTCAAAAGCAAAAGTAGTTGCAACCTTAGTTTTCTCCTTTCCCCTAATGTCATTTCTCCATACAGTGGGGTTTACTTTTCTAGAAACAATATGATAGGCACTGAAGTGAATAATAAAGCAAATTTGACATCAATGCTTTTCTTTAAAATATCCAAAGATGGGGACTAGGATGTGTAGAAAATTATGTGATGCACTGCCTAGGATCTCATTTGTCTATAGGAGCTTCCTCAGCTCAAGATCATGCCCCCTTCCTTAGGTGGCCTATATCCAATGTCTGATTGATATCACAACTTAGTCATCCTGCCCCAACTCAAAAAAGCTATGGAGGACCATTTCATGTTCACAACATCCTGTGGGATTGGCTAAGGCTTCCATTGAGACTATTTCACAGATTGCCTTTTTCTTTGGCAAATCCTTCTTCTTGACTTCACTTTCAGTTTTTTACCCCTATAGCATTTTCTAATGAGGCTGCTGTATTCTAATACTTTAAACATCTGGTTTCTGGAGAACTAATCTGCTACAGCTGAGGTCAGAAGTATCTTAAAAAGCAGATAAGGGGACCGGTCACAGTAACTCAGTGGTTGAGCATCGACCTATGAACCAGTAGATCATGGTTCGATTACTGATCAGGGCATATGCCCAGTTTGTGGGGCTCGATCTGCTATCGTACAGGAGGCAGCCGATCAATGATTATCTCTCATCATTGATGTTTCTATCTCTCTCTCCCTTTCCCTTCCTCTGTGAAATATGTATATATTAAAGCAGATATGGGCATAGGGGTTTAGGTTTGGATCACAGGCTGTCTGGCTGGTAATAAGACCTCCATCACAGATGGCTCTCAGGTGACTCCTGGCACACGGTAGTGGTATAATTGTTAATATTTTTACATGCAGTATATTGGGATAGTGTGTTATTGAAAAATTATGTAGTGAGATGTATCAGGTTTTTGAGAAGTGGGGTAGAGATAGAAACTGTAAGTACATTGAAATTGGGTTGTCTTGATAAGCTCAACAGACACTTTGGGGAAAAATATAAGAAAAAGCTGAGTATGAGTCAATTTAATGTTAAGTGTGAAAGCCAGAAGGTCTCCCTGGTAGCACATAAAGATGCTCTCTTTTCCTTAAGCAGAAGGGCAGAGAATGCTGCAGATGAGGCCTAGGACTTAATTGTAAGAATAACTGAGTTCCAAAGAAGTTAAATTTCCTACCAAGGCGGGTCTGCTTTAATAAGGTGGCTCCTGCTGGGAAAGGATGGGGCACTGGCACATTGGATAAAGGTATGTGGATCAGTCCTCCTGAAAATTTTGAATTTGCCAATTCCCCTGAATCCTCTGACCATGTAGAAGAGTCACTCCTTCCCATAAATGGCTAGAATTCCCCCCTTGTTTGGAGGGTAAGTGCTGATGAACTGTTTCTGTACTCAATTTCAAATAATAATTTCTGTGTGCCCTCAAAATTCCTGGTAATTTATACAAAAAATTAATGTAATTATTATTTTATCAATAAAGTAAGACTTAAGATTAAGCAACTAAACAACTACTTGGTCATAGATTAAACAATTAGTGATCAAATTCAAGCCACTAGTAATTCGTAGAGCTGGGGATTAAACTCAGAACTGTCTGATGCTAGTCCAGTGCCTTTACTGCTAGCCCACAATTAACTGTCTCAATTGAACTTCCCTTGCATTTGAATGGGAATGCCATTGAGTTTGGGTTTGGTGGACATTAAGCTGCATTCATTGCTTGATTACAGGTCCAATTACTAGAGTTCTCAAGATGTGTGGTGGAGAGGTGTGTAATATATGAGCTTCCCAAGGAATGTTTCAAAATACGTATTCAAAGTTATGATACAATTTTATCTTTGGACAATAAATAAAAAACATTGTTTCCATAAATGCTGTAGAAAACAAAACTTCACACAATGTCCTAAGCTACTGAAAATATGCAAGGAATAGCAATTATTGTCTATGTATACAAAAGAGAATAGATTTCAGAATTTTTAGAGCCAAGAAATTTCATGTTTATTAAAAGAGTAAAAAGCTTTCAAACATTGAAGAATTCTCTTTTATATGATTCTGCCTTCATTTTTAAATAATGTGGAATATCTTGCATCAGATGTCAAAAACTAAAATTAAGTACTATGTGGAAAATTAGTTGGTGTTATATCTAATGTTACATCTTGTGTAAGGTTAACTGCAACTCTCTCTTATATTCAGACTAGAGGCCTGGTGAACCCTCTCACTATCTGGGACTGCTGGCTCCTAACTGCTCACCTGCCTGCCTGCCTGCCCGGTTACTCCTAACTGCTCCCCTGCCAGCCTTATTGCCCACAACTGTTCTCCCCTGCCAGCCTGGTTGCCCCAAGGTAACTTCACCTGCTGGCCTGGTCACCCCCAAATGACCTCCTGTGCAGGCCTGGTTGCCCCCACCTGCCCTCCCCTGCCAGCCTGATTGCCCCTAAACTCCTGCCAGCCTGATCTTGCCCCTACTGCTCTTCCCTGCCAGCCTGATAGCCCCTAACTACCTCTGCTCTGCCCCCACCACTATGGCTTTGTCCAGAAGGAAGTCGGACATCCAGAAGATGGTTGGTCGACCCAATATAATTAGCATATTTCTCTTTTATTATTATAGATTATATAGGATGGTATTGCTTACATGGGGAGGGAGACTTTTTCAACAGGAGGAGATGCTTTTGGCAGACAGACAAAAATACATAATCCCTATATCTGGACTGATAGCCAACCATATGCACTATACTACAAACTGGTTATTAAAAAATTGAACTGCTTTCTTACACCTTACATCAAACAGCTGTTGCCCTTAAAACCCCTCCTCAGCACCCCACCTTAGGTTCTGCCTTTGCAGTTCACAGAGATCAGGTTCTGATTGGTCAGTTTCTATGCCAGTGTCAAAAGTTCCACTTCCTAGGCAATCATTGGCTCTTCTGGAAATCCAGAATGGCCCCACTGACAGCTGCCTTTGTCTTTGGGCCTATCTCCTCGCTTGATCAGCAGCTTCCATGATAGCTGTGGTTCAGGCCCTGCCTTTCTCTCTGGGGCTATCTCCGGTCCTGATCTGCAGCCTCTGCAGCAGGTGCTGCTCAGGCTCTGCTCCTCTCTCTTCAGGCCTCTCCAGCAGCTACAGTGGCTGCTGATCAAGTCCTGCTTCTTTCTCTGGCCTTGCCAGCAGCCATGGTGGCTGCTGATCAGGCTCTGCCTCTCTCTTTCTCCAGGCCTATCTCTGGGCCTGATACACAGCTTCTGTGGCAGCTGGTGATCAGATCCTGCCTCTCTTTCTGGACCTCTCTCTGGCCCCGCCCACCCATCACCACCCTGCCTGCCTGCCACCAGCCTTGCTGTAATAGGAGCCTGTGGGCTGCAAGAGAGGGACCAAGAGGTGCTCCATCTAGTCATTTATGTCTGACAACCATAGGCTATTAGTATAGATAGTAATTCATTTATTCAACAAATATTTATTAAGCTATGTGCCCAGTCCTGCATTACCCAACATGAGCTAGTTAAGTGGTCCATTAGCTTCATGTCATCAAGTCTTTCCTGCACTATATGATGACAATTGTGCCTTACATCTAAAAGTTTTTACAACTAAACTCTCTTACCTCAAAGGCTATGCTTTTGACTTCTTCTAGATGTCTCATTGTTTAGTATAAAACATTCAATCTTTGGAAGACTTAGACTTACTGTTCCATGATTTCTTGAGACAGAAAATCAGGATTAACCAAAATACTAGACAGAAATCTTTAGTGCCAACTCAGAGGCCTAAGAAAATAGTAAAGGAAAATGACAGTTTTAATGAATTCCAGAGAATTAGTTCAGAAACAAATTTAAATGATTTACTGTGATTAACAGAAACCACATGTTAGAAGGTGCTCTTTTTGCTGTCAATTAGACTATGAGAATTTTCTTATATTTTTATTTGTTTAAATTTTCTTATATTTTTCAGTAAAGATAGTTGTGTGTTCAAACATGCAGGATTTTGGATAAAACAAGGTAATCTAATTACAAAATCACCTAGTGTCCTGATTGTTGTTGAGTGTGCAGAGTAGGAAGGATAGAAATAAGCAAAATAAACCAAAGAATGACAAGTATCACAGGTAGAATCTAATGAACAAAATGGGTCCAGTGGCACTGAAGTATGCAACAGACTGACAAATTCAGAGGGAGGGGTTTGGGTGGACAGAGATTAACCAAAGAACTTACATGCATATATTCATAGCCCATGGACAGACCACAGTGAAGTGAAGGCTTGGGAAGGGGATGTGTGTGGGCTAGAAAAGATCAATGTGGAGTGAGTAAAACATCCGTAATATTTTCAACAATAAAGATAAATTAAAAAAAGATACCCTTCTGCCTTCAGAACATTTGAAGCAAGTATATTCCCACTGTCATCAAGTATGGAATAGCTTCAGAAAGGAAATTTATCTGATAAGAAATGTGTTTAGGCAGGTTGGCACCAGCTGTGCATTCATAGCAGCTAGAGATTTTCATATAGCAGTCCTAAATTCAACCTGCAGATGTTCTTGAGAAGTTACTATGTCTCAATACAAAGATCTTTTTGGGATGATGTAGACCTTCATGATCCATTTCAGTGATATAGTTCTCAAGTGTTTGCCTTAACATAATATACATCTAGAGATTATGAAGATTACAGCTACTCTGTTATTTCTTGACGAGGTTTCTTAACTTACATTCACTGCCTTTATATGCTTTGACATTTGGCACAACCCTACATGTATATATATATATATGGCTGATGGTAAGATGCAGTATTCTCTCCAAAACAATATGCCATAGTTTCACTAATATATTGAAACTAAAGTTCTAACTTTTCCTGCTCATATTTTCTAGTTAATTTTAACACTAAAGTAAAATTATATCTAATTATAAATATGTAGAAAATAAATGCTCAGTAACTCGCTCTAGAGAGGTCTTGCCACTTTAGAAGAGCTTGGGTTATATTGACTTGAATGATATTGTAAATGGCAGTTGTGTATCTACAGTTCAAAGGTACCCAGCATTTGGTTTTAGATTCTAACTGTAAATAATTTATGCATGCAGATTTTTAAAAAAATTAAGGAGAGAATGGAAAATATACAATAAGCTGTCTCATTATTTCCTTACTTTGACTCATTTCCTATTTATCCTATCTAATAAAAGAGTAACATGCAAATTAAACATCACTCCATTACACCCACAAGACACACCCACCAGCCAATCAGGAGTGAGTATTTAAATTAACCCAACCAAGATTGCTGTGACCACAGAGAGAGCATGGGGGAGGCTTGGGTTTCCCAGGTAATGGAGGAAGCCAAGCTTTCTGCACAGCCTGGCCAGCCAAGGCCTCCACTAATGTCTAACACATTTTATATCAAATAGTTATAACTTTTTATGTAAATATTTGAAAAAGCTATCTCTACATGATGACAGTACTATGTGCTTTTAAATGAAAAGATGGTCTTGCAATGGAGGAGTTCAAGTTATTTATTATAATACTTTGTGTTACATTTTAAAATGTGAGTATATTCAGTTCAGATGTCAGGAAAAAGAAAAATTACTTTTCATTATTATTGGCAATAAATCATACATTGAGTTTACAACTAATTTCTTAGTTATCTTTGTTTTCAAATCAGAGAAAATTATATGTGCAGGTAGATGAATCATAAATATACAATTACATGAATCACAAATATAACCTCCCATACATGTAGGTTTCTATTTTACTTTTTTTAAAACCACTTAAATCATTTTTTAGGTATACTGTTCAGTGGTATTAAATACATTCATAATGTGCAACCATCAGCAACATCCATCTCTATAACTCTTATGGTTCAATGCATGAAATTTGTGCATGAGCGGGGGTGTCCTCAGCCAGGCCTACACCCTCTCCAATCTGGAACCCCTCTGGGCATGTCAAACTGCTGGTGATCCCTCTCACAATCTGGGGCCGCTGGCTCCTAACCACTCACCTGCCTGTCTGCCTGTCTGATTGACCCTAAACACTCTACCTCCTGGCCTGATTGCCCCCAACTGCCCTCCTCTACTGGCCTGATTGCCCCTAACTGCCTCTACCTCAGACCTGTCAGCATGGCTTTGTCTGGAAGGACATCTTGAAGATCTGGTGGTCTAATTAGCATATTACCCTTTTATTAGTATAGATATTAGAACTCTATTCATTAAACAATACCTCCCCATTCTTCTCTCTTCCTAACCCCAAACAACTACTATTTTACTTTCCATTTTTATGATACTGAATACTCTAAGTATCTCAGACAATGTGGAATCATATAGCATTTTTCTTTTTTGTGAGTAGACTGTTTCACTAAGCATAATGTCCTCAAGGTGCATCCCTGTTGTAGCATGTTAGAATTTCTTCCTTTTAAAGAGTGACTAATTTTCCATTGTGTGTGTGTATGTATGTGTGTGTGTGTGTGTGTGTAATGTGCAACCATCAGCATCATCCATATACACTCTTTTTAAAGAGTGACTTTAATATATACGCACACACACACACACCACATTTTGCTTATTCAATTAGCCATCAGTGGACATTTGGGTGGATTCCACATTTTATCTATTGTGAATTAATGTTGCTATCAAAATGGGTGTGAAAATATTTCTTTGAGATCTTGCTTTCTATCTTTTGTATATATATGCAAAAGAAGAATTTGTAAATCATACTGTAGTTCTAATATAAAAGTTTTGAGGAACTGCCATACTGTTTCATATTGGATGCATCATTTTATACTCTCATCAATAGTGTACAAGGGTTCTGATTTCTCTACATCCCTGACCAACACTTCTCATTTTGTTGGTTTTTTTTGTTGTTGTTGTTTGTTTGTTATTCTACAATAGCCATTCTAACAATTCTGAAGTGGTATCTCATTGTAGCTTTCATTTTCATTTCCCTAATGATTAGTGATGTTACATATCTTTCCATGTGCTTATTATACACTTGCTTTTATTGATTTTAGAGAGAGAGGGAGAAGGGACAGAAAGAAAGAAGCATTGATGAGAGTGTAACATCAGCGATTGGCTGCTTCCTGCATTCCCCTACTGTGGATCAAGCCTGCGATCCAGACATGTGCCCTGTCTGGGAATCCAACTGTAACCTCTTGGTTCCTAAATCGAGGCTCAATCACTGAGCAACACCATCCAGGTGATATTCATATATCTTTGTTGTAGAAATATCTATTCAAGTCCACCCATTTTATAATTAGGTTGTCTGTATTTTTATTGTTGATTTTTTGGTATTTTCTATATGTTCTGGATATTAACTACTTATCAGATTTATGAATTACAAATATTTATCCCATTCTGTGGGTTTCCTTTTACTCTATTGATGTTGTCTTTTGATGCTAAAAATATTTTTAATTTTCATAAATTTGATTTGTCTGTTTTTACTTCTATTGCTTGTGACATTGGTGTTATATTCAATAAATCATTGCCAAATCCAGTATCATGAAGCTTTTACCCTGTGTTTTCTAAGAGTTTTAGAGTTTTATTTCTTACATATAGGTCTTTGGTCCATTTTAAATTAATTTCTGTATGTGGTATTAGGTAAACGTCCAGATGCACTCTTTTGCTTGTGAGTATCCAGTTTCCCAGCACCATTTGTTAAAAAGATTCTCTTTTCCCCCATTTAATGCATTGGCACACTACTCAAAAGTCATTTGACTATTATGCAAGGATTTATTTCTGGGCCTCCAATCTATTCTAAGTCTGTCTTCAAGCTAATAGCACACTGTTTTGAATAGGATAGCTTTGCAGTAAGTTTTGAAATCAGGAAGTGCAAGTCCTCCAGGTTTGTCTGTCTTTTTCAAGGTTTTCTTTGGAAAATGTCCCTTGAGATTCCATATGAGTTTTAGGATTGTCTTCATATTACTACAAAAAATGTCATTGAGAATTGAGAGATTGCATTGATTCAGTGAATCACTTTGAGTTATGCTAACATTGTATGTCTTCCAATCCATAAGCATGGGACGTATTTCTATTTATGTTTCATTTAATTTTTTTCAGCAATGTTTTGTAGTTTTTATTTTACAAGTGTTTCATTTTGTTGGTTAAGTTTATCCCTAAGTATTTTATTATTTTTCATGCTATTGTTAAATTGAATTTTCTTATTTTTCTATTTAGATTATTGATAGTGAATAGAGATGCAATTGATTTTTGTATGATTTTGCTTGCTGGAAAAGAACTGACTTTTTTTTATTAGTTCTAAGAGTTTTCTTGGTGAAATATACTACTAGCCCTGCACAGAAATCTGTCTTCCAGTAGCTCACCAGTAGCTTGCTATTGCCCTCCAGTAGCTCTCTGCCCACTGCCCCACCCTCCTGTAGCTCCTCTGGCTCCCCTCCCCTCAGCCCGACTCATAGGTTGCTGCCCTGCCCCATCCTGTAGCTCTTCCTGGCCCACTTCTAGCTCGCTGCCTCACCCTCCTGCTGATCTGTGACCCAGTTGTTATGTGGTCTATCGTTACACTTCATAGCATAATGACCATTTGCATATTACATCTTTATTATATAGGATAAGAGCATGTTGTCTACAGAAATATTTAAAATCCTCCTTTTCAATTTGGATTCCTCTCATTTTTCTTTCCTACTTGTTCTGGCTTGGATTTCTAGTACTGTGCTTTGTTGTATATGATGTTAATTGTGGGTTTTTCATATATAGACATTATTATTATTATTACTTGGTCATTATTTTATTGAGGTAAGTTCTTTCCATACTTAATTTGTTGAGAGTTTTTAGAAATTTATCATTATTGGTGAAAGTATTACAGATGTCCCCTTTTTCCTCCACTCCTCCCCTCCCCCCCAAGACCTTCATTTCACTATTGTCTATGTCCATGGGTTATGCATATATGCATATATGCATATACGTTTTTTGGTTAATTTTTCCCTACCCCCACCCACCTCTCTGCTTCCCTCTGAGATTTGTCAGTCTGTCCCATGATTCTATATCTCTGGATCTATTTTGTTCTTCAGTTTATTTTGTTCATTAGATTCCACATATGTGTGAGATCATGTGATACTTTTCTTTCTCTGACTGGCTTATTTCACTTAGCATAATAATCTCCAGGTCTATCCATGCTGTTTCAAAGGGTAAGATAGCATTCTTTTTTATAACTGCACAGTATTCCATTGTGTAAATGTACCAAATCATTTTTGTCCATTAAAGGGAGATAAGTTTTTTTCAGATGTTTTTATGCATGTCTTGAAATGATCTATAATTTTTGTCATTCATTCCCTTAATACGATATGTTACATTTAATGATTAATGTGTGTTTACCATCCTTGCATCTGAGAGATAAATCCCTCTTGATCATGGCACATATTCCTTATTAATGTGATTTTGAATTCCGTTTGATAGCATTTTGTTGAGGACTTTTACATCCATGTTCATTAGGGATACTGACCTGGAGTTTTTTAGCCATGTCTTTGGCTGGCTTTGGTCATGACTCTATTATGCTAGCCTCAAAATATGTTTGAAATGGTTCTCTTTTCTCTGTATTTTGGAAAAGTTTAAGAAGAGTAAGTGTTCATTCTTTAAATATTTGGTAAAATTTACCTGTGAAACCATCTGTCCTTAAGATTTTGTGTTAGGAGGTTTTTTATTTATGAATTCAATCTCCTTATTTGTTGTTGGTCTGTTCAGGCTTTCTGTTTCTTCTTTATTTGGTCTTGGTAGATCATATGTTTCTATGAATTTATCCATTTCTCTTAGGTTGTCAAATATGTTAGTGTGTATACTATCTAATAAAAAGGTAATATGCAAATTAACTATCACTCAGATGGCTATGCCCATAGCCACAAGATTGTGGCGCCCAGTCCCCTCAGCTCTGCCTGAGGCCCCCAGTCCTGGAGGGGCTACTGCTGAGAGCATGAGCGGCCTGGCGGAATGCTTGATTAGTTGCCAGACAAGCAAGGACATCTGGGCAGTGGGTGCAGAGCAGCTGGGGCAGAACACTTGCTTCATTACCACAGCAACGTCCCACTTGCAGAGGGCATCTAGAGGAGGTGGGGAAGGGTCCAGTCCGCAGCCTCCATGGCCAAGCACAGGCCTGGAGAGGAGATGGTGGGCTCACCTCCAGTGGAAGCAGCACGGCTCCCAGCAGGGCACTACAGTTCCCGCCCGCTCCCTGGGAAGCAGCCAGCGACCTACTGCATGGGATATCACGCAATGGACTACTGATTTGTTCAGAATCATCCCTATTAATTTTTTTTTATTTCTGGAAGATCGGTATGTTGTATATATTTTTTTCACTTCTGATTTTATGTAATTGAGCCTTCTCTCTTTTTTTCTTAGTCTAAATAAAAGTCTGCCAATTTTATCTTTTCAAGAAACCAAATCTTAGTTACACCAAATTTTTAGAGTATTTCTACTTCTTATATCATTTATTTCTGATGTAATTTTTATTATTCCCTTTCTTCTGCTCACTTTTGGCTTAGTTTGTTATTCTTTTCCTAGTCCCTTCATTTGAAAGTTAGATTGTTTATTTGAGATCTTTCTGCCTTATTTAATTTAGGCAATTATCAATATAAACTTTCCTCTAAATATTGATTTTCACATATCCCACATGTTTTTATATGTTGTATTTTCATTTTTGTTTTGTTTCGTCTCAAGACATTTTCTATTTCCTCTTTTGATTACTTCTTTGAACTGATGATTGTTTAGAGTGTGTTAATTTCCATGTATTTCTATGGAAAGTTTTCCAAGTTTCTTGTTGTTATGGATTTCTAGTTTGATTCCACAAGGGATCAAAACAAGTGCTTATAAACAGAACACTGGATAAATATATTGATATGTATTCATAAATAGTTTATTATATAACCATGAAAATAATACATAATAATTACATGCAACAACATAGATAAATATTTTAAACATAATGTTGAGGGTAAGAAAACAAATCACACCAGTTTATACTGTATGGATTAAGTCATATATACAGTTCAGGAAAATTTAATTTATTGTGTTAGAAGTAAGAACAGTGATTGCTTTTGGGGAATAGGTTGGCGGTAGTCACTGGAAGGTATGCAAGAATTACTCTGACAATGTGCTATTTCCTGATCTGGAGAGTGGTTATATAGATGTATTAACTTTTTAGTAATTAATTGCATAATGCTATGCATACTTCTTTATACAAGTTAATAAAAATTAAATATATATAAGTACAGATAATAGACAAGTATTATTAGCAGGTTTACAGAAAGTGAATCATTGTATGGATTTCAATTTTAGATGTAGAAGAATTGTACAATTGACTGGCCAAAGTTATAGGGTTTTTTGGGATAATAGGACAAAGATAGAGAGAGAGAGAAAGCAAGAGAGAAAGAGAGTGAAAGCAGACAGAGAGTGAGAGCAAGAGAAGAGAAACATAGAGTTTCTCTAAGTTTAGATTTGGAAGATGCCCTTCTTGGTTTCAATAGGACTTTAAAAACAGTGAGAGATCTTTAGAATAATCTAAATATTAAAAAAATAGTTAAAATTCTTGATGGAAAGAGCTTACATCTATGAATCAAAAGCTCATTTGGGCTGCCACTAGCACTTCTTAAAATCATACAGTCTAATACACAGCTGATTGGAATGCAGACTGGTACAGCCACTATGGTAAACAATATGGAGTTTCCTCAAAACATTAAAAATGGATCTGCCATTTGGCCTAGTGATCCCACTTCTAGGAATATATCCTAAGAATCCCAAAAGACCAGACATAAGACATATGCATCCCAATGTTCATAACAGTGTAATTTATAATAGCTAATATCTGAAAATAGCCCAAGTGCCCATAAATAGGTAAGTGGATAAAAATGCTGTGGTACATTTACACAATGCAATATTATGCACCAGTAAAAAGAAAGAATCTCTCACCCTTTGAGAGAACATTATGCTAAGTGATATAAGCCAGTCAGAGAAAGACTCACTCATAAGTGAAATCTAATGAATAAAATAGGCTGATGAACAAAACAGATCCAGAGACATAGAAACATGGAACAGACTGATAAATTTCAGAGGAAAGAGGGGAGGAGAGGGATGAGAAGAGATTAACCAAAGAACTTATATACATAACCCATGGACACAGACAATAGTGCATTTAAGACCTGGGTGAGAGGCAAGTGCATGGCAGAGGAGATCAATGTTGGGGGATGGGATATCTGTAATACTTTCAATGATAAAGATAAATTAGACAGAATCCAAGATGGCAGCATAAGTAAACACCTACACTGCTGCCTCACACAACAGTTTCAAAACTACAACTAAAAGACAGAACAGGCATCATCCAGAACCACAGGAAAGATGGCTGAGTGGAAATTCTACAACTAGAAGGAAAGAGAGGGGCTCACAGAAACCCAGAGGAGCTGCAAAAAGCTGAGGTATGGAGACACGTGCGTGGAGAGAGGGGGTGTCAGAGAACCTGGCAGGCTTTCTCTGGCTGGAGGGAAACAGAGACTCTCAACAGCATTAAACCCCTTTATCCTACAACACTAAACCCCAGGTCCAGCTGAAACTCATACGGGAGGAATTTGGACTGTGAAAGGGGAGAAGTGCATGGAAATTTATGGGAGTTGCAAGAGATCAGAAGTCTGGTGACGCACACAGCATTGTGTGCAGAGGACCAGCTGCTGATTGTGCTGCTGGCTTTCGCGAGTGGGCAGGAGACAGACCCTCCCAACTGTGCCACTTCTAATTTCACAAAACCCCAGTTTCTGGCGAAACCCTGGGGACCCAGACTCATATGGTCCCAGAGCACAGGGGAGCCGGAAAGGCAGCAGTCTAGAGGCACTGCAAAAGTGTGCGGGCGCAAGGGACTGCTCCAGCAATTATCCAGTCACGTGAGACCTGGGGGCCGTGGCGGGCGGGGCCGACTGGAAGGCAAGGCGGTCCCTTAAGCCCTGAGACTCCACCCATCCCAAGCTCAATAGAGAGGCTTCTGTGGTTTTGCAAGTCTGGTATCATAAGGCTGAATCCAACACAGAAGTTCTCCCAGCATAGTGAAAATGCCGAGACAAGGGAAGGGGTCACAAACAAAAGAAATGGAGGAGAAAAAACGACTGGATATATAGTTCAAAACCACGCTTATAAGGTTTTTCAAGAATATGCTAGAAAAGATGGATAAATTTAGCGAGACCCAAGAGGAGATGAAAAAGACCCAACTAAAATTTAAACATACACTGACTGAATTAAAAAATATTGTACAGAGACCTAACAGCAGACTAGAGGAAGACAAGAATCAAGTAAAAAATTTAAAATATAAATAATCAGAAAACAATCAACTGGAAAAGCAAGAAGAGAAAGGAATCCAAAAATGTGAAGATAATGTAAGGAGCCTCTGGGACAGCTTCAAGCGTACCAACATCAGAATTATGGGGGTGCCAGAAGAAGTGAGAGAGCAAGATACTGAAAACCTACTTAAAGAAATAATGACTGAAAACTTCCCACATCTGGTAAATGAAATAAACTTACAAGTCCAGGAAGCACATAGAACCCCATATAAGAGGAATCCAAAGAAGACTACACCAAGACACATCATAATTAAAATACCAAGAGCAAAAGACAAAGAGAGAATATTAAAAGCAGCAAGAGAAAAACAGTTCATTACCTACAAGGGAGCACCCATACGACTGTCAGCTGATTTCTCAACAGAAACGATGCAGGCCAGATGGGAGTGGCAAGAATTATTCAATGTGATGAATAGCAAGAACCTATAACCAAGAATACTCTATCCAGCAAAGTTATCATTCAGAATTGAAGGGCAGATAAAGAGCTTCACAGAGAAGAAAAAGCTAAAGGAGTTCATCAACTCCAAACCAGTATTATATGAAATGCTGAAAGGTACTCTTTTAGAAAAGGAAGAAGAAAAAGGTAAAAGATAAAAAAAATTATGAACAACAAATACGTATCTATCAACAAGTGAATCTGAAAATTAAGGGAATTGAAGATTTGATCAACAGAACAAACTGGTGAATATAATAGAATCGGGAGTACAGAAAGGGAGGGGACTGATAGTTTTCACAGGGAAAGGGGTGAGGGGTGAACAGGGAGAGACTGGACAAAGGTCGTGCACCTATGGATGAGGTCAAGGGGAGGGAGGTAAAGGTAGAGGGAGGGGTGGGAGCCGGGTGGAGGGGAGCTATGGAGGGGAAAAGAGAAACAAATGTAATAATCTGAATAGTAAAGATTTAATTTAAAAAAAAGAATCTAAAAAAAAGATAAATTAAAGCTTAATAAATAAATAAATGAATAAATAAATAAATAAATAAACAAATATAAATAACAATCTGGCCATGGCCAGGTGGTTAAGGTGGCTCAATTGGTTGGAGCATCCTCCTGTGCCCTCAAAGGTTGCAGATACAATTCAATTCCTGGTCAGGGTACATACCTAGATTTGGGTTCAAACCCATTTTGGTGGAATACAGAGGCAACTGATTGTTTCTCTCTCACATTGATGTTTTTCTCTCTCTGTGTCTCACTCTTCCTCTAAAATAAATCTAAAAAATATATATTCTCAGATAAAATTTATTTATTTATTTATTTAAAATATATTTTAATGATTTTTTACAGAGAGGAAGGGAAAGGGATAGAGAGTCAGAAACATCAATGAGAGAGAAACATTGATCAGCCGCCTCCTGCATGCCCCGCACTGGGGATGCGCCTGCAAAACAAGGTACATGCCCCTGAACGAAATAAAACCTGGGATCCTTCAGTCCGCAGGCTGATGCTCTATCCACTGAGCAAAACCAGTTTCGGCTCGGGTGAAATTTTTTAAAATAGCAATTTGTATCTTATTGATTCAATTTGTATTTTCAGGAAGTCCCTTTAAAGTGCTGCATACATTCTATTTTAGAGCAGTCATCTATAACTTCAAGATAAGAAGCATATGCTACCCATTTTCAATAGAGATACTTAGGATGTAGTGTAAGATTTTTTCCCCAATAAGAGTAACAAATCAACCCAGTGTTTTCAGCATCCTATCTAATAAAAGAGTAATATGCAAATTGACTATACCTCCACTACACCAATAAACCATGCCCACCAGCCAAGCCCACCAGCCAATCAGAGCAAGTATGCAAATTAAGATGGCTACCCCCGCAGAGAGAGCAGGAGGGAAGCTTGGGTTGCCCCTGGTGATGGAGGAAGCCAAGCTTTCCACACACCCTGGCAGGGCAGGCCTCTGCTTAAGGCAATAAAGTTTCAATGGCTGTGTGAGCAGAAGGCTTGGCTCCACTCCAGACTACAAAGTTTCAATTGTAGAAGATAAATAATTCCCAGATACCAGGGCCTCCACTTGGGTTGCTGGGGGATGTGGCCGGCCTGCAAACCACCACAGGCCCCTCACCCAGGCTACCCCACACCCCAAGGCAACACCCACCCTGATCCAGCCAAGCCCACCAGCCAATCAGAGCAAGTATGCAAATTAAGATGGCTACCCCCACAGAGAGAGGGCAAACCAACTGGCCCCCACCCATGCATTAGGTCTCTATCCTATCTAATAAAAGAGTAATATGCAGATTGACCATCACTGCAACACACAAGATGACTGCCCCATTTGGTTAAAAGATCCTGCCCCGCTGAAACCGGTTTGGCTCAGTGGATAGAGCGTTGGCCTGCGGACTGAAGGGTCCCGGGTTCGATTCCGGTCAAGGGCATGTACCTTGGTTGCAGGCACATCCCCAGTAGGGGGTGTGCAGAAGGCAGCTGATCGTTGTTTCTCTCTCATCGATGTTTCTAATTCTCTATCCCTCTCCCTTCCTCTCTGTAAAAAATCAATAAAATATATTTAAAAAATAAAAAGATCCTGCCCCCATGTGGACACATGGCTACCACAAGATGGGCAGCAGAGGAGGGCAGTTGGAAGGTACCAGGCCTGCAAGGGAAGGCAGTTATGGGTGATCAGGCCAGCAGGGAAGGGCAGTTAGATGTAACCAGGTTGGCAGAAGAGGGAAGTTGGGGGTGATCGGGCCTGCATGGGAGGGCAGTTAAAGGTGATCAGTCCCACAGAGTAGGGCAGTTAGGGGAAAACAGGCTGGCGGCAGAGCAGTTAGGGATAAATCAGGCTGTCAGGGGAGTGGCTATTGGGTGATCAAGCTGGCAGGCAGAAGCAGTTAGGGGCAAACAGGAAGGCAGGCAGGTTAGCAGTTGGGAACCAGCAATCCTAGATTGTGAGAGGGATGTCCGAATGCCCATTTAGGTCCGATCCTCCAGGGCAGTCGAACATCCTTCAAGGGGTTCCAGATTTGAGAGGAAGCAGACTGGGCTGAAGGACACCTCACCCTGTGCACGAATTTCATGCATTGGGTCTCAAGTCTATATATATAAAAGGCTAAGTGACTGACCATCCATCCATCTGACCAGCCAGTACATATGATGTGCACTGGCAATTTAAAAAATCTTGCCATGCACATGCACAATACATATAAAGCTCTCTCTGGCACCAATAACATACTACTGACTAGCCAGTACTGACTAGCCAGTACATATGATGCACAGGTTTTTATTTTTTTATCACTTTTTTGTTGTTTTTATATCATGTCTTTGTTGTTGGTATATCATGTTGTTGTTTATTTGTTAATCAATTTATCAATCATTGTTTTTATCAATGTTGTTTTTATATCATGTTTTTGTAATTTTCATATCATGTCTTTATTGTTTTTATCGTGTTTTTGTTTTGCTAATCAATTTTACATATAATTTCATATACATTTTATTAATTTTCTGTTATATCTGTCATTTCTATTACAGAGAAAGGGCAAATAGCAATATTAAAATATTTTTTATTTTCATTTTTTACTACTACTAGAGGCCCAGTGCATGAATTTTTGTACAGGTGGGGTCCCTCAGCCTGGCCAGTGATTGGAGCTGATTGGGGCCATCTTGCTCAGTCTGTGGGGAGGGACTGTTGGAATTTAGCCAGCCATGGGAGGTTGACTGTGGAAGCGCACTGACCACCAGAGGCAGCTGCTACTTTGAGCATTTGCCCCCTGGTGGTCAGTGAGTCACCATAGCAACCAACTGACCAGTCATTTGGTTGACCAGTCATTCAGTCGACCATTTTTGACTTAAACTATTTTCAACTTATGATGGTTTTGCTTGGACATGACCCCATCATAAGTCAAAAAGCACCTGTATGTGTACATCCAGATATGTCTATCATTTTTATCTTTTTCTTACTTTAAAATCTTGGTAACTAAAGACATTAATGTCACTTAGGCTTTTCTATATAAAGAGATACTATATATACTATTTTGAGATGTAATTTTTTGCAGTAATGTAATTACTGCATGAATACTTCTTCTAATTAATTTCCTTTCAATGTGCATGAATCCGTGCACCGGGCCACTAGTCTATACTAATAATAGAAGAATATGCAAATTGCCAGGATGCCATCACAATAACATTAACAACTGAACAGCTGGCTGCATGGGGCAATCAGACTGGCAGGGGGCACAGTTTGGGGTGACCAAACCAGCAGGGGGGCAGTTAGGGGCAATTAGGCAGGCAGACAGGTGAGCATTTTGGAGCCAGCGGTCCCTAATTGTGAGTGGGATGTCCACTTGCTTGTTAAGGTCAGACATCCCCTGAAAGGTCCTGGATTGGAGATGGTGTGGGCCCCCCTGTGCACAAATTTCATGCACCAGGCCTCTAGTGTGTGTGTGTGTGTGTGTGTGTGTGTGTGTGTGTGTGTATGCCTAAGCAACTGGCCAACCAGCCAACCATCCTGTAGTTATGACACACACTGATCAACAGGGGGCAGACAATGCAGAAGTAGAAACCACAGGCATAGAATCATGAAACAAACTAATGAATTTCAGAGGAAAGTGGGGAGGAGAGTGGGCGGGAAGAGTTTAATCATTCTAGAGGCCTGATGCATGGATTCATGCATCGGTGGGGTCCCTTGGCCTAGCCTGTGGGGATCAGGCTGAAACCAGCTGTGCAACATTCCCCGAGCAGTACCAGATTGCAAAAGGGCACAGGCCAGGCCAAGGGAACCCACCGATGCATGAATCCCTGCACCAGGCCTTTAGTCAATAATAATGCTCAAATTCACCCAGCTTTGGTCAGAGGGAGTCTTTCACACTGGATTCTCTATATTATCTTGACATTAACTTAGTAGCCTTTGTTAGTTTCTTTATTGTCTAGTATGACAGAATTTCCCAGGCCCATTTACACATTGCCTGTCCCAGACATGCAATCAACTATTTTTCAAAGAAAATCATTTGAGACCTCTATCTAGGCTATATTGTTGATATAGTTTTAGACTCCTTCAGTTGACAGAAATGCACACATATATATCTTCATAAATGTAAAATAAATAATTTTATTTCCAACCACCTTTGAGGTTACATGGCTTTTAAATTCTCTACACTTTATTTTTTATCTTTTTCTTACTTTAAAATCTTGGTAACATTAATGTACTTAATTATTTGTTTAATAAATATTAGTTTAAAATAACTGTGTTGTTATCTACTAATATAAGAACACCAAATTCAGTTTTTAGAATTATTTGCAGTTCTTGTTGTCTTTACTATATACCCACTAAGGATATACAGCCAAAATATTGTGTTCTTTTTGTATAATGTATTTTGTGTTTTCACATCCCATTATGTATACAAAACACCCAGCTGTGTCTCCTACTTCTGGTATGAAGAAGAAGAGAAAGGCAATTATTCTTGAGATGAAACTCAATATAATTGCCCAGCATGAAGGTGGTAAGTCATAATTATATAAATTACATGAGATATTCAACACTTTATTATAAAATAGTCTTTGTGTTAAATGATATTGCTCAATTGTTGGCTAATTAAGTGTTCTGAGCACATTTAAAGTAGGTAGGGTAGACTAAGGTATAATGTTTGATAGGTTAGGTGTATTAAATCCATTTTCAACTTAAACTATTTTCAACTTATGATGGTTTTGTTTGGACATGACCCCATCATAAGTCAAAAAGCACGTGTATGTGAATATCCAGATATATCTATCATTTTACTATTCCCTTCACAAAATACAGTATAATAAAAACATTGATCTGTATTTGCCCTGTTTTTATTTTTTGGTACACCTAGAGATCATTCCATACCACTATATACAGAACTCCCACATTCATTTTTACATTCATTTTATGGAGCATTGTACTCAATAGTTGGGCAATTATAAATATTTCTTGGAGATCCTCCTTTAAGGACCTACCTGTTACCTCTGAGGTCCCACTGATATAGGCGATGCCTCTCTTCATGTCTACTTATGACCCCTTTTCAATCTATCAGATAGTAGCTTTTCAATCCTATACATTATCATTTTGCCTGGAAGAAGTGCCATGTTGGAGAAAGTGCAGCTTGCTCTAGATGCATCTATCTTTTAGTTTCATCATTTCTGTCAGTCTCTATACATGTTGGCCTTTTGTAGGTGTAATTCTAACATCAGGTCCTACACTTTCCTGACACCAAGAGGTTCAGGGTCACGCTTCTACTAGAAAATTGTTGTCTTAAAGCTCCCTCTCTCAGTTGGCTTAAATGAAGGTAAATAGTGCTTTCTCTTCTTCCATTAAACATTCAGTACCCACTCCAAATGTTTTCTCCTATTATCTCTGTTTTGCCTACCTTAAGCACTTATGTAGCATTTTAGCATTCCCTGCAAACATGGTCTAAAACCTTACTATGGGAAGTGGAGATACTTCTTACCCCTCTTTGTATTGGTTTCAGCTTCTGTGGTCTCTGACAAAAATCTGAGACTACAGAAAGAAGGTTCTTTTATTATCCTCATTTTATTCCTATGAATAAGAAGTTGTGTTGGGTGATTTGAAATTGATAAATAGTAATCCTTTAAATCCAGCACAGTGCATAATGTTTAAGGGCATCAATTTTAGAGTGAGATTTATACACAAGTTCCTCTACTTATTAGGTATATGAAATTTGGCAATTTTCTTAGAACTGCATGCTTATGGATAGTAATACCTACATCAAAGAGTTATTATGAAGACTAACTGGATTTATATTTGCAAAGCAACTAAAATAGCATCTGCATATGATAAGTGTTTTAAAGTAGATACATTAAAATATTAACTAAAATCAAGAAGTATGATACTTTGATCTTTGAAAATCTGGGTCTTCTTAACACCTGAAAATTTAATTAATTGATGTTTGTGCCTAAAAACCTAAATTGTTGACTCCTTAACTAATTTTAATCTCCAAAATTGTATGACACTTAGCCACTAGCCCAGCTAAGACACTATCTATGACACATGCCACCAAATGCTTGTCATCTCTTCAACTTATGCCCTGGCATGTTATGACATAGTTTTTCAAGTTTTTTTTTAATTATGTCTGTTTCCTTTGCCCTATATCAATAGCATATTCAACACCAGACTCCTAATTCAGTGAAATGTTTTTAAAATAAGTTCTTAGAATATGTCAAATTTTGATATAAGATTATTTTAAGACTAGAGGCCTTTTGCATGAAAATCATGCATGAGGGGGGTCCCTCAGCCTGGTCTGTACCTTCTCCAATCCAGGACCCCTTGGGGGATGTTTGACTGCCTGTTTAGGCCCAAAACCAGCAGGCAGACATCCCTTTCACAATCCAGTACCATTGGCTCCTAACTGCTCACCTGCCTGCTGGCCTCATTGCCCCTAACTGCCCTCCCCTGCTGGCCTGGTCGCCCCTAACTGCTGCTGCCTCGGCCCCCACCACCATGACTTTGTGCAGGACATTCAGATGGATGTCCAGAAGATGTCTGGTCTAATCAGCATATTACCCTGTTATTAGTATAAATTATACAACATAAGTTTTATCGTAGAATTGCATTAGTAGAAATGAAGAGACATTTCATTTAAAATTTTATATCGGTTTGATATGATTGAAATCCACTTGTTTATGACAAAAATCAAGCCTTTAAGAATAGGATTGCTTGCACTCACTGGTTTGGCTCAGTGGCTAGAGCTTCAGCCTGAGGACTGAAGGGTCCCAGGTATGATTCTGGTCAAGGGCACAAGCCTGGGTTGCAGGCTCGATCTCCAGTAGGGCGTGTGCAGAAGGCAACCGATCAATGATTCTCTCTCATCATTGAGTTTCTATCTCTCTTTATCTCCCTCCCTCTCTGAAATCAATAAAAATACATATTTTTAAAAATAAGACAGTAAGATTGCTTTACTATCAAAGCCAAGTAAGGTGTGTCATTCATTGTCCCTGATGAAGTCTGAGCAGCTCAGTTGCTAAGTGACTTCACTGAGTTCTTATCAAATAAAATCCATGGAGAAGCAACTAAACACACCATGCATTTAGGCTATAAAGACCGAAAGTTGGGGAGGACAGAGTTTTTCTGGGGTAGAATACAGTGAGGGTCAGTGGCTGGGAGGCAGGGAAGACTAGGGAATGCCCAGTGCCTGGAAGCACCAGAGGGTCTGGGATATGCAAACCTGAGGTCAGGTCCAGAGGGAAGGCAGGGGTGTGGTTCCAAGGAATCATCTTCCTGTGAGGCTCCATCTCCCCCCTCTTAACTCCCTAACCTGTCCATTTGGATAAAGTGGGTAGGAAGCAAGTACACAATGCCTGGGCAGGATGCCCCTCAGTCCCAGATCTCTCCAGGGTGAGGGATGTTTGTATTGGTTTATTTGATTCTTCTTATATGTTAAAACGGGTATCATGGCAGTGTCTGACAGACATAGTTTCCTTCTGCTTGCTTGCCAGAGCTTCCCCACATGATGCCTTTTCCCTTACCTCTTCACTGTCCCAAGCTAGTGTGCATGAGATTGCCAGGGACTTTGACTATTGAATTTAACCGAATCTCCAGTGACTCTTTCAGCCAGGTGGTCTCGTCTCCAGGCTTGGTGCAGTGTGTCTGCTGGCACCCCAGTCTGTTGCCACTCCTTTGGGGGCCTCTCCTAGGCCAGGAGGCATGGGTGTGCCTGTTTGCAAACCCTGGCCAGGGCAGCCTCTGGGCTGGGCAGAGCGTGGACCCACAGGTGCTCCTGCCCATGGCTACTACCACCAGGGGGCCACTCCTAGGCCAGGCAGCATGGTGTGCCTGTTCACAACCCCTAGCAAGGGCGGTCTCCCAGCTGGGCAGTACCACGGGCCCGCACATGCCCTCGCTGGTAGCCACTTTGACCAGGGGCTGCTCCTACCTGTGCCTCAGGGGTCCTTACTATTAAGCATTTGGCTGGTTGTGACTAATCAGTATATCTGGGCTAATTAGCATATTCCTCTCTCATTATATAGGACTAGAGGCCAGTGCACAAAATTCTTGCATGAGGATTGTGTCCCTCAGCCCAGCCTGCACCCTCTCCAATCTGGGACTTCTTGAGGGATATCTGACTGCCCATTTAGGCTCGATCCTATTTGGATCGGGCCTAAATAGGCAGTAGGAAAACCCTCTCACAATCTATGACTTCTGGCTCCCAACTGCTTGCCTGCCTGACACCCTGATCACACCCTAACACTCCCCTGCCAGCCTGATTGATGCCTAACTGCTCTCCTGCCAGCCTGTTTGCCCCTAACTGCCCTCCCCTGCAGGCCTGATTGCCCACAACTGCCCTTCCTTGCAAGCCTTGTCTCTCCAACTGCCCTCTCCTGCTGGCCATCTTGTGGTGGCCATCTTGTGTCTACATAGGGGCAGCCATCTTGTGTGTTAGAGTGATGGCAAATCTGAATATTGCTCTTTTATTAGATAAGATAGAGGCCTGGTGCATGAGTGGGGGCCAGCTGCTTTGCCCTGAAGAGTGTCCCAGATCAGGGTAGGGTTCCCTTGGGGTATGGGGTGGCCTGGTCGAGGGGCCCGCCATGCCCCCCGGTGACCCAAGTGGAGGCCCTGGTGTCTGGGATTTATTTATCTTCTACAATTGAAACTTTGTAGCCTGGAGCAGAGGCCAGGACAGGCCAGGATTCCAGAAGCTCGGCTTCCTCCAATGCCAGGGGCAACCCTACCTACTCTCCCCAGCTCTGTGGCTCCTGCTATTTTTGCTATTTTTGTTGGGATTTATTTATCTTCTATAATTGAAACTTTGTAGCCTTGAGTGGAGGCCTGGGCCCACCAGGGTGTGTGGAAAGCTTGGCTTCCTCCATTGCCTGGGAAACCCAAGCCTCTCTGTGGCTGCAGCCATCTTGGTTGGAGTTACTTTGCATACTTGCTCCTATTTGGCTTGTGGGAGTGGCTTGTAGGTATAGCTGGGTGATGGTTAATTTTCATGTTACTCTTTTATTAGATAGAATAGTTCTTTTTTTTTTCTCAGTGATGACTTTTACTAAAAAAGCATTTCCAGTTTCCATTAGTGGATGGAAAGACTGGGAAGGAACTCCAGGGAGGGGGAAAGGAAATGGAAGAAAGGACTCAGTGCAGAGGATGAGCCCATAATGTTGGAGTCTTCAGTGACTGCTGAGCCAAGGGAGGGACCTGAAATGTAACATCCAGTTGTTTGGTGCCTTTTCCCTTACCTCTTCACTGTCCCAAGCTAGTGTGCATGAGATTGCCAGGGACTTTGACTATTGAATTTAACCGAATCTCCAGTGACTCTTTCAGCCAGGTGGTCTCCAGGCCTGGTGCAGTGTGGGGTTCTCCTGCATGGTGGCTCCTGGAATATTCGCAGAGCAGGTGGACTGACTATTCCAGCCTTGAGCAGCTGGAGAATGCCAGGAGGGAGGCGCAGTGGGGGCCGAGTTCATATGTAATCGCCTGGGGAATGCTGATCCTGGGAGGTGGTTAGACGTCTTTCACGAGCATGAGAGTTATGGCAGACAGCCAGGGAAAGATAACCCCAGGAGGTGGCGAACACAGCCCTGCAGCTGCTGGTTCTTCAGAAATGTCGGAGGCTATGTGAGGAGAATCAACCACCATCCACACTGCCATCTTTTCTTGCAGTGGTTCCAAGATGCATCACACCATCAGCAAATGTCATAGGTGTTTTCTGGGAACCAGCTGGTACTAAGCATCATCAGACAGGACTCTGCTTGCGTCTGGAGAGATCCCCTGAGGCTTGGCCCAACAAGCTCGATCTGCCGTTCACATCTCCCGTCACAGCCAAAGAGCTGGAGGGAGAAGTTCCCATGTTCTTTTAGGAGCGCTTCCTCCCCACCCTACCCCTGGGCCTTCAGGTGTACCTGGGTCTCATGTGTGGCAGGAGGGAGTTCATCTCCCTCTCAGGGAACAGGTGGTGGAGAATGTCAATGCCCATGCACATCCTGATGGCTGCCGTCTCCCAGGGGCCACTCTGGCTTCCATCAGCTTCAAAGAAGAATAGACCCGATCCAGTACCTCTATTTGCATATGGCCTTCCTCCCGGCAGTAGAGTTCTTCGCGGCATGAACTGTGTTTCCCTCGTTTATGTCTGGCATTCAGGAAAGGCGAGGCAGGTGGATAGTCAGGGTCTGAGGAGACTCCAAAGGGTTGATGACACTAGAGAAAGATAACAGTGACCCCCCTGCATGCTTCTGGGCCTCCAATGGTAGGGAACGTGGTGGAGAATTCTTTGCTACCCCTGGGCATTCAAAAGGAGCTGAAGGATGGAGACACCCCTCTGCAGCGTCCTCCACTTGCCCACGAGGCTGGTGAAAGTAGTCATTTAGTAAATAGTGCAGTAGGTAAGGGGCTGAGGTCCAGATCCAAACCCCAGGTTCCAATGCCAGCTCCAGCTTTTACTCATGGTGTGACCTCAACAAGTCTGTCAATCTCTCGGAGACTCAGTTGATAGAATAGTTCTTTAGAAGGCTAAGATCAAGACGTTTACAGGATTGGTTTCTAGTGAAAGTTCTCTTGTGGCTTTCTTACAGTCACCTTTTTGATGTATCTTCTCAGTGCATGTATGAAAGGGGAGAGAGAGAGAGAAGGGAGAGAGAAAAGGGAAAGAATGAGAGAGAGAGCAAGAAAGAGAGAGGGGGGGGGAGGGAGAAAGCGCAGTCTGGTATCTCTTGTTATTAGGACACTAATTCTTTTGGATTAGGTTCTTAACCTTATTATCTTAGATAACATTAATTATTTCCTTAGAGTCCCTGTCTCCAGATACAGCTACATTGGAAGATGGGGCCTCAACCTATGAATTTTAGGGGGGCAAAAATATTCAGTCCATAACAGGCATAAAGCTTTATAGATTCATTTATGTTTTTGTGAGTTTTACTAATGTATTCCTTTGTTACTTCTGAGCAATATTCCATTTATAAAAATACCACACATTTGATTTATCCATTCACCAGTTGATGTATATTTGTGTGTTTTTTTTCCAGATGTAGGGAAATTGTATATAAATCTTGTATAAACATTTCTGTACAAGTCTTTGAATGCACTTAAAAATGTATTTGGAAATAATAGCTAGCAGGATTGATGGGTCATGTAGTTAGTGGAAATGTATGTGTCATATTGTAACAAAATGCTAAAATGGAAGTATCATTTTACACTCCCATTAGAAGTGTGAAGCTGCTCCACATGATCATGAATACTTGATTTTGTCAGTCTTATACTTTAAGAAGTTTTAGTTAGTATGTAATGATATTACATTGTGATTTTAATTTGCATTTCTCCAATGACTAATTATATTAAACATTTTTATTTACATATCTGAGATGTTTATCTTTTATTGTGCAATATCTGTTCAAATTATTTGCTTGTTATTAATGGGAGTTGTCTTTCATCTATTTATTATATTGTATGAGTTATTTAAATATTCTTGATGCATATTTTTAACTGATATGTGAATTGTTAATACTTATCCAAATTCTAGCCTTTCTCATTTTCTTAATGTGTCTTTCCAAAAGCAAACATTTTAAATTTTTTGAATCCCAATTTACTATTTTTTCTTTATCATTTTTATATTCCTGCCTTATCTAGTAAACCTTAGTCTGACAAAACAAAAATTTTATCCTCATTTCTCTTAGATGTTTTATTAATTTACTTACACATTTGACTTTATGATCCATTTCAACTTTCTTTGGGTTTACATATGACAATGATCAATCTTCCTCTTCCCCCATCCTTACCTCCTCCTCCCCCACACACACACATGGACATCTAGTTGTTCTAACAGCAGTTTTTTAAAAAGCTTGTGCTTTCCATATTTACTATTTTGGAATTTTTGTTGACAATCAATTGATCATAAATGTGAGGATCTATTTCTAGATTTATTCTCTTCAATTGATCTATATGTGAATCTTTGAATCAATATCTCAGTATTTTGATTGTTGTAGGAAAATAGCAAGAAACAGATAGAATGGTTTCTCCATTTATTCCTTTGTTTTCAAAATTGTTTTTTTTATTATGTTCTTTGCATTTTCACATATATTTTAGAATGAACTTGTCAGCTTCTATTAAAAATAACTGTTGTGATATTAGTTAAGAGTGCATTGAATCTACAGATCAACTTAGAGAATTGACATCTTAATATTAAATCTTTTAATCCATGAGCATGGTATATCTCTTTATTTATTTAGGTTTTTCTGTAATCTAAGCAATATTTTATATTTTAAGTGTACTAGTGATCTTGATCTTGCATATCTGATGTTAAAAGAAGCTGGAGGGAAAAAGGATCTCTTACCCTATGAGACAGCAGGGAGGGAACTGGAAAGTATTATGCTAAGGGAAATAAGCCAGTCAGAGAAAGACAAGTATCCCATTATCTCACTTATATGTGGAATCTAATAAACAAAATAAACTGATGAACAAAATAGGTCCAGGGACATGGAAGCATGCAACTGTGGAATCTCAGTGGGAAGATGGAGGAAGGTGGGTGAGTGGAAAGAGCTCAACCAAAAAACTTGTATTTATATATGCATAACCATGGACACACAATAGTGTGGTTGGCTGGGGTGGTGTGGAGAGGGTCCAAGCAGGAAATAGGGGACATATGTAATACTTTGAACAATAAAGACAAATTAAAAAAGGAAATAGTCATGTCTTCCCCCTTTATTATGCTAATATGAAGAACTATACTGATTAATTTTTAAATGTTAATGAAACTTGAATCTCTAAGATACATTTGCTTGGTCAGGTTGCATTGTTTATCCTATCTAATAAATGAGCAATATGCAAATTAACCATCACTCTGCTACACCAACAAGCCATGCCCACAAGACAATCAGGAGCAAGTACACAAACTAACCCCAACCAAAATGTCTATGGCCATGGAGTGAGCAGGAGGCTTGGGTTTTCCTGGCAATGTAAGAAGCCAAGCTTTCCACACACCCTGGTGGGCCCAGGACTCCACTCAAGGCTACAAAGTTTCAATTATAGAAGATAAATAAATCCAAACAAAAATGGCTGTGGCCATGGAGTGAGCAGGAGGCTTGGCACTGCTCCAGGCTGCAAAGTTTCAATTGTAGAAGACAAATAAATCCCAGATACCAGGGCCTCCACTTGGGTTCCTGGGGGATGTGGCTGGCCTGCATACCACCACAGGCCTCTCACCCAGGCCGCCCCACACTCCAAGGGAACCCCTACCGTGACCTGGGACACCCTTCAGGGCAAACCAGCTGGCCCCTATCCATGCCCCAGGCCTCTGTCCTATCTAACAAAAGAGTAATATGCAAATTGACCATCACGCCAATACACAAGATGGCTGCCCCCATGTCGACACAGATGGCCAGCAAGAGAGGGTAGTTGGGAGGGACCAGGACTGCAAGAGAGAGCAGTTAGGGTTGACCAGACTGGCAGAGGAGGGAAGTTGGGGGCGACTGAGCCTGCAGGGACAGGCAGTTGGGGGGCTCCCAGGCCAGCAGGGGAGAGCAGTTGGGGGATACCAGGCCTGCAGGGGAGGGCAGTTAGGGGCAAACAGGCTGGGAGGGGAGCAGTTAGGCATCAATAAGGCTTGCAGGGGAATGGTTAGGAGGTTATCAGGCTGACAGGAAGAAGTGGTTAGGGGCAATCAGGAAGGCAGGCAGGTGAGCAGTTGGGAGCCAGTAGTCCTAGATTGTTAGAGGGATGTCTGACTGCCCATTTAGCCCCAATCCAGGTAGAATTGGGGCTAAATGGGCAGACATCCCTTGAGGGGTCCCATATTGGGGAAGTTGCAGGCTGGGCTGAGGGACATCCCCCATGCTCGAATTTCCTACACTGTGCCTCTAGTTTAATATAGTTTCTACATTTCATTTGATAATATTTTGTTAATAATTTTCCAGTCTGTGCTCATGAAGAGTTTGGTCTATATTTTCTATTCCTATAATTTTGTCTGATTTTAGTATAAAAATAATACTGAACTCCTAGAATGACTTGATGAGTTTCTTATCATCTGCTTTCTGGGGAAAAATGTAGGATTGTCATTATTTCTTCCTTATCTTCTTACTTTTATATTCTTTTGTAAATCATTTTTCTTTTCCTTTTGTTTTTAAGTAAGATTTATTTGACAAGTTTCAGTTAGTGCAATACACCTAAAAGAAAATTCCATACAATGAAAGATTTAAATCAAGGCCTTGGAATTACATACAAACACCAAGACCAAAATCCTAAACTATTGGTATTGTATCTCAAAATTTCCCCACTAACTTTAAAAAAAGTTTAAATTTACATGCCTTAGAAGTTATGAAATGAAACTAAAGAGACATTCCAAATGTTTCAGTTTTAATTGTAGACCCACATCCTACATTGAGCTTTACAAAAAAAGCATGTCTTTCAACATGCTTCCAAAGAGTGTTCAATATAATGTGATGTAAAAGCAACATTTAACATAATGCAGCTGCTTTTGCCTAAATATACTTACTGCTTAAGTACATATTACAATATAACTAACTTGAGAAAAGCTAAAAATTGTTTAACAGTTATAGTTTATTGAACTTAGTTGTTACATCCTAGATGAATATTTGTGTTAAAAAATACTTAACCTTAAATATTTAATTCAATCCTGATTTCCACTTAGAGTAAGCATAAATCACAAGCTGATATTGCAAAACTGTTGATTTTTTTTCTTTAAAATAATGTTGACCGAGAATCACTGATAAGGATCAATTACATTCCCTATCTACCACTCATACTAGACATTCTACATATCCCTCTCATTCCATTCACTACCATACATGCACGGCTTGCACTGCTATAATAGCTGCATATGCCATGTTTGATTGAAAATCACTAGTTTTCCTCTAGAACTTGCTCATACCTACTCATGCTGCTCTGGCCACCATATCCACTTATGCTGCCTCTATAACCACCACTCAGCTGCTGGCTGGTTGGGCCACCATAACTGGACTGACTGGTTTGACAAGCTCGTGCCTCCCATCATTTGGCTACTATAAGCACCATCACTTGCTCCTCTGTAGAATTCAAGAAGGGTTCTACATATTTTTGTTGCATATTTGCTTTGTCTTTCAACACAGCTGCCACAGCATCTTCATGAGTTGCAAACTTGACATATTCTTCACCAATTACTTTGCCATCAGGACCAATTTCAGTACATACTCTCACAGGGTTGATGGTGAAAAAAATTATAAATGTTATTCTCAGTAGGGCTGTAAAGTAATCCCTGCATGTGTGCACAGTGTCCCATTATGCTTTTGGAAAGTAGAATCACTATCTGATCCATATCTGTGGTCAGACATTCCTGAAAAATGGTAATTGAGATATCTTCCAAATCCATCTGACCCAAAACCATAAATCTTAGCCTCTATAACCTCCACCAGAAGCACCACACTTCCTCCTTTCAAAGCAAGCTCCCCTGCCAATGCTGTTATACCCTTTGTGAGTCCCAGGTCTGTCATAGAGACCTGGCTGCTGCATGGCCATAAGTTTTAGTGGTGGATCATAGTGGGTTCTATCTTCAGCTCGACTTCTCTTAAAGTTGTCGATATACCTGTGCCCTATTCTTTCCTTTTGTTTCTTTAGAGCCTTTTTGGCTATTTCCTGTGAAGCAAACTACACAGAAGCCTCCCCTATTCCTCTCCTGGAAGTCCACTGACAATTTTATCCCATTTGACATGATTTTCAACCCTAAGAAGAACTGAGGGATTTCTTCCTTGCTATATCCAAAAAGGAGTATTCTAAATTATTCAAAACCATCATTGACTGTGACAGGACTATTTGAAACTATATACTTTGACACCCAATCCTTTGCAGTGTTGTTTGACTTGAATACTTCAATGTATCTGTGTCCTTTAATTTCTCTATTTTCAGGGCCAATTTGACTTCATCTTCTGATTCAAGTTCAACAAAAGCCTCGCTTACTTAGTCTGCCTTCTCTGGTATAGATGAAACGAATACCTTGAGCTCCATTTTGAATTTTGCAGTCAGAAAAAACAACAACACTGCACTTCATCCACCAAGCAAAATCAGGGCAAGCCCCAGACCTTCACCATGAATCCGTTTCTGCTTTTGGTGCCCAACATCATTGTCAGTTAGTGGTTCATGGCATTGAAACAAGTTAATCACATGACTCCTACATGGCTGAGTGAAATCTCACTTTTATTTTACAATTACAGTTGGCATGTGTTATTTTATTAGTTTCAGGTGTACACCCCAGTGGTTAGATATTACACAACTTACTAAATGATCATTTGATAAATCTCACATCCATCTGACACCATATATAGTTATTAGAATACTAGAGGCCCAGTGCATGAAATTATGCACTTCATGGGGTGAGGGGAGCTCAGCCCAGCTTGCACCCACTTGCAGTCTGGGAGCCCTCAGGGGATGGCCAACTGATGGGGGAAGGCAGAGACGTTAGGGGAGATCAGGCAGGCAGAGGGGTTAGGGGCAATCAGGCAGGCAGGTAGGTGAGCCGTTAGGAGCCAGTGGTCCCAGATTGTGGGATTGGGCCTAAATCACCAGTCTGGCATCCCCTGAAGGGTCCCAGATTGGAGAGGATGTAAGCTGGGCCGAGAACCCCCACCCCGTGCACAATTTTCATGTACCAGGCCACTAGTATAGGATAATTGAATATATTCCCTATGCTGTACTTTACATCCCATGACTATTCTGTAATAACCAATTTGTACTTTTTAATTCCTTCACTTTTTTGACCCACCCCTTAACCTCCTCCCATCTGTCAATCATGTAAATATTCCCTATTTCTATGAGTCTGTTTCTATTTTGCTTGCTTTTTTAATTTTGTCTTTTCTAGTCCATTCTTGATATGTACTCATTGCTATTAATTGTTCATATTTTTTTTATCTTTCTTTTTCTTCTTAAAGAAGGCCCTCTAACATTTCATATAATACTGCTTTGGTGCTAATTGACTCCTTTAACTTTTTCTTGTCTTGGAAACTCTTTATTCATCTTTCGATTCTAAATGATAGCTTTACCTGATAAAGTAATCTTGGTTGTATGTTCTTGCTTATCATCACTTTGAATATTTCTTGCCAATTCCTTCTGGTCTGCCAACTTTTTGATGAGAAGTCGGCTGGTAATCTTATGGGAGCTCCCTTGTAGGTAACTGACTGTTTTTCTCTTGAAGCTTTTAAGATTATTTCTTTGTTTTAACCTTTTGCATTGTAATTATGATGTTTCTTGGTGTGGGCCCTTTTGGGTTCATCTTGTTTGGTACTCTCTGCACTTCCTGAACCTTCTTTCACCAGGTTAGGGAAATGTTCCATCATTATTTTTTCAAAAAGGTTTTCAAATTTCTTGCTCTCTCTCTTCTCCTTCCAGCACTCCCACAATGCACATATTGGTACTTTTAAAGTTTTCCCAGAGGCTCCTTACATTATTCCAATATTTTTGGATTCTTTCTTCTTTTTGTTATTCTGATTGTGTATTTTTTGCTTCCTTATACACTGAGTGACCAGATTATTATGATCTCTGAAAGCATAATAATCTGGCCACTCAGTGTATTACAAATTGCTAATTTGATTATTGAATTCATGTACTCTACTGTTGTTTTCTTAGAAATTATTCTTCATTTCAGTTAGTGTATCCTTCAATTTTTTACTGGTCCATTTCTTTTTATTTATTTATTTGTGCTGTTGATGTTCTCGCTAAGTTTATTGAATATCCTTATAAGCAGTATTTTGAATTATGCAACTAGAAGATTGCTTGTCTCTCTTTTGTTTACTTCTTTTTTCTGGAGTTCTGTTCTGTTCTTTCATTTGTGACGTGTTTCTTTGTCTCATTTTTGCAGCTTTGTTGTGTTTGTTTCTATGTGTTATTAGGTAGTGCTGCCATGTCTCCCAGGCTTTGTAGATTGGCCTAATTTAGTAGGTGTTCTGTAGGGTTCAGTGACATAACCTCCTTGATTAACCAAGCTAGGCACTCAAGGCACACCTCCTACTGTTGGCTGTGTAACCCTCCTCTTGTAATTAAGCCTTGATTGTTGTTGGCAAGTCAGTAGGAGGATTTTACCCACAGGCCAATCAACTGCAAGGATTAGCTTCAATCACTGACCTCCAACCACCTTGGATTATCAGCTGTTCAAGCGCCAACTCTACAGAACAGGACTTATTTCAGGGGAGTTCTTGTTTCCCTTTGGTAGGTGATTGGTGGTGATGCTTTCATGTGGTGCAAAGCTGTCCACTTGGCGTGTTGGCTCTGGGGCCGTTTCAAGGTGCAAGGCGAGGTCAGACACCACCAGTGTTCTTTTTGGGGTCACTCAGCATGAACTACAGGGTGATCTTCTGATGGCTGTTCCTTGTATTAGGCTTGGAGGTGTCCAGTCTAGGCCATACTGTGATACATGGCCAGCTGCTGCTAATGCTTGGCATGGGCCACTTGGTGAGAGATGCCAGATTCCTTGAGGCCAGGTGTTGCTTGTTTGTGAAACTTCAGGATAATCTGAAGCATGAGACAAGATACACTATTAGTATGGATAAGCCATTGGAAAGAACTTGGGTGGGCCCACAAGATGGGTGGGACAGTGCTTCTGGGAATCACCAAGGTGGGGTAAGCAGGGTGAACCAGGTTGATGGAACCCCAGATATGGCATCCTCACCTGCTAGTTCTGAGGGGGGAAGGCTTGCCAAATGAAAAATGGCTTCTGCCAGCACTTATGTCTGAGAGAAAGCTACCAGCCCAGTTCTCACCCTGATGCCAGTTAATTCAGTTCCTCCATGTATGCCTCTGGTACCTTTCAAGCCACTGCCCCAGTGTTTGAGCTCAGGAAGTGTGAGTGTATGTCCAGACATGGCTCCTTTAAGGCAGTGGTCACCAACCTTTTGGACTTCACTGACCACCAATGGTCTGTGTACCATCAGTTGGAACTGCTTTTTAAGAGGAACTGCCTGTGAATTCAGCATCCCTTGTGTCCCTCAACCTCAATCCCCATGGTTGTTTTTTTTTTACCATATATGTTATTGTGACTTCTCTTTTTGGCACTGGAACCCTGAGCTGTGAGCCTGGGACCCTTCGCTCCTCAGGGAGTACCTCTACAGCCAAGATATCCCTCCCAATTTTTATCCACCACAAGTTGGTGTGGGACCAGCTATTCTGTACCTCTTATCCCTCCTACCAGTCTTGATGTATCTTCTTCTTTAATTTCCTAGTTGTAGGATTTTCACTCAGCCATATTTCAGGTGGTTCTGAATGACTGTTGTTCTGGAAGAACCATTTGATGTGGTTGTGGGAGTGGGTGAGTACCATGTTTACCTATGTTGTCAACTTAACTGGAAGAGATTTTTATTATTTGAAAGAATTTACCTGTGAAGCAATGTGGGCATGGAGTCTTGTTTGTCAGATAGTTACAAATTATGAATTCAGTTCTTTGATAAATATAAGGCTATTCATATTTTCTATTTTTTCACCAGTTTTAGTGATTTAAAACTTCAAAGGGTGTTTATTTCATCTAAGTTATCCAATTTATTCTCATAGCTTCATTTTTCAATCCTCACCCAAGGACATATGTGTTTTTTAAATTGATTTTCTTAGGGGAAAAGTGTGTGGGGGAGGGATCTAAATGAGAGAGAAACATTGATCTGCTGCCTCCCATATGCGCCTTCCCTGAGGATCAAACTTGGAAAATATGTATGTGCTCTGACTGGAAATTGAACCAATAACCTTTTGGTGTGCCAGATAACACACTAGCCAACTGAGCCCCCACACCCCCCAAGCCTGTCATAATTTTTATAATGTTGTAATTCTTTAAATTCAACATGATGGATAATTATGCTTTCTTATTTATGATATTTCTAGTTTGAGTCTTTTCTTGATCATTAGCTAGATGTCTATCACTGTGTTTATATTTTCAAAGAACCAACTTTTGATTTCATTAATTTCCTCTATACATTTTTTTCTATTTCACTGATCATCATTCTTTTTTTAAGAATACATTTTATTGATTTTTTTACAGAGAGAAAGGGAGAGGGATAGTGAGTTAGAAACATAGATGAGAGAGAAACATAGATCAGCTGCCTTCTGCACACTCACTACTGGTTATGTGCCTGCAACCAAGGGACATGCCCTTGACTGGAATTGAACCTGGGAACCTTGAGTCTGCAAGTGGATGCTCTAGTCACTGAGCCAAAACCAGTTAAGGCTGATCATTATTCTTAAATTTATTTTTCTCCTTTGTACTTGGGTTTAACTTGCTATTTTATTTTTTAGCTTCCTAAGATGACAGTTTATATTGCTGATTTTAATCTTCTTAAAAAATATAAGCATTTAAAGCTATTGGTTTCTTGGTAGGTATTGTATTAGCTGCATTCTACAAATTTTGATTTGTTGTGTTTTCATTTTCATTCAATTCAAGACTTTTTCAAATTTCCTTTGGTTTATTTCAAAGTCTATAGTTTAATTTATAAGGGTTTTAAAGATTTCCAGATATCATTTTGGTATTAATTCTTAATATAATTTTTCTGTGATCCCCAGACATATACTGCATAACTTGCATTTAAATTTATTGGGGTTTTCTGGTTTAGCATATGATTTGTTTTGATTAATGTTCTATGTATATTTTAAGGTAATGCTTATTCTGCTTTCATTGGATGCAGTATTTTATTTTACTTTTTGCTTTATAAATGTTTATTTGAAATGAAAAAAAAAAGAATATTTTGTTACAATATTTATCAGAGCACAACATTATTTTCACAGCATAAATCAATATATAAGAAAGAAGTCAATTTGCAGTACACCATCAGCATCATGATGTAGGGATTTGGTGATAGCAACATGATTTATTACTTATAGTGCAGAAAAAAAAATGTGACCATAGCAACATTCTTGCTTGTAATTCCTCTTCTACACACAGGGCAACTATACTTCTGAGCTGCCATTTGTACTTCAGGTTGGCACCAAATCAAATACATGATTGAATAAATACATAACTGGGGATCAAGTGACAAATGTTCCTAACAGAATTCTGAATAACATATGTAGATATCCACTCCTACCCACATAAAGTAGAATATTAGTGATTTATCTGTTTCTTTGGCCAATTACCCAAATTAATCTGTTTCCTTTGAGTTGTGGTCATTTAAATATTTACTTATTCACTTATTTACACTATTTTTTTAATGTTCTAATTTTATTTTATTTTTATTTTTTATTGTGTTACATGTATACATATCTCCCCATTGCCCCCCTGTCCCAGGCATATCCCAACCCCCTAGTGTCTTGTTCATAACAATAACCTAAAAAGCCTAGTCAAATTCCTTTTGAAAAAACTGTACTGTTTTTCAAATACATTTGAAAACAGTTAGAAAAAAAGAATAAACTAATAGGATAGGTTTTTAGTGAACCAATGTTGGCTTCTAGGAGTCTCCATTTGTTTTTCCAAGTAATTTGAATCTTTATACTAATAATATAAAATAATGCTGAGGATTGATGCCAGTTTCTTCAGACTCTCTTGGGTTTGGGGTAAAGTGTCATTCCTAGTCTTCAAGCATCTTTCAAAGAAACAGATCTGGGTTTAAGTGATAACTGATGCTTTTGGATGTGGAATGGCAACTAAATTACCTTCTCTGAAATTTGTGTTTTCTTTGTGAATGCAGGAAAATAATACTTATGCACTTTTCAGGGTTATTGTGAAAATTAGAGTTTATGTAAAATGTTTTGCATATAGCAGGTGATCAATAATAGCTTGCATCAGCATTGTCACTATCACATGGGATTTAGTGCTTTCTTTTTAAAATTATTTCTATTTTATTTTCTTTTTATTCATTTTTTTCATTAGTTATTAAAAATGTACATATCTTGCTATTGCTCCCTAACCCCACTCTTATACATGCCCTCACCCCAAGTGCCTTGCATCCATTGGTTATGCTTATATGCATGCATACAAGTCCTTCAGTTGACCTCTTATCTACCCCTACTCTCCCTAACCTTCCCGCTGTAATTTGACAGTCTCTTTGGTGCTTTATTGCCTCTGTATCTTTTTGTTCATTAGTTTATAATACTCTTTATTATCCATAAATGAGATCAGGTGGTATTTTTCTTTCATTGACTGGATTATTTCACTTAGTATAATGCTCACCAGTTCCATCCAGGTTGCTGCAAATGGTAAAAATTCATTCTTTCTTATGGCAGCATAGTGTTCCATTGTGTAAATATACCATAGTTTTCGATTCAGTCATCTGCTGATGGGCACCTAGGGTGTTTCCAAATCTTAGCTATTGTAAATTGTGCTGCTATGAACATAGAGATGCATATATCTTTTCTGACTGGTGCTTCTAGTTTCTTAGGATATGTTCCTAGGGGTGGGATTACTGGGTCGAATGGGAGTTTTATTTTTAGTATTTTGAGGAAACTTCATACTATATTCCACATTGGCTTCACCAGTTTGCATTCCCATCAGCAGTGCACGATGGTTCCTTTTTCTCCACATCCTCGCCAACACTTGTCCTTTGTTGATTTCTTCATGACTGCAATTCCGACAGGTGTGAGATGGTACCGCATTGTCATTTTGATTTGCATCTCTTGGATAATTGGTGACTTTGAGCATGTTTTCATGAGTCTTTTGGCCTTCCTTCTGTTTTCTTTCAAAAATATTCTATTTACGTCTGTTGCTCATTTTTTATTGGATCATTTATCTTCCTTTTATTAAGTTGTATAAGTTGTCTGTAGATGTTGGAGATTAAAGCTTTATCCGTGATAACATTTGCAAATCTGTTCTCCCATACACGGGTCTTTATTGTTATTTTGTTGATGGTTTCTTTTGCTGTGCAAAAGCTTTTTATTTTAATGTAGTCCCATGTGTTTATTTTCTCTTTAGCTTCCATTGCTCCAGAAGCAGTAACAGTGAAGAAGTTCCTTCTGCATAGGTCTGAGATTGTGCTGCCTGTGGATTCCTCAGAATTTTTATGGTTTCTCATCTTATCTTTAAGTTCTGTATCCATTTTCAGTTTATTTTTGTGTATGGTGTAAGTTGGTGGTCTAGTTTTATTTTTTTTTGCATGTATCTCTCCAATTTTCCCAATACCATTTATTGAAGAGACTGTCTTGACTCCATTGTATGTTCATGCCTCCTTTATCAAATATTGAGCATAGTAGTTTGGATGGATAACTGGATTCTCTATTCTATTCCATTGGTCTGTATATCTGTTGTTATGCCAGTACCTGGCTGTTTTGAGAACAGTGGCTTTGTAATACAGCTTGGAATCTGTTATTGAGATCCTACCTACTTGATTCTTCTTTCTCAGGATTGCTGTAGCTATTTGGGTTTTTTTTTATTCCAGAAGAATCTTTAGAGAGTTCATTCTAGGTCTGTGAAATATGCCCCTGGTATTTTAATGGAGAGTGCATTGAATCTATGGATTGCTTTGGGGATAATGGATATTTTAATGATGTTGATTCACCCAATCCATGAGCATGGTATGCTCTTCTACCTGTTTACCTTTTCCTCTATCTCTTTTTTCAGTTTCCTATATTTTTCTCCATATAGGTATTTTACCTCCTTAGTTAAGTTAATTTTTTTGGTGCAATGGTAAATGGGATTGCTTTTCTAGTCTCTCTTTCTGTAATTTCACTATTATTATATAGAAATGCCACAGATTTCTTGGCATTAATTTTGTATGTTGCTACATTGCCAAAGTCATTTATTAAGTCTATTAGTTTTTTGATGGAGTCTTTTGGGTTTTTATGTACAATATCATGTCATCTGCAAATAAGGACAGCCTTATTTCTTCTGTTCCAATTTGGATGCCTTTATTTCTTCTTCTTGTCTAATTGCAATGGCTAATACTTCTACTACTATGTCCAACAGGGTGGGTGAGAGTGGGCATCCTGTCTTGTTCTTGTTCTAAGGGGAAATGGTTTTAGTTTTTGCCCATTGAGTATAATGTTAGCTGTGGGTTTATCATATATAACTTTTATTATGTTGAGGTGTGATCCTTCTAATCCTATCTTGTTGAGAGATATTATCAAGAAAGGGTGTTGGATTTTGTCAAATGTTTTTTCTGCATCAATTGATATAAGTATGTGATTTTTATCTCTCAATTTGCTATGTGAGGTATCACATTTATTGATTTGCAGATATTGTACCATCCTTGCATTCCTAGGATAAATCCTACTTGGTCATGGTGTATGATCTTTCTGATGTACTGCTTGATTCAATTTGTTAGAATTTTGTAGAGGATTTTGGCATCTATGTTCATGAGAGATATTGGCCTGTAATTTTCTTTCACTGTGTTGTCTTTTTCTGATGTGCTATTTTGGTGATGCTGGCTTCATAGAAAGAGATTGGAAGTGTTCCTTCTTGAATGTTCTGGAATTGTATGAGGAGGATATGTTTTCATTTTTCCTTAAACACTTGATAAAACTTCTCTGTGTAGCAATCTGGCCCCAGGATTTTGTTCACTGGAAGATTTTTGATGACTGCTTCAATTTCTTCCATAGTTATTTGCCTATTGAGATGTTTAAATTCTTCTTGATTGAGTTTGGGAAAGTTATATTTTTCTAGGAATATGTCCATTTCTTGCAGGTTGTCCTGTTTGTTGGAATAGAGTTATTCATAGTATTTTTTTAAACAATTCTTTGTATTTTGGTGGGGTCTGTTGTTATTTCACCTCTTTCATTTCTGATTTTGTTTATTTGATTCCTCTTTCTTTGCTTCTCCGTGAGCCAAGCTAAATATTCATCAATTTTGTTTATCCTTTCAAAGTACCAGCTCTTGGTTTTGTCAATCTTTTGTATTGTTTCTTTGGTCTCTATGTCATTTATTTCCACTCTGATATTTAATATTTCCTTCTTTCTGCTTACACTGGGCTTTTCTTGTTGCTCTCTTTCTAGCGTTTTGAGTTGTAGGGTTAGGTAATTTATTACCATTGTTTCTTATTTTTTGCAGCAGGCTTGTAGAACTATTAACTTCCCTTTCAAGACTGCTTTCACTGTGTCCCATAGATTTTGGATTGTGGTGGTTTCATTGTTATTTGTTGCCATGATATTTTATTTCTTCCTTGATCTCTCTGGTTACCCAGTCCTTGTTTAATAGCCTGCTTTTCAGTTTCCATGTGTTTGATTGTTGGGGATTGTTTGTATTGTTGATTTCCAGTTTAATGCCACTGTGATCTGAGAAGATGTTTGATATGATTTCTATCTTCTTGAATTTGAAGAGACTTTGCCTATGACCCAACATATGGTCTATCTTTGAAAATGACCCATGTGGACTTGAGAAGAATGTATAGTCTGTGGCTTTGGGACGAAATGTTCTGAAGATGTCAATTAATTCCATCTGGTCTAGTGAGTAATTTAGGATTGATGTTTATGGATTCTTTATTTATAGCATTTCTCCAATGTTGATAGTGGGGCATTAAAGTCTCTTACTATGATTGTATTGCTGTCAATCTCTCCCTTGATATCCTCCAAGAGTTTCTTCTTTTTAATGTATTTGGGTGTTCCTGTATTGGGTGTGTAAATGTTTACCAGAGATATTTATTCTTGTTGGATTGTTCACTTTAATATTATGAAGTGGCCTTCCTTATCTCTTGTTATTTCCTTCACTTTGAGATGCACTTTGTCGAATATAAGTATTGCTACCCCAACTTTATTTTCCATTGCCATTTGCCTTAAAAACCTCTTTTAATCCCTTCACCCTCCGTCTGTGTGCATATTTTTCTATGAGGTGGATTTCTTGTAGACAGCAGATATATGGTCATGTTTTGTTATCCAATCTGTTATCCTATGTGTTTTGATTTGAGCATTTAATCTATATACATTTAAATTTGCAGAGTTGGGATAGAGTAAAATGATGCTAAAGGAAAGATGAAAATAGAATTTAGAACACTAATCCCAAGGTAAAATAAAGTGAAAATAAAATGACACTTTTTTTTAACTAAAAGGTAAAATAGTAGTAGTAATAATACTGATTGAAAATAAAAATGTAATAATTAAAAAGGTAAAAATCAAGTGAGAAAAAAGAAAAAAAATAGGGGGTGGAAAAATGCAGCAGAATAGACAGACGCATCTGTAGCTTTGTTCCTGGGCACAGGGAGAGAGCAGCTGAGAGTTGCACTGGGAGTGTTTGTTGGCAAGTTAAAAGTCAGTTATCCTCCAGGAGAAGGTAGAGGACTGCTGGACAGGGCTCTCCTGACCAGGTAGCCCAACTGCCATGGGGTTTTTGTCTACCAGAGCCACCAGCATGAATTCGGAGATGACACCATCTTGCAAAGGGAGGTGGAGGTCTGTGACAGTCTGAAAGCTACAGCTGCAGCACCTACCGAACAGCCGGGGGACACAGAACACCACTCTCCAATCTGTGCAGACACACGGACTCAGAGGAGATCCACACGGCACACAGAAAGGTCAGATATTGCCTGGAATAAGGTGAGGTCTCCTGTCCCACAGAACAGAGATGCACACACTGTGGGAACCAGGCTGTGGGAAAGCTGCTTCTGGAGATGTCTGAGGATGTGGGGCAGGGTGTGATCCCTAAGTGTGGAAGCGGACTCTCGGACCTGTTGACAGAGGGGAGCTCTAGAAAACAACTCATTTTGATCTGAGGCAGAAGGACAGCCTGGGAGTTATTACAGTGTCCCGGCTGAAAAATTCCCACAAACCCGTTTTGAGAACCACAGAGTAGCAGGATCTGAGAACAGCCTAGAGAGGTCCTGTGCTTAGTCTCAGAGGTAAATTACAAAACACTGCCACCTAGTGGATGATGCACAAATTGACTCTCGCAAAACCACAAAAAAAAAAAGAGATTAAAACACAACCCAGCAATGGAACACAGGGAACTGCAATACCCTCCGTCCTGGGAAACAGGAGTGCCAAGCAGAACAATAGTGGAAGTGAATGACCTCCGCTATGGCCCATTCTATTTTTTTTCTTTTTATTTCTTTTATTTAAATTTTTTATTTTATTTTATTTTTAATTTTTGCATATTTTAATTAAAAACTTTTTTTTCTCCTGAATTGATTTTACCTTTTTAATTATTACCTTTTTGTTTTCAACTAGTATTGTTACAACTGCTATTTTACCTTTTCGGAAAAAAAACAAGTGTCATTTTGTTTTCTCTTTATTTTACTTTGGGATTACAGTTTTACATTCTATTTTTATCTTTCCTTTAGCATAATTTTACTCTATCTCAACTCTACCTTTATGCCAACACTCTCCTCTTAACTTTCCCCACTTTGTTGTCTTGTTTTTCTTACCGTTTTCCACCTTTAGATTCTCCCTATTCTTTCTCTTTACCTGGTTAAAATTTTACCCAACTTATATATCTAATTTCAAATCCCCTACTCCAAGTCCATACAAACCTCTCTCTTCTTGTTTTCACTATCCAAAAAGTTGTTTTTCTCTATACCCTTTTATTGCTGTTTGCCTGAAGGGTGATTATATCGATTTTTTTGTACATTTTTGTGAGATTGTTTTAGCTTATTCTACTTGTTTTATTTTGCTTTTTGTTTGTTTTGTTTTGGTTTGTTTTTTACCTCTCTTTTCCATCGCCTCCCTTGATATTAATTGTCATTTTTAGTTTGTATTAATCTCCAGGTACTTTTTGCCAGCATTTGTTGGGATTAGTGACTGTCCTATTGGAGTTTTCTCCTCACATCTATATTTTGTTCCCCTTTTCTCTTTTATCCTCTTTTTTTCCTCTCTGACTTTTTTCTCTTTCTCTTTTCTTCTTCTCCTTTTAATTTTTGTATTTTATTTTATTTTTTGTTCATTTATTTATTTTTTTCTTTTCTCCCTCTCCCAATTAGATTTTGACACTTCTTTCTTTTCTTTTTTCCTCAATTTACTCTTATTCTTTCTCTACTTAACCCTAATTTGTCTTGGGGGTCACCTTATTTGTGGTTATTAACATCGTGAATACATTTCTGTTCAGTGCCTTGTGTGTTGTACCTGGTCATGTTGTAGTTTGTGCCTTTGAATCAAGGTATGAGAGAGAACTACATAACCAGACACCTGGAGAAGAAAGACCATGGACAAAAGAAGAAACAGCCCACATACAACAGAAAGGCAGATATCACCAGAAAAGGAAGTAAACGAAATAGAATCACAAATAAGCCTGCCAGAGAAAGGTTTCAGAGAAGTGATCATAAGGTGGATGAAAAGAATGGAAGACAAAATCAACAATGTGAGTAAGAGCCAAGAGGAAATGAAGAAGACCCAAGAGGAAATGAATAAGAGCCAAGAGGAAATGAAGAAGCAAGAAGAAATGCAGAATAATAAAGAAGAAATGAAAAATGACATCACTGCTATAAAGAACTCAATAGAAAGCATCAAAAGTAGACTAGAAGAAGCAGAGGACAGCATCAGTGAGCTAGAAGACACGGTAGCAAAAAATACAGCAGCTTCTAGAAAAAAAATTAAAAAGCAAGAGGAGAGCCTAAGGGAAATTTGGGATAACATGAAACAAAACAACATCCGCATAATTGGGATTCCAGAAAGAGTGAAAACTGAGCAAGGATTAGAAAACCTGTTTGAATAAATAATGACAGAAAACTTCCCTAACATAGAAAAGAAAAAAACAAAACAAAAAAACACAAATCCAAGAAGCTCACAGAGTCCCAAGCAAAATGAACCTCAAAAAACCGACACCAAAGCCCATTATAATTAAATTGGCAAATACCAATGACAAAGTAAGAATCTTAAAAGCATCTAGAGAGAAACAGAAAGTTACCTACAAAGGAACCCCCATAAGACTAGCTACTGATTTCTCAACAGAAACTTATCAGTCCATAAGGGAATGGAATGAAATATACAAAGTCATGCAAAGGAAGTGTCTGAATCCAAGAATACAGTACCCTGCAAGGCTTTCAACCAAAATTGAAGGTGAAATCAGAAGCTTCACAGACAAAAAAGGACTAAGGGAATATATAACCACCAAACCAGCAATACAAGAAATGTTAAAAGGTCCGATATAATAAAAAGAAATAGGAAGCAAAGAAGGAACAGTGGGTAAAAACTAAAAATGGTGACAGATAAGTACCTATCAATAATAACTTTAAATGTAAATGTATTAAATGCTCCAATCAAAAGACCTAGGGTAAGCAATTGGATAAGAAAACATGATCCATATATCTGCTGTCTACAAGAAACTCACCTCAGGAAAAGAGATGCACACAGATTGAGGCTGAAGGGATGGAAGATGTAATTACAGGAAAATGGAAATGAAAAAACAGCTGGGGTTGCAATACTTATATCTGACAATTTAGACCTCAAAGTGAAGGACATAACAAGAGATAAAGAAGGTCACTTCATATTACTAAAGGGGACAATTCAACAAGAAGAAATAACTCTGGTAAACATATATGCACCAAATAGAGGAGCACCTAAATAGATAAAAAAAAAAACTCGTGGAGGATATTAAGGGCGAGATTGACAGCAATACATTCATAGTAGGAGACTTTAATACCCTAAAGTCACCACTGGACAAAGTCTCTAAACAAAAAAATCAGCAAAGTAAGATGAATCCTAAATGACTCACTAGACCAGATGGAATTAATTGACATCTTCAGAACATTTCAACCCAAAGCCACAGAATACACATTCTTCTCTAGTGTACATGGGTCATTTTCAAAGATAGATATATGTTGGGTCACAAGAAAAGTCTCTTCAAATTCAAGAAGATAGAAATCATATCAAGCATTTTTCTCAGACCACAGTGGCATAAAACTGGAAATCAACTATAATAAAAACAATAGAAAGAAATCAAACACATGGAGACTAAACAGCATGCTATTAAACAACGACTGGGTAACCAGAGAGATCAAGGAAGAAATAAAAAACATCATGGTAACAAATGACAATTATAACACAACAATACAAAATTTATCAGACACAGTGAAAGCAGTCTTGAGAGGGAAGTTCATAGCCCTACAAGCCTACTGCAAAAAACAGGAAACAATGGTAATAAATGTCCTAACCCTAAAACTCAAAGAGCTAGAAAGAGAGCAGCAAGAAAAGCCCAGTGTAAGCAGAAGGAAGGAAATAGTAAAGATCAGAGCAAAGATAAACAAGATGGAGACCAAAGAAACACTTCAAAAGATCAACAGAACGAAGAGCTGGTTCTTTGAAAGGATAAACAAGATTGATGGACCTCTAGCCAGGCTTACCAAGAAGCAAAGAGAGAAGACCCAAATAAACAAAATCAGAAATGAAAGAGAAGAAATAACAACAGACCCCACCAAAATAAAAAGGATTGTTAAAAAATACTATGAACACCTCTATTCCAACAAATTGGACAACCTGCAAGAAATGGACATATTCCTAGAAAAATATAACCTTCCAAACTCCATCAGGAAGAATCTAAACAGCTCCATAGTCCAATAACTATGGAAGAAATTGAAGCAGTGATCAAAAAGCTTCCAGCAAACAAAAGCCTGGGACCAGATGGCTACACAGGAGAGTTTTACCAAACATTCAAGGAAGAATTCAAACCTATCCTCCTCAGACTATTCCAAAATATTAAAGAAGGAACACTTCCAAACAACCTCTATGAAGCCAGTATCACCCTAATACCAAAACCAGAAAAAGACAATACAATAAAAGAGAATTATAGGCCAATATCTCTTATGAACATAGATGCCAAAATCCTCAACAAAATTCTAGCAGTACATCAGAAAGGTCATACACAATGTCTAAGTAGGATTCATCCCAGGAATGCAGCGATGGTACAATATCTGCAAATAATTAAACATGATACATCACATAAAAAAATTGAGAGATAAAAATCACATAGTCATATCAATTGATGCAGAAAATCATTTGACAAAATCCAACACCCTTTCTTGATAAAAATTCTCAGCAAAGTGGGAATAGAAGGATCATACCTCAACATCATAAAAGCCAGCTATGATAAACCCACAGCTAACATCATACTCAATGGACAAAACTAAAACCATTTCCCCTAAGAACAGAAACAAGACAGGATGTCCAATCTCACCTCTCCTGTTCCACATAGTACTGGAAGTATTAGCCATTGCAATTAGACAACAAGAAGAAATAAAAGGCATCCAAATTGGAAAAGAAGAAATAAGGCTGTCCTTATTTGCAGATGACATGATATTGTACATAAAAACCCAGAAGACTCCATCAAAAAACTAATAGACTTAATAAATGACTTTGGCAAAGTAGCAACATACAAAATTAATGCCAAGAAATCTGTGGCAGTTCTATATAATAATAGTGAAATTACAGAAAGAGAGACTAGAAAAGCAATCCCATTTACCATCACACCAAAAAAAAAATAATAATAAGATACCTAGGGATAAACCTAACTAAAGAGGTAAAAGACCTATATGTAGAAAACTACAAGACACTGCAAAAAGAGATAAAGGAATATGTTAACAGATGGAAGAGCATACCATGCTCATGGATTGGGAGAATCAACATCATTTAAATGTCCATACTACCCAAAGCAATCTATAGATTCAATGTACTACCCATTAAAATACCAACGACATATTTCACAGACCTAGAAAGAATTCTTCATAGATTCATCTGGAACAAGAAAAGACCACGAGTAGCCACAGCAATTCTGAGAAAGAAGAATAAATTAGGTGGGATCTCAATATCAGATTCCAAGCTATATTACAAAGCAACTCTTCTCAAAACAGCCTGGTACTGGCACAAGAACAGACTTATAGACCCATGGAATAGAATAGAGAACCCAGATATCCACCCAAAACACTATGCTCAATTAATATTTGACAAGGGTCATGAATATACAATGGAGCCAAGATAGCCTCTTCAAGAAATAGTGTTGGGGAAAATTGGACAGATTCATGCAAAAAAATGAAATTGGACCACCAACTTACACCAAATAAAAAAATAAACTCAAAATGAATACAGCACTTAGACATTAGATGGGAAACCATAAAAATACTAGTAGAAGCCACAGTCAGCATAATCTTAGACATATACCGAAAGAACTTCTTCACTGATACTGCTCCAAAGGCAGTGGAAGCTAAAGAAAAAATAAACTAATGGGACTACATCAAAATAAAAAGCTTTTGCACAACAAAAGAAACCATCAACAAAAGAAAAAGAAAGACCGCTGTATGGGAGAAGATATTTGCAAATGTTATCACTGATAAAGGGTTAATCTACACCATCTACAGCCAATTTATACAACTTAATAAAAGGAGGATAAAGGATCTAATAACAAAATGGGTAACGGACCTAAATAGAACCTTTTCGAAACACGACAGAAGGAAGGCCAAGAGACACATGAAAATATGTTCAAAGTCACTAATTATCCGAGACACGCAAATTAAAATGACAATATGATAGCATCTCACACCTGTCAGAATGGCTATCATCAACAAATCAACAAAAGACAGGTGTTGGCAAGGATGCGGAGAAAAAGGAACCTTTGTGCACTGTTGGTGTGAATGCAGACTATTGCAGCCACTGTGGAGAACAGTATGGAGTTTCCTCAAAAAACTAAAAATGGATCTCCCATTTGACCCAGCAATCCCACTCTTAGGAATTTATCCTAAGAAATTACAATCATCAATCAGAAAGGATATATAAACCCCTCTGTCCATAGCAGCACAATTTACAATAGCTACAATTTGGAAACAGCCTAGGTGCCGGTCAGCAGATTAGTGGATCAGAAAACTATGATACATCTATACAATGGAATTCTATGCTGCCATTAAAGAGAAGGAATTCTTGCCGAGACTGGTTTGGCTCAGTGGATAGAGCATCGGCTTGCGGACTGAAAGGTCTCAGGTTCGATTCCGGTCGGGGGAATGTACCTTGCTTGTGGGCACATCTCCACTGTGGGGCATGCAGGAGGCAGCAGATCGATGTGTCTCTCTCATCGATGTTTCTGACTTTCTTTCTCTCTCCCTTCCTCTCTGTAAAAAATCAATATATATATATATATATGAAATTCTTACCATTTGCAGCAATCTGGATGGAACTGAAGAACCTTATGCTTAGTGAAATAAGCCAGTCAATGAAGGAGAAGCACCACATGATCTCACTCATTTGTGGATAATAAAGATCATTATAAACTGATCAACAAAAGGATAGATACAGAGGCAGTAAAGCATCAAACAGACTGTCAAATTATAGCAGGAAGATTAAGGAGAGCTGCAGTAGATAAGAGATTAATCAAAGGACTTGTATGCATGCATATAAGCATAACCAATGAACATAGACACTGGAGGGTAGGGGTATGCCTGGGAGGGGAAAGGGGGGGCAACGGGGAGATATGTATATATGTAACACAATAAAAAAAAGAAAAAAATTAGTTTCTTAAGTAAAAGATGTAAAAATAAGAAAAATAAAATAATAAAAAATAAAAAAATAGAATGTGCAGTAGTGAAAGTCATTTACTTTCTCCATTGTTCTGTTTGGCACATCTGTTTCCTAGTCAGGACAGTATTGCCGTACCCTGCGTTCCACTGCTCCTCAGTATTATAAGCCAGTCCTGATTTTTAAGGAGGCAGTGCGTCTTAATTTCTTTATTCCTTTATTTGTGATTACATTGGAGTAAATTTGTTATTCAGCCCCTGGGTGACAGTGTTTTTCATTGACCTCCAAGGCTATAGGTTTTCTCTAGCCTGTGCTTAGATTCTGCTTTCCCTGTGGCACTCAATACCAGTTTGTGGGACTGGGCTGCCCCAGAGTTGGTTCTCTGATAGTCACTCCCTGCTCTGATCCCCAGGCTCCAGAAAAACAGCTTTCCCCTGCAGTCTCCCAGGGTGACCCCAACTGGGTGGTCCTAAGTATTGGAATTAGCAATCAGAAGCAAAGATCTGAAGAGGAAAGAGCACAAGTGTGCAAACTCCAGAGCCACCTGCAAGTCTGCACAGTCTCCCTTCTCTGCTCTTGTCTGGCACACTTTTAAAACTCCCAGGCTGTCCTTCTGAGTCAGATCAAAATGGGTTCCTTTTGAGAGATCCCCTCTGTTAGCAGCTCTGAGAACCCCCTTCCAAATTCATGGGTCACGCCAGCCCCAACAGCCATGGATTTCTCTAGGTGTAGACTTCCCCTGGTCCTCCAGCTCCCTTAGTGTGCACATTTCTCTGTCCTGTAGGACCAGAGAACTCACCTTATACCATGCGAAATTCGACCTCTCTGTGGTGGAGTGTAGAGCTCCTTTGAATCTGCGTGTTTGCGCCAATTGGGGACCGGTTACCTGGGGTTTTCAGCTCTTTGGTGGGTGTTGTAGTTGTAGATTTTCAGGCTTTTGATAGCATCCACTTTCCCCCTCAAGATGGTGCAGTCTCCATTTCCGAGCTGGTGGCTCCAGGAAGGAGCCCAGAAGCAGTGCAGGCTGCCCAGTCAGTAGAACCCCATCCAGCAGTCCCTCACCTTCTCCTGGAGTACAGCTGTCCCTTAACTCGCCAACAAACACTCCCTTTGTGACTCTCAGCCATTTTCTCTGTCTGCTCTGGGACAAGGCTCGGGAAACTTCCATCTACTCTGCCACCATTCCCCCCCCCCCTAGTTCTTTCTTATGTATGTTTGTTTATCCACCCCTAAAACACAAGAAAAGGTAAAATTAAAAAAAGACTGAGACTGCGAGTCAAAATTTCCTCTTTTTAAAAAATTTGTCAGGACAGGCTAGATTCATTCATCTTCTTCACATAACGTTATCACCTCTTCTCTCTCCCTCACTCTCAGGTGAGTCTTCTTTCCAATTTAACTGAGAAAATAGAAGCAATCAGAAATGAATTTCCACCTATACCAGTAACTTTACCCAGGTGCCTTTCTGTTCTCTAGGGGAAGTATGTTTCTAGAGATGATTAAAGTCTCTACTTGTCCACTAGATCTTAGTCCCTCTGGCATGTTCAGACACAAGCTTTCAGCAATTTTTCAAGTTTCCCCCCCATCACTAATTTTTCCTTTCTATAATATCATTTGCTTTAAACTAAAGATGTTCTTTCATCTTGAGGAAAAAACAAAAATTAAAAATCTCTTATGATACACATCCATTAACACCATTTCAGCTGCCATCACTTTTCCCTCCTCTTGATAAAAACACACAAAACGCTCTTTAAATAATATTTACTTGCTGTCTTTAATTCCTCTCACTTCATTTCAGATCCCAATTCAATCTGACATTTGACCCTATCACTCCACTGATATGTCTCTTATCAAAGTCAACTAAGGCCACCATTATATTAAGTCCATTTTTGATTTGCAATCCTTATCTGTCTGAACATATCAAAGGTGTGTGACACAACTGATTATTCCTCTTGTCTTGAAGCACATTATTCACTTGGCTTCTGGGGAAATATACTTTTGGTTTTCCTCCATTTTAGCAATTGCTCCTTTTAATATCCTTTTCTGGTTCCTTCTCAAAATTCTGGCCTCTAAACTTTGGACTGGTCCTGAGCTTAGTCCTTGGAACTCTTCACTTTTAAAAAATGTATATTTCAATTACAGTTTACATTCAATATTATTTTGTATTGGTTTCAGGTATACAGTATAGTGGTTAGACAGTCATATACTATACAAAGTATTCTCCTCGATATTTCCAGGATCTGCCTGGCACTATACATAGTTATTACTTTTTATGTTTTATTTTATTTTTATCTTTGGTCTGAGGATATTTTTCATTAATTTCAGAGATAGGAGAGAGAAAGAGAAAGAGAGATATCAGCTGCCTTCTGTACACATCCTGACTTGGGATCGAACCCACAACCTAGGTGTGTGTCCTTATCGAGAATTGAACTCACAAGCTTTTGGTACACAGGATGATGCTCCACCCACTGAGCAACACTGATCAGGGCATAGATATTATTATTATTTTTAATATATTTATATTGATTTTTTACAGAGAGGAAGGGAGAGGGATAGAGAGTTAGAAACATCAGTGAGAGAGAGACATAGATCAGCTGCCTCTTGCACGCCTCCTACTGGGGATGTGCCCACAACCAAGGTACATGCCCTTGACGGGAATCGAACCTGGGACCCTTCAGTCCGTAGGCTGACACTCTGTCCGTTGAGCCAAACTGTTTTTGGAATTTGTCCTCATTCTTTCAGTGACCTCATCTGATCTTAGATTTACATGCTATCTATATTTCTACCCCATACCTTGATCTCTCAAATCATATACTCAATTGCTTAGTTGACTTCTTCAATTTGATATTTGTTAGGCATTATACATGAAATATATTTAAAATACAACTCTATATAGTCCTTATCTTCAAACTTGCTGCTTCTCAGTAAATGATATATTCACTTCTATAATTGCTTAAATAAAAACTTATAGTCATCTTTGTCTCCTCTCTTTTTCATCCAATGCCCTACAGATATTTGCACATCTTATTGGTTTTGCTTTCCAAATATATCATAATTGAACAACATCTCACTCTCTCTACTGTCTCCACTGTGATCCAAATTATCATTATTTCTCATTTTTGATATTGAAATAGTATCATGGTCTTGCTGCTTCTACCTTTCCCACCCATACTCTAGTCTTTTTATAGTATCCAGATCATGCCATTTCTGTCCTGAATATACTTTAATGATTTTTCCATAGCAATGAAAACTAGGCCATGACCAATCTGGCTTCTCTTAACTTCCTGACATCATCTCCTATTCTTCCTCTCTAATTTAGGCACACTGATCAATGTATTGTTCCTTGAACATAAGGAACCTTCTATACTCCTGTCATAAGGCCTTTGCCCTTGACCACCCTCTTCCTGAAAATACAGAAAAATGCATATCTAACTATCTCATTTTCAAATGCACCTTCTCAGTAAAGTTTTTCTTATATATGTTATTTTACATTTAAGTCTTCCACTTTTGACATCATCAACTCCTTGTTTTATCATTTTCTATAGCACTCACCTGAATCTGACTTCCTGTGTAATTTAATTTAGACAATGTGGTCATTGTCTGGATCCCCATTTACATTATACAACACTAGAGGCTCAGTGCATGAAATTTGTGCATGGAGTGGGTGTTCCCTCAGCCCTGCCTGCACCCTCTACAATTTGGGACTACTACACCTTTTTCTTATCTAGATAACCTCTTCACAATTAAAAAAAATAACTGAAATATCACCTACTCTAGGAAATTCTCTTTGAACAAATGTTTTTACAATAAGTATTAAGTATTTTCATGACATACCATTCTTTTTCTTTAACAGCTACTTAGAGTGGATGCAATGTGGTTTTCATTCTTGCATCTGAAATTCTTCTTCGTGCTCTTGTAATAGCAAAGCTTATCCAATTTACATTTGCCCTTCAAGAGCTTATATTTGGTTCAGTTTCTAGTTGGCTCCCTGCTTTATTTTTAAAGCAATAAATTTGGGTTGTGACAGTAGGCCTTACTTGTAATCACGCCTGTAGGTCTCTCTATCTGAATATTTCTATAATACCTATCACTTTAGCATACCAGAAATTGTGTTCATTTATAGAAAATAACAATAAATGCCACCTGATCATTTGATCTTCTAGAAATATTTCATAGCAAGATGTATTATTCTAGTAATTTAACTATTACAAAACTGAGGTGTACAGAAATAAAATACATTGAACAATAATGACTCAAATATAATAGCAGAGTACACTTAGGGCCTCCCTTGTCTTGTGCCTCAGTATCATAGCATAGTACACAGTTCATGTGGAACTCAGCTTTCTTTAAAATAGGAAGGGATGCCATACTCATGAAGCAGCTACTTCCACACATATTTTTTTGTAATTTAATTCACAGCACACATTCTTTGTACTAATTATTGTAAAATCATCCTAGCAATTGCCTCTGTTCCTCTCTGTATTGTTGCCTTACATTCTGGTGTTATTACTGCACTTTTATCATCCACTCGCTCTAATAAGATTGTGAATTTTTTAAGGGCAGAGATTATGACTTGAGCTTGTGTTTCTCTGTCATGGTGTCTAGATAAATACTCAAGTGCCATCCAGTCCAAATGACTGTGATGAGTGAGGCCCACTGTTGCTGGAGACCTCTGATTTTTATTTAAGGAGCCTCATTGTTCTGTGCCTTTACAGAGGGGTGAGTAGAGGCTGAGGAAATTTGAGGAAACTCAGACAGAATTCTCCTCCTAAAAGATTTTGCTAAGCTGGTGACCAAGACCACCGGGCATTTGTCCAATTAAAACCTAGACACACAGCAATAACAAAGGCACTGGTCTCCTATGCATAGGGACCAAATCCCAGCCTGTAGGAACTCACCCCCGCAGTCAGGGCCAGGCTGCTGGATAGACCTGGGTTGGTGCTCCTAACTCTGGAGAGAGAGAGACTTCCCATGGCTGCAGGCTAGAGGCCCTGGACTCCGCACCACACCCCTAACAGGTCCCTAGCTCAGGTTGGTCAGTGGAACAGCTTCTTGGCCTGGGATTGCAGGGCAGCTAGGCCTTGCCTCTCCATCTCATGATTGCTGGGCTACTCAGCCAGGTCTGTTGGCTCTGTGATCGCTGGGCGGATCTGCTTGTGGCTCTGACTGGCCTCTCAGCCCTAAGATCATGGGCGGCCAGCCTGGCCTTTCTGCCCCTTGATTGCGGGTGGCTCTGCCTGGCCTGCTGGCCCAGTGATGGTGGGGCAGATTGGCCTGCGGCTTGGCCTGGCCTGTTCGCCCCGGCATCTTGGCCCCATGATCCTGAGGCGGCCGTGCCTGGCCTCTGCACCCCATGATAATGAGGCAGCCTGGCCTGATCTGTTCTCCCCATGATCAGAGGGCTGGGCATCCTGCCCTTGCCCAGTGATCTCAGGGAGGATTGGCCTGGGCTCTTTGCCCTGTGATCGCAGGGCAGCTTGGACCCGGGAAGGCCGCATTGGGTGCTGCCCCCACCACCTACCCAGTCTGGACTGCTGCTTGTGTCCCACAGGCGGCATAGGGTGCTGCCTGCTACCGCCTGCCTATGCAAATTTACCCACCGTCTTTGCTGAGTTGATTTGCATATCACTCCTGATTGGCTGTGGATTTAGCAGAGGTATAGTCAATGAGCATTTTTCTCTTTTATTAGTGTAGCTAGATTCCATAAATCTGGTGATTTTTGTTTGCTTTATTCCTAACTGCATGCATTTTTGTTGTTTAAAATAGTATCTAACTTATAGTTGGGATACCATTAATATTTGTTGAATAAATTTTATCCTAGTGTTGACAGGTTTTCCATTTTTTATCCCAGCACAGAAAAAATAATTAGATGGTAGATTTCTGAATTATTGAACCATTATATTCCCCATATTTTCTTAAAAGTATAATTTATATACAGTAAAATTTGCCTCTTTTTAAAAAAATATATTTTATTGATTTTTTTACAGAGAGGAAGGGAGAGGGATAGAGAATTAGAAACATTGATGAGAGAGAAACATCAATTAGTTGCCTCCTGCACACCCCCTACTGGGGATATGCCTGCAACCAACGTACATACCCTTGACTGGAATCGAACCTGGGACCCTTGAGTCCGCAGGCCAATGCTCTATCCACTGAGCCAAACCGGTTAGGGCAAAATTTACCTTTCTAATTGTAAAGTTCTGAGAATGCACAAGAGTGTGCACATATGTAACCACCACCACAACCAAGATAGAGATTCCCATGTCCTTTTGTAGTCTACCACATCCTGGCAACCAGTAGTTTTGTTTTGCTTTTTGTATCTGTAGTTTTGTCCTACCCACAATGTCATATAGAATCCCATAGTATATATAGTAGGTAACCTTTTAACTCTGGCTTCTTTCACTTAGAATAATGCACTTAAGATACATGCAGGTGAATTATTGCATTTATCAGTAAGTTGTTTCTTTTTATTGGGAGGATTATTCCATTCCATTGTATAGATATCTACTTTAGTTTAACAGTATTTGCGCTGGTTGCATATTTTGGTGATTACTAATAAATATCCATCTGCAGATTTTTGTGTAAATGTAAGTTTTAATTACATATGAGTGAACACTTATTGGTTGTGTGATAAGCTTATGTTTAACTATATATGAAATTTCCACTTGGAAAAATATTTTGAGATCCATTCAATGAATGCAAATTCTAGTTGCTTCTACATCTTTTGCCATTTTTAAAAAGCCATTATGATATGCTTGTAGTAAAATCTCATTGTGGGTTTAATTTATATGTTCTTAATGGTTAATGATATTGAATATAATTGTATGTGCTTACTTTCCATTTGTGTATCTTCTTTGGTAAAGTGTTTTGTTTCAATCCTTTGCCTATTTTTTAAATTGGATTACTGATTTTTCTACTTGTTGAATTGTGACAGTGCCTTATAAATCCTGGATATAAGTCCTTTATCAAATTTATGATTTGGAAAGTATGTTCTCTTAGTCTGTTTGTTGCCTTTTTTTTTCCATTCTCCCAACAGTCTCTTTCAAAGAACACATGTTCCTAATTTTGGTGAAGTCCAATTTATCATTTTTTTTATTTTAAGGATGGAGCTTTTGGTGTTATTTAAAAAAACTTTTTTGCCTATACCAAGGACATAAAGATTTTTCTCTTAGCTTTCTCTTAGAATTCAATTTTAAATTAATTAAACTTTTCTAAAAACATATAAACATATTATATGAGCTGAATGTCACCTGTGGGTGGTGGCATTCTGACATCTACTGTATAAATCTAATCTGGAAACTATCAATAGAAAAAAATTGTCTATTCTATGGCATTCAAATGATGACATGAGAGGCAAGTTCTTTTACTGTATTTTTTTTCTTATAAATATACATAAAATTATTTTACAATTAAAGTGATATAATATGTACTTCTGTACCACTGAAAGAAATATTCAAAGTCAGTAAATATAAATTAAGCTAAGTAATGATCAGAAAGAAAAAAAATTTCAAATATAGCCTTCTACTTTAGTTATGTTTCAGTACTTTTTAAGTTTTAGTTTTCATTTTTTTAAATATATTTTATTGATTTTTCAGAGAGAGGAAGGGAGAGAGATAGAAAGTCAGAAACATCGATGAGAGAGAGAGACATTGATCAGCCGCCTCCTGCATGCCCCCCACTGGAGATGTGCCTGCAAGCAAGGTACGTGCCCCTGACTGCAATCGAACCTGGGACCTTTCAATCCGCAGGCCGATGCTCTATCCACTGAGCCAAACTGGTCTCGGCTAGTTTTCATTTTTATGTGGATTATTTCATTGGTAACTTTTGTTTATTTTCCAAAAAACTGAAAAATATAATTATGTTTACCCAATTTATATCTGTAAAATTTTTCTCTAATAAAACATGTAGATTTGAAAATCATTCAGTAAAGGTATCAGTCACTGTAGAAGTCATCAAAATAATAGTTTCTGATATGTTACACAGGCACATGTTAAACAGGGGAGAAAATATTGTAACTGCAATTAGGCAGTAATTCCATTGTTCACATTCTTTCCTATGGAGTTAATGACTAGCTCTAAGGACCATGAAAAGCAGGGAGTGAATGATGTTTAATGATCCAATAAGTCATTAAGTGTCTAAAAAGGAACCACAATGTCAGGTATCATTGCCCTTATGAATGTCCACTGCTGCAAGAATAACATTTGAAGTTTTTCTCATACAGTTTCAAGTTAATGTAACTCATTCTTCTGGAAAAAAATAAGAAAATATTTCTGGAGCTCTGATCTGCCTGTTGATATTTTTGTTCTTCACTTACAGTACACCAACCAGTTTCACTAAGATTAAAGTGCCATCTTTATAATTAAACTAGAAGCCCAGTGCACAAAATTTGTGCATGGAGGTGTGTCCCTCAGCCCAGCCTCCACCTTCTCCAATCTGGGACCCATAAAGGCATCGTGCCTAAACAGGCAGCTTTAGACCTCCCTCTTACAATCCAGAACTGCTGGCTCCCAACTGCTCACCTGCCTACCTGCCTGACTGCCTCTAACCACTTCTGCCTACCAGCCTGATCACTCCCTAACCACTCCCCTGCCAGCCTGATTGATGCTTAACTGCTCCCCTGCCATCCTGATTGCCCCTAACTGTCCTCCCCTGCTGGCCTGGTCTCCCCTAACTGTCCTGGTCACCCCCTACTGCCCTCCCCTGATGGCTCAAAACTTCCTAACTACCCTCCCTTGCCAGCCTTGTTGCTCCTAACTGCTCTTCCCTGCTGGACCAATTGCCCCTAACTTCCCTTCTATGATGGCCTAGTCATCCCTAACTGCCCTCCCCTGTAGGCCCAGTCACCTCCAACTTCCCTCCCCTGCAAGCCTGGTTGCCCCCAACTACCCTCCCCTGAAGGCCTGGTTGCCCCCAACTGTCCTTCCCTGCAGACCTGATTGCCCCCAACTCCCCTACCTTGCAGGCCTGGTCCCTCCCAACTGCCCTCCCCTGCTGGCCTGATTGCCATAACTGCCTGCCCTTGCTGGCCATCTTGTAGTGGCCATCTTGTGTCCAAATGGGGGTGGACATCTTGTGTGTTGGAGTGATGGTCAATTTGAATATTACTTCTTTATTATATAGGATTTTAGGTGACACAGCATAATTAGTACAGAATCTGAGGTAGTAGAAACTCTACTTTCAAATATTAAAGGACTAAAATTTAATTTTAATTGTGTTACAGAGATTTGAAAAATATATTTTGTTTGAGAGGACAAGTAATGATTAGTTTAAAATGGATATATCTCTAAATAACAAGTAATGAATCAGACAGAGATAGACATCCAGTCATAATATATCAGTTCCCTCCCTTGTTCACTCTTAAATTCTCAAATATTTTTAGGAGAATTAAAGAGACAGTTCTGCCTCAGTTAGGCTAGATTTGGAGGTGGATCAAAAAAGATATTCCATTATGTCTCAAAAGTGACATAATCATAAATATTACATTGTTCTAAGAATGGGTAGTTTTGATCTAAATGAGAATTTATAAGCTTTTATTTACATTAAATATCACCATTTGTACATAAATAATGAAAATGGCTAGACAAGCAATAGACAAAGCACATTATATAAACTATGCTTACTGGTCCCATAAAAATTAGATAAAATGTTGATGTCATAGTAATTGGCATGGGTTCTCCTTTAATCCCATTTTATGCCCCTTTTTAGTAAGATTCAGTCTGTTTAACAAAAACATCTATAATTTATTAATATTTATTTGAAAAATGAAAGACAGATTTGGAGACAGATGGAAACAGAACCTTTCAAAGAAAACCATTAGCAGAATACGTAGTGGATGAGGATTAGCCTATAAGCCAGGACCACTCAAATGATTCAAATCAAAGCAGGGAAGAAAAGGGATGAAAGTTTTAATTCTTCTTTTACTAAAACTACCTGTAAATAATTTGGATATATTTGAATACAATTTTAATATTCAATGTTATTTTAAAATGGAGATAAAAATTAAAGCATAGTGAGATAGCTCATTTTATCAATATATTATCAAATATATTATATTACCAGTAAACTATCTATAAAAAGTTATAAACCAAAATACAATTATCTCAGAGAGTAAAATAGAAAGCTATGAAGACTTAAAACATTTGAATGGAAATATAAAGACAGTTGTGGATACACAAAATATAAGTTTAACAATTATTTTATGTTGATCCCTATTGTATATTGGCACTCTGATTATGACAATTTCTAATCCAATAGCTCTTACTATTCTAGGACTGTTTTTTTTTCTCATGTGAAAAAAAATGAGTTTCAGATTTTCTAAACAAACTGTTCAAGTTCACATGGGCATATACATTTTGGTCCCAGATATGTGTTGTCTTTACTATTTCCACTATGCTATATTATCCTTACACAGATGGCACCCTAGTGAGATATACTTTAATTATCCCAGAAGTTTATTATTCAGAAATGTAGAGTATTTTTCCTTGACAATTAGAAAGAACAAAATGCATCTGAGAAATCAGTATGTCTGTGCAATAAGATGCATTTTTTTTCTTCAAATGAAAATTGCTTATGATTAGGATTTTGTTCATAGCCCCTTTGCTATTACTTTACACACTGTTCTAAGAAATCAAGTCATATATTTTCCTAGTGTATAGACTGTTAAATGTGATGCTTTAAAAACTGGAGTGGGAATGCAAATGCCATGACAGACACATTGATATTAGCTGATGTAAGGAAGAAAATAGGAGAAGGATGCACAAGGATTTTGGAACGTCAGCAGTGTGAGGTCATTTAATATAAGGATAATCATTCTTACATATCTTGGTAGTGTATTACTTTATTAAAGCACAGCATAAAACCAAGACCTATATTGTGCTTTTGAGTCATCAAGAAAATGGTGAAGATAGTAACAAATAGCATTTATTGAACACTTACTATGTGTCAAGTACTTTTCTAAGCCTTTTTTATTTATTGACTCATTTTGACTTCTGAATGCCTTGTAAGTGTATTTTGATATTGCCATTTAAAGACGAGGAAAAGGAAACTTAGAGGGGTTAAGATCATGTGACTAGGATGTGCAGAATAAGGACTCAAGCTCAGTTTGGTTGCTCCCACAACACATGCTCTTTATCCAATATGAATAGTGTGACATACTGCCTCTTGTGTTAAGTATTTTATTTATTTTAAAAAGGGGGAATACAATTTGTTTTTAAAATATTTTCATTTAAAAAGTAGCTTAAAATAAATGTTTTTATTGAGTTTAAAGGGGTATACATTTATTTATTTAGAGAGTTCCATTTAATTTTCAAGTGTTTGTTAAATTTCTAGTGTTTCAGACATGGTATCATGCAATATGAGAAAAATTGGAGAATAAGATATTGTCAAATCCTTTGGGGTACTCAAATTCAGTAGAGAATACAGAAATATAAAGATCATGTGATAATAAGCTTATCAATAATTATAACAAAATCAAGGGCATGCTTAACTCAGACTAGTAGTAAGGGAAGCCTGAAGAGTTCCCCAAAGTAATGGACTTCAGTGGGGACCGTCAGTCTCTATGGTGCAAGAGAAATCTGGGCAGAGTTTGTGTGTGTGTGTGTGTGTGTGTGTGTGTGTGTGTGTGTGTGTGTGTTCCTATTACTTTCTCTGATCCTGAACCCTCACCACCACCATGATTGTTAATTGTCATTTTGGATATAAGTCAATGTATAATATATAGGCTGGAGGAAAAATGCAGGGGTGGAAAGGGTACAGAGAAAGGGAGAAGAAGAGCACCAGAAATAAATGCAAAGGAAGGGATAGGTTACTGTAGAAGTATATCCTTATATAAGAATTGAAGATTCATATTAAATTTATTAAAAGGAAATGAGAATGCCTAATACTTGTTTGAGTACTCACTTTGAGATAAAAATGGTTTTGTTTGTTTGTGTTTGTTTTTAATATTTAGTGGTTTCTGAGAAAGTGACTGTCCTTTAATTAAGAAAGGAGTCTTGCCAAAACCGGTTTGGCTCAGTGGATAGAGCGTTGGCCTATGGACTGAGGGGTCCCAGGTTCGATTCCGGTCAAGGGCATATATCCTGGTTGCAGGCACATCTCCTGTAGGGGGCGTGCAGGAGGCGGCTGATCGATGTCTGTCTCATCGATGTTTCTGACTGTCTATCCCTCTCCCTTCCTCTCTGTAAAAAATCAATAAAATATATTTTTTTAAAAAAAGAAAGGAATCTTAGTTCATATAATTTGTTTCAATATTCATTCACTCACTGCTGGCTGCTCTGTGAAATTGCTGGCCATTTCAGAAAGCAGTGCAATCACATGAAACATGGGGACTAATATTGCCTCAGCGCTAATAGTGGCATTGAACCAGGACCTGTGCCTATCATGCTATTATAGGCTCTTTGGGGTCAAGGAACAGAAAAGTAAACCTAGTGCAAGTCAAGGCTGGGGAAGGATGAGAAGTGTACCTAGGGAGGTCTCAAGGTAATCCAGTATGAGAGAACTGTCCAAGTGACAGGAAGACTAGAAATAAAATTACCCCCATAGCTGGTGTTCTTCCCATTTCTACCTATATCTTTGAGGTGTCCCATCTCTCCAAGTCAGCTTCAGTTGCCTTTGTGTCTGTGCCTCTCTTTTTGTCTCTCTGTTTTTGTGTACCTGTCATTTTCTGTTTAGGTGGTCACTCTCTCTGTATATTTTTGTGTGAAGATGTGTTTTTTACTTTCTCTCTAGTTCTCTATTCTTCTATATTTCACTCTGTGTGCTCTCCCTTTGTCTCCTTCTGTTGCTCTTTCCTGTGTCTTTCTCCTTTCTCTTTTTGTGTCTCTGTCTCTTTCTCTCTCACCTCTCTCACACACATTCCCTCTGTTTTTCTTTCAGCTGTGTATCTTTCTGTCACTCTCTATGTATCCATTGTTTCTGACTGTCTCTGTGTGCTTCTGTTTCTTTATATTTCTTTCTCTCTGAATTTTTTTCTCCAAATGTTTCTCTGGCTGTTTTTCTGAGTATTTCTCTGAATCTCCTTCTGTATTTATTTGTGTGGTTGTATCTCGCTTTGTCTCTGTCTGTCTCTAGGTATATGTAGATATGTATGCATAGATATATGTCTTTCTGTGTATTTCTGTCTCTGCATTCCCTTGCTTATTTTTAATATGGCCCCAAAATGACTATTTTTTTTTGCTAAGAGAAATACCATAAAGTTCAACTTTCTATAGCTATTTGCTTATTTCTGCTCTTCATTCAACTTTCTCAAAAATATATCCTAATAAACTTATTTTATCTTCTTAAGGCAGTGCCCATCAGGCACACAATATTAGTCATGTTATGGATAAGCATGTTCACTCTTGGCAAAAATAAAGGAGTGGTTATGGGCATGGCCATATGGCACTCTGACTGCTTAGCAAAAGACTGTGGGAAAGAGTAGATCCCCTATGAGGGAATCACAGAGTAGGTTCCCCAAAATGTCTGTAGTATTCCATCAAATGGGAATCATCATTTTTATTTTATTGATCAAGAAACTGATTCCAAAAGAGGTTAACAACTTGTCAATGGACAAGAATAACAGATATGGAATAGAAATTAAAATCAAGTTTGTTTGAATCCAATGGCCAAGTTCTTTCCATTAGATTATTCCTATAAAAAGTCATAAAACATTCTTAGATTTTAACTAAGCAATTCACTAACAAGATGTTATGATTAGCTGAAACCAGTTTGGTTCATTGGATAGAGCATCGGCCTGTGGACTGAAGGGTCCCAGGTTCGATTCCGGTCAAGGGCATGTACCTTGGTTGCGGGCACATCCCCAGTAGGGGATGTGCAGGAGGCAGCTGATCGATGTTTCTCTCTGATTGATGTTTCTAACTCTCTATTTCTCTCCATTCCTAAAAAATCAATAAAATATATTTTAAAAAAGTTATGATTAATAAATAATTCATCTGAATTAAAAATTATTCATTCAAACATTATGTATGCTATACAAATGACTCCACATGCTCTGGGCGTCTCTGGTCAACCTTTCCTTTAATCCTACATAATAAAAGCATAATATGCAAATCAAGTGAACAGCAGAACAACCAGTCAGCGGGGCGTGGGGCCAGAAGGCAGGCAGAACCAGTCCAGCCAAGCACATGCCAGTGCGCAGAAGGAGGGAAGAGCAATGGGGGCAGGCGGTGACCAGCAGTGGTGAAGAGGTGATGGAAGGGGTGGGGATGGGACAGCACAGTCTCCTGATCAGCCTGTCCAGTCACATTTGTGCAGAGGGAGGCTAGGCAGCGGCAGTGGCAAGGTTATGGGGGCCGTGCCATCCCCTGATTGGCTAGGCCTAGTTGCCTCCCGTAGAGGGAGGCCAGACTGCAGTTTAGGCCCACTATCACAGGGAGCAGGCCTAAGCCATCAGTAGGATATCCCCTGTACTGTGAGAGGGCACAGGCTGGGCTGAGGGACCATCTTCCCAATATACAAATTTTTGTGCATTGGGCCTGGTATCCAAATAAACATATTTGAATTGCCATCCCACATTCTGTGAGAAATAAAATTCCCTCTCCAATATCATTGAGAATTTTTCTGCATGGTTATCCACACTGTTTTCATAATCTCACTGAATGCTTCTTTAGGATGATCAACCTTACAGTTTATAGATTTTTCATCATATATTTTGAATTAATTTTGACTTTTTGAAAAATTACACTAAAATATTTTTTGATTACTATTTTATGTTCCTTTATATAAACCACCCAGTAAAATGCCCCATTCATTTCACTACAATCATAGCTTTGATGACCATTTAATTTTAGCCAGAGAAGCAACAATAATAATAGAAAGAAGACTATAATCAATGGACACTTGATTACAAGATTTGATTACAGACAATACCTGCCTATTCTTCATCTATTTATAATCTATCATCATCTATCATCATTTATCATCTTTCTAACCTTCAACACATGTGAAGTACCAGAGCCCAAGGGAGAACAAGGGAGTAGATCTTATAGAGTTTGACCATTCAAGGCAAAGAAGAGATATAGGAGAAAAATGTAAGACATATTTCTCCCCATTTTAGGTTCTTGTGTGTCCACAATTCTGGTTAACAATGGGAGGGAGATTTGAATCATTTATAAACCTGTCTAAACTGAGCTTTAATGACCACACATGACTGAGAATTGTGTAATGTACTCAAGGTGTCATTAAAAGACAGGACATTGAGATGCAACATAGTTCAGGTGCAGGCAAAGATTGGAGAAAAAAATATGCAAAACCGTTTCACATTTATACTCCACCAAATTGAAACTATTGAGTCAACTGGTTACATTGGCCTCTAAACAAGATGCCATTTTATCTTCTTTCAATAACATAGCATAGTACAAGTCATATAACAAGAGTACAAAAACCTGCTACTTTTACATAATCAAGTTCAGAAAGAAGAAATAAACATGTAAAGTTATTCAGAAAGATTTTTCTTTTGAATTAAAAAATGACAAGGTAGGTGAAAGGGGTGCATTAAATATTCCAGGCATGTTACTCAGGACACAGGGCAGAGTGTTGTTGAAGGAGAGCAGCAATAAAGAGAGTCGAATTTACTTTTGACTTTTCTGACCTAACATTAAAATCAACATGAGATTAGTAAATAGGATCACACCTAGGATAAAAACCTCAAGAACATCATATCCAGTCCCTGGACTTCAGGCAGGTGAGGATCTTCAACACCCAGGACAATGTATTGTAGATTTAAAAATATATATATTTGCTTGAGAATTTCCTACTGCTTAGAACATCCACTTGCAAAAAATGTTTCCAACATTTTTGGACATTTTTTTCCCTTATACTTATAATGCCACTAATATTCTGCTTTCTCTGTAATTCAATTAATGTTACTAATAGAATTTTTCTTAAATTGTATGAAATGATATTGGTTTATTAAAATACAAGGACTTTGATTAATAGGTCAAAAGGCACAAATGGAAGAGTCTTTATTAGGTATAACTAATACCCTGTACTAGTTCTGTGGCTCTGTCCTTTTTTCAAAGGCTGGGCTAATTGAATCACATCTCACAAATGGCTTATTTTAATGACAAAGCTACATTAAAGAAAATAGCTAATCTATTCAGATGTATTGTACTTTCGAAGGACATTTTCTATATTGAATGAATGAGTATGATAGTCAAGAAAATTTGGGTGCCTCAAGTCAAAATCTAACATGAATTTAAAAACTAAAAGAATACATTAAGCAATATAAGATCTATTTGTATTCCTTGTTTTCCCCAAAATCACTATAAGAGAGGAATTAATTTTTAAATCTTAGTAAAGATGTAGTCATCATTTGGATCTATTTGATATATAGGCACTATTTTTTATGTAATATATGTTTTATAGTTTATCTGAAAACAGATTTTACATTAAAAATTTCTGAAAACAGATTAATAAATTTTAGTCACATCCATATACCTTGAGCTCATTTAAGATACAATTATTTGGAAATTTGCAACCAAAGTAAAGTGAACCGAAGGTATTTCTTATTTAGAAACTCTCCCTTAAACCCCTCACTCTTATATTCTACTTTCATGAACTTTGGAGGTCTTTAGACCAAGTTCAGAATACTATGGCAAACCTGTTTTTACTTGGGAGGACTAAAATACTGAAGGATAATTTGGAAGTATCTAGATAGGTGACAAAACATGGAATATAAAATTACCTGATGTAATTAAGAATGATCAATTAGGTGCTCAACCTTATTCAGATTTTATTTGAAAAGAGCCTGTTTTTCTATTGTTTTCTCTATCTGGATTTTTTCTGAAGAGGCAGGTTTCTTAACTGCATTATGAATGGTCGATCTGAGCCAATCACACACCTTTTTGAATTTCAATCCATATGATTGGGGAGGGCTGATCTCATGCCCTGGTCTCAGGATTGGGCATGGCCCTGATCATTGCTCTCTTCTGGTTGGAGTAATTGGATTGAAGAAGGGCCTGTGTCTGTGCTAGGCTAATGAAAGATATGACCAGAAAATAAATTATCTTTTCTTTGGCATTTTTAAGTATAAAGATAATGTACTATTCCTAGGGCTTCTGGTAGATATATTTGCTACTGCATGGCAGAAGCTAGTCCGAGAATAAAGCCAAGAGGGAAAAACAGAGCCAAACCATGGAAAGAAAACCTGAACCCTGCTGACCACTTTTTATCTGTGTATTTTTCAGTGATTATTTCCATGTGCAAATTAGCTTAAACTAATTTGAATTGGATGTCACTTGAAACCAAAAGAATCCTGACCAGTACAGTTGTTAGAATCTATTATGTTGTAGATATCATGATATCTTCTTCGTATACACTCTGTTTGGATTTAAACCTCAACTGTATCTCTTTCTTGGTATATAACTTCAATTTACTCAAACTGGCTGTGCCTCTGTTTTGGGGTGGAGGTGGGGGAATAATAATAGTACTTACCTCAAGGTTTTTGTGATTAGTGTATTATTTCACACACACACACACACACACACACACACACACACACACTTCTTTTTTATTTTATTTTTTAAATAAATCTTTATTGTTCAGATTATTACAATTGTTCCTCTTCCCCCCCCATATCTCCCTTCCACTTGGTTCCCACTCCACCCTCTGCCCTGACATCCCCTCCATTGTCCTAATCCTTATGTGTATGATTTTTGTCCACACTCTCCCTGAACCCTCCTCACCTCTTTCCCCCTGAGAATTATCAGTCCACTCCTTTTCTATGCCCTTGATTCTATTATATTCACCAGATTATTCTGCTCATCAGATTTCTAATTCACTTGATTTTTAGATTCACTTGTTGATAGATATGTATTTGTTGTTAATAATTTTTATCTTTACCTTTTTTCTTCCTCCTCTTCTTAAAGAGTACTTTTCAGCATTTCATGTAATACTGGTTTGGTGTTGATGAACTCCTTTATTTTTTTCTTATCTGTGAAGCTCTTTATCTGCCCATCAGTTCTGAACGATAGCTTTGCTGGGTAGAGTAATCTTGGTTGTAGGTTCTTGCTATTCATCTCTTTGAATATTTCTTGCCACTACTGCCTGGCCTGCCTAGTTTCTGTTGAGAAATCAGCTGACAGTCAATAATTAGTAGGTAATTAAATGTTTTTCTCTTGCTTCTTTTAATATTCTCTCTTTGTCTTTTGCTCTTGGTATTTTAATTATGATGTGTCTTGGCATGGTCCTCTTTGGATTCCTTTTATATGGGGTTCTGTGTGCTTCCTTGACTTGTAAGTCTATTTCTTTCACCAGGTGGGGAAAGTTCTCAGTCATTATTTCTTAAAATATGTTTTCAGTATCTTGCTTTCTCTCTTCTGACACCCCCATAATTCTGATGTTGGTATGCTTGAAATTGTCCCAGAGGCTCCTTACACTATTTTCACATTTTTTAAAATTCTTTTTCTTTTTTCTTTTCCAGTGGAGTGTTTTTTGCTTCTTTGTATTTCAAATCTTTGACTTGATTCTTGCCATTCTCTAGTCTGCTGTTAGGTTTCTGTATTATTTCAGCCAGTGTATGTTTAATTTCTAGTTGGTTCTTTTTCATCTCCTCTCGGGTCTTGCTAAATTTATTCTTTTCTTTTTTTCTAGGAAATTCTTAAAAAACCTTATAACCGTGGTTTTGAACTCTATATTCAGTCATTGTTTTCCTCCATTTTTTTCATTTGTGATCTCTTTTTTAGTCTCCTCATATTTCGCTATTTTCCTGAGTTGGTAGAGTAGCTTTGTGTGCTAGCTGTCCTATGTGGCCCAGTTGCTCTGCCTCCCCAATTACCTGAGGTGGACACTCTTGGTGCACCCCTATGTGAACTATGTGTACAGTCTTGTTGTAATTAATTCTTGATTGTTGTTGGTATGACTGCGGGGGATTGACCTCCAAGCCAATTGGTTGTGAGGATCAGCTGTGTCTGTGCATGCAGGCTTGCCTCCAGACCTCTGCTTTTCACGCGTGCACACACGCGCGAGCTTCCAGGAGTCTGCCTTTCATTTCCCCTGAGTTTCCGTGCGCTCTAGGGATCCGTATGAGTCTTGGTCCCCAGGGTCTCGCCCGAAACTGGGGTTCAGTGCAGTTGGACCCGGATTTCAGTGCTGTTGTGAGGTTCTGTTGTGAGGTTCTGTTTTCCTCCTGCTAGAGGAAACCAGGCACAATCAGCAGTCAGCACTGTGTGTGTGCACTTTCGCACTTTCTCGAGCTCCCAGACTTCTGTCTTTTGCGGCTCCCCTAAGTTTCCGTGCAGCCCTTTCTTTTCACAACAGTCCAGACTCCCCCTATGAGTCTCGCCTGGAGCTGGGATTCAGTGCAGTTGGGATTTTCCATCTCCTTCCTCCTAGAGCAGTGGTTCTCAACCTTCCTAAGGCCATGACCCTTGCATACAGTTCCTCATGTGGTGGTGTCCCCCAACCATGAAATTTTGCTACTGTTATGCATCATGATGTAAATATCTGCATTTTCCAATGGTCTTAGGCGACCCCTGTGAAAGGGTCATTTGACCCCTAAAGGGGTCGCGACCCACAGGTTGAGAACCACTGTCCTAGAGGAAGCCAGCCAGACCCCCCTCCGCCTGTCCTTTCCACGAACATGTCTCCGTACCTCAGCTTTTTACAGCTTCTCTGAATCTTCGTGAGCCCCTCTCCTTTCTTCTAGTTGTAGAATTTTCACGCAGCCAGCTTCCCTGTGGTTCTAGATGGTGTCTGTTCTGTCTTTTAGTTGTAGTTTTGAAATTGTTGTGAGAGGCAGCAGCTTAGGTGTTCACCTATGCTGCCATCTTGGTTTCTCTCCCACACACACTTCTTAGTGTGGCTTCTAACTCATACTATAGACAAGCTGTTATTTCACATTTTACAAATGAGGGATCTTAGGACTAGAGAGGTTAATTTATCCAAGATAATATATTCAGGAAGCATCAGAGCACTGATTTGAACTGAAGTCTGTTTGGTTGTGTCCCAAATTCTGGTTTCAAACTAAGCCAAGCTGTTTCCACTTTAATGTTTTCTCAGCTGCACTGCCTTTACTTGTCACTGTTTTTTGGTCTTTTAGTCATCTGCATGGCTAAATTTTTCACTATCTGATAGTGAATTATTTTTGACCCAATGCCTGAAGACTTTTCACATTGATGGGAATAACTTAGAGTTAATACAATGCAAAATGAGATAGTGGGATCCAGTGTGACTGATTTATTACATTTTGAAAGAGATTTACCATATATTACCCCATACATTTGTGACAGTGTTTATGACATATAGTATATAACAGATTTTCAAGTTAAAACTTATGTTATAAAATGTAGAGTTCATAAGTCAGTTGGTATAATTTTCTCTTAAAATTGAAAAGATTATTTAACCTTCAAGTAGTTGTGAAATACTTTAGGTTGCACAATAAATATTATCAAGCAAATAATTTGAGGAACATAATGAAAAAATAGTCACAGCTAATCTGTAAGAAGAAATTCTCAATGTAAGAAACATTCAAACCTGTGAAGAATTTTTGTGAGTTTATTTGAGCAAAAATGGCTGACAATTGTTTGGAAGCAAAATCTCAATGAATTGAGAAAATGCTGTAGAGAAGGGCAGTTTTGCACCTTATTTTACTAGTGTACATTACTATCAAAAGAGACGATGTAAGCAGGCTTTATGAAATCCATTGGTGATAGATCAGGGAGGTGGGATAAAGCAAAGTGGAGGAACCTCTGGGATTGAATAAAAAGCAAAATAAGTGGGTACAGGATAGTTAATAGTCAACAATTAACTCAATGACAGTGATGGGATTTGTGGTCTTTGCAAAGTGGTGCCTGTGCTTTGAGGGGTCTGGAAAAAGGAACATTATTTTGACATTTCAATGATATCATAGATGCAAAAAGACAATAGGCTCAGTTAAGGTAAAGATTGGAGGGAAGATACTGCTTTTAGTTAACAAAACCTTAATTTTAGACTATCCTCTGTAGTTACTTAGGTTTCTGAGTTTTCAAGGAACACACATTCCGGAAGACTAGAAGAAAAGTATGTTGCATTATTCATTTTCAGTTTTGTGTCAGTTCTAATGGCACTGCTAGCTTTTTCTAGTAAGCTCTAAGTATTCCCAGATCATTCAATTGTCAATTATAGTGTTCAGTTTTTAGCAGACACTTCACCTCCTTCACCAGCCTTCTCCAGGTACCAATAATTAATCAATTTTTCTCTTAAAATATAGCACCTGAAGATAAAAGACATGTCCAGATGGGTAAGGTGAAACAGAGGAAAATGATGCTATTAAGTTTTGTGATTTAGGCACTATATTCTATTAGCTTATAGCTTGATCTTACATTTGTATTGGCATTTTTTTCCAGATCCATGACAGTTGGTTCTATGGGAGTTATCATCAATCCACAAAGTGGCTTTACCAATTTCTACTCCATCTAGCAGTGTACAAGAATTTTCCCACCCCTCCTCAATACTTGGTTCTGTCAGAATTTATAATTTTTGTCCATCTGAGGTTGGAAATATATCTAATTTTAATTTTAACATTGTTTTTCTAATTCCTAATGATAATTCAGATTTTTCAACCTTAAGTTTCCAGTTCCTATTTTCCTATTTTTTTCCTTATTGGTTTCTAGGAGTAATTTATGTATTCTGGATATTAAAACATTGCCTTGCAAATATTTTCTCCCAGTATCTGACTTGTCTTTTATTTTTATTTTTATGCTCTCCTTTCTTTAACTAACCTTCCTTCAAAGTATCCAATATACAAAGTACATTTGGGCAGGTCATATTTAGGCAGCAGTTCGTATACAAATGGCCCATGAGCTATTTTTTTTTCTTCATTTTAAGGGTAGAAAATAAAGTGACATAAACTGTGTGTGGTATGTAAAACCTAAATTATTTACTATCAAGCCCTATTTAGAGAAAGTTTGTGGACCCCTACCATTGATTAAAACAGTATTCTTCTGGCATTCATTCTAAGGGCCTTAATTATTTTTCATATGTAAATCTTTCAAGCATCTATAATTTATTTTGAGGTTTGAGAAAAGAATCTGTGTTTTTTTAAAATGAGGAACTGATTTCTATAATACAATTTGCTGAATGATTTGTGTTTCCTTTTCATTTGTAATACTATTTCTCATATGTTCATATACTTTCTCTCATATATTCATAAGTTTGAATCTATTTCCAGTTATACATTCTGTTGTATTGGTTTATTTGCCAATATGTACCAAATATTTTATTCTTATAATTAGTCTTCATTTGTAATTAGTCTTTATTTGTGGTAGAATCAGTTTTCCATCTATGTTTTCCTTTTGAGATTGTTATAGATATTTGGACCTTTTCTCTTCCATATGATATAGTTTAGAATTAGTAAATTTAGTTCCATGAAAAGCCCCCTGTTAGGGTATTCAGTGTTAATTGCATTAAGTTTACAGGCAATTTGGGAAAAATTAATATCTTTATAATATAGAATCTTTTCAAATTCATTTCTAAACATATAATAGTTATGACATATATTTTGCTATTGTAAAATGATACTTTATTACTATTACATTGTTTTAGTGGTCATTGCTGATGTATAGTACTGCTGATTGCTGTGATGATTTTATATTTAGAAAATTTGATTGTCTTTTATTATTTATAAAAATTTGTCTATAAATTCTTATATTTGCAATGTAAAAAAGGCTTTCAACTACAAATAACAATTTAATTTTTCTAATTCTTAGAAATAATATTTCTTCTTTTCCTGTGAATTAGCTAGTGTGCCTACTAAAACATTGTTTAATAATGATGTTAGTGGGAAGCCTTGCACTCTGATTTCCCTAAACATACTTTTTAAGTTTCAGCATTAGTTATGAGGTTGGGTGTAGAATTTTGGTATACTAGTATATGTTTTATCATTTCTTTTACAAAATATTTCTTTTAAAATATATTCATTTGAATATTCTTTATGAGAAATTGTTATCTATTTGTTAGCTATTTTTCATGACACTGATTTCCTCCCTGCTGTGAAATTTTAGTTTACAGGCTTATCCTGGGTAGATCTTTCTTTTTTAAAAATTTTTGATGAACATTTATCTTCCTGCTCTTCCCTGATCTTCTATTTTTTAATACTCACCTGAAGACATATTTTTTATGGATTTTTAGAGAGATGAAGGCAGAGAGGGAGGGAGGAGGAGGAGGATGAGGAGAGAGAGAGAGAGAGAGAGAGAGAGAGAGAGAGAGAGAGAGAGAGAGAGAGAGAGAGAGAGATGTAGGAAAGAAACATCAATTGGTTGTCTCCCATACACACCCCAACCAGAGATCAACTCACAACTTGGGTATGTGCCCTGACCTGGAATCAACCCACCACTTTTGGTGAATGGGACTACGCCAACTGAATCACAGCAGCCAGTGTGATCTAATCTTTTCATGTCTAGGGATTTTGTGTGTGTGTGTGTGTGTGTGTGTGTGTGTGTGTGTGTGTGTTATCAAGCCCACTAGACTTCTCAGATCAAAAACAGGTCTCAAGTTATTGGTTGGAGATCTCTCATACTGGGTGAAAATTATGGATCTGGTTCTAAAGCAAGAGGTGATTTGCTTCATTCTGCCTCCCCTGGCAACAGATTGACACTGGTAACAGCCACTAGCAGTGACCCCAGAATTTTGTACCCATGTTATAAGGAGGTAGTGGAGGCTGTGCTTCAGATACCAAGCTTCCAGATACCCTAGTCCAGATACCCTAGGGAGGGTTCAATTTATGTTCATCCAAAGGAATGGAGCTCTGTGCCATTTATTCCTGCTTATACCTTCAGAGACCAAAGGATCCAAATATTGAGTTTAGAGATTCAGCCCCTTCTTACTAATGTATAAAATCTATTTTCTATACAGTAGCCAGTGTTTCTGTGAAAATGTAATTCAGATCATCTTACACTGGCCTACATGGTTCTACATTATCTTGCCCCCAAGTTATCTCTCTCATCTCATCTCCTATACCACTCTTCCTTTTATTCTTTGACCTCACACCAAGTAGACCTTGATGTATTTTAGATACACCAAGCAAGAACCTGTCTTAGAGCTTTAAAATCATAGTTATCTCTGTCTAGTAATCTCTTCCCCAGATACTTGCATGGCTTAGGTTTCTTTGCTTTCAGAACTCTGCTTAAGAGATCTGTCAACTTCTTCAAGAAATTTTCCTTGATCCCTCTCTATTATTTTACCTTCCTTTATTCTTCTTTATGTCTTACATGACCATAAGCCTTTATTTGTATTTATTATAATATATCTTATTCATTTGAATGTAAGCTCCATGAAGGCCAAGACTTCATTGTAATCACTGCTATATTCTCCACTTGGAATAGTACTTGGAACATAGTAAGTAGTACTCAATAAATATTTGTTGAATGAATAAAGTATCAAATTTAAATATCAGCTACTGTGTGAGGTCAGTGTGATTATTCCTAGGGCTTCAAAATCAGCATAGACACTGATATTCACAGATGTTAAGTAACTTGCTTAAGGCTACACTGCTAGTAACTGACAAAGTTAACCAACTCATGTTACATCTATTTCCAGAAAAAGAAGGCCACCAAAATTTGATTACAAGTAATGGATTATGCAAGGTACCCATAATCACTCTGTTAATGATTTTCTCAAAATATAAATTAGTTGTAGTCAACATTTTGCTTAAAATCCCTTCATTGGTTTTCTATTGCACTTAGAATAAAATCCAAACTTTCAGCATAGCCTTCGAGGCCTTGATCATCTCCAACTTCAATTGGCATTTCTCTTCCTTTCACTGATAACATTTTAGCCATACAGACCTTCTTTCTATTTATTTCAAACACCAATTACTTACCTCCTCCAATTCTATGTAAGAGTTCTGTATTTGCTATTTCTCCTCTTGAAAATTTCCCCAGGTTTTTTGTTTGTTTGTTTGTTTTCATAACTGGTCTGTATTCAGAACTTAGCTCACAGAGGACTTCTCTGATCATCCTATCCAACCATTCTACCCTCATCATCATCACTTTGTATCCCAGTTCCTTCTTTATTTAACTCATGCCATTTAATTCTATTTAGAAATATCTCCTATTTTTATGTATTTGTTTTTGTTTTCTTTTCCTATCTCCACTACAGTCTAAGCTTCTGGAAGATAGAAACATCGTCTGTATTTTAATTGTATGTCAATAGAACACAGAATAGTCACTGAAACAAAGGAGGCATTTAGAAATTATATTGGATTGTGATGATAATAATAATTATTATTTGTTGTTTTCTTACTGCATAATAGGTATTATGTTGAGCCATCTTTCCATATTATTCCTCTAAAAATGAGATTAATACAATTTGTTGATCTATTTTACAGGCAGTGAAACTAAGAAAAAGAGAGTCAATAATTTACCTAAGATCACACAGCTAAGGAGTGGATATACATATAATAAGAATCCTGGGAATTTATTTTGGGTGATAGTGCTCTTAGCCTCAATTTAAAGTGAAAATGAATGTATAATTTAGTTACAGCTTTTTCTACTCAAAATTTTCTCAGAATATGATCATGCATCCATGTTGTACTCCAACTTAAGTGGTAAAACATACTTAACTATGGGTGGAATAGATAAATTCCAAGGAGCACAGAGAAAAGGCCAATCAAGGAATCTGTTGGAATTGAGCTTTCTACAATATCAGATTCCTCTTAGATTTTCCCATTGAAATTGTCAAGATTCCACTATTTCCTGGTTGATACATCAATCTTATTCCTAGAAAGGGAAAATCAGAAGTTTGGCTTTTTTAGTATAGTAATCTACATATGAAATATTTTCATTATTAATTTTGATTTCAGAGACATAAGTTAGATAATCACACTTTTATCCATCTGTTTATAGTTTGACAAACTTAGATTTTACCCTTCCACTTTCTTATTGCAATTTATTAATCACTGCATGGAACAGCCAAGGTATTTTATTTTGTAATTTCGTTATTGATTAAGGTATTACATATGTGTCATTTTCCCCCATTAACACCCCAATATCCCCACTCATGACCTCATCCCCTGCTGTCTGTGTCCATTGGTCAGGCTTATATGCATGCATACAAGTCCTTTGGTTGATCTCTCCCTCTTACCCCTCCCTTCCCCAACTTTCCCTCTGAGGATCGATGGTCTGATCAATGTTTCTCTGTCTCTGGATCTATTTTTGTTCATCAGTTTATGTTGTTCATTGTAATCCACGAATGAGTGAGATCATGTGATATTTATATTTCTCTGACTGATTTATTTTGCTTAGCATAATGCTCTCCAGCTCTATCTATGATGTTGCAAATGGTAGGAGTTCCTTCCTTTTTACAGCAGCATAGCAAGCATTCCATTGTGTAGATGTACCACAGTTTTTAATCCATTCAATTGATGATGGGCACTTAGGCTGTTTCCAAATCTTAGCTATGGTGAATTGTGCTGCTATGACCATAGTAGTGAATATATCCTTTCTGATTGGTGTTTCTGGTTTCTTGGGATATATTCCTAAGAGTGGGATCACTGGGTCAAATGGGAGTTCCATTTTTAGTTTTTTGAGGAAACTCCATACTATTCTCCAAAGTGCCTGCACCAATCTGCATTCACAATAGCAGTGCATGAAAGTTCCTTTTTCTCTGCATCCTTGCCAGCACTTGTTGTTTGTTGATTTGTTGATGATAGCCATTCTGACAGGTGTGAGATGGTACCACATTGTCGTTTTGATTTGCATCTCTCAGGTTATTAGTGACCTTGAGCATGTTTTCATATGTCTCTTGGCCTTCCTTCTGTCTTCTTTCAAAAAGGATCTATTTAGGACGGTTGCCCATTTTTTGATTGGGTTATCTTCCTTTTTTTAAGTTGTATGAGTTCCCTGTAAATGTTTAAGCCCTTATTGGTGATAACATTGGCAAATTATGTTCTCCCATACAGTGGGCTTTCTTGTTGTTTTGGAGATGGTTTATTTTGCTGTGCAAAAGCTTTTTATTTTGATGTAGTCCCATGTGTTTATTTTCTCTTTAGTTTCCATTGCCCTAGGATCAGTATCAGTGAAGAAATTATTTTGGCATATGTCTGAGATTTTACTGCCTGTGGATTCCTATAGTATTTTTATGGTTTCCCATCTAATGTTTAAGTCTTTGATCCATTTTGAGTTGATTTTTGTGTATGGTGTAAGTTGGTGGTCTAGTTTCATTTTTTTTCCTGTGTCTGTCCAATTTTCCCAATACCATTTATTGAAGAGACTGTCTTGACTCCATTGTATGTTCATGCCTCCTTTGTCAAATATTAATTGGGCATAGTGGTTTGGTCAATTTCTGGGTTCTCTATTCTATTCACTGATATATGTGTCTGCTCTTATGCCAGTACCAGGGTGTTTTGAGAACAGAGGCTTTGTAATATTGCTTGACATCTGGTATTGAGATCCCCCCTTCTTGCTCTTTTTTCTCAGGATTGCTGCAGCAATTGGGGGTCTTTTTTTAATTCCAGATGAAGTTTTGGAAAGTTCATTTTTGGTCTGTGAAATAAGCCATTGGTATTTTAATGGGGATTACATTGAATATATAGATTGCTTTGCATAGTATGGACATTTTGATGACGTTGATTCTATCAATCCAGGAACATGTTATGTTCTTCCATCTGTTTACATCTTCCTCTATCTCTTCTTTCAGTGTCCTGTATAGATCTTATACCTCCTTAGTTAAGTTTATTCCTAGTTATCTTAAATGTTTGGTGCGATGTGAAGACATCTGGCCTGAGTTTTGTTTGCTGGAAGCTTTTTGATGACTGCTTCAATTTCTATCATAGTTATCACCCTATTGTGATTTGTAGAATCTTCCTGATTGAATTTTTGAATGTTGTATTTTTCCAGGAATATGTCCATTTTTTCCAGGTTGTCTAGTTTGTTGGAATAGAGTTGTTCATAGTATTTTTTTTAACAATCTTTTGTATTTCTGTGGGGTCTGTTGTTATTTTGCCTCTTTCTTTTCTAATTTGTTCATTTGTGTCCTCTCTCTTTGCTTCTTGGTGAGCCTGGCTAGAGGTTCATCAGTCTTGTTTCTTTGTTTCATTAATCTTTTTTAGTGTGTGTTGTTGTGTGTGTGTGTGTTTGTGTGTGTGTATGTGTGTGTGTGTGTGTGTGTGTGTTTGTCTCTGTCATTTATTTCAGCTCTGGTCTTTATTTTCTCCTTCCTTATTATCTCTGGGCTTTTCTTTTTACTCTCTTTCTAATTCTTTGAGTTGTACAGTTACATGATTAACTACCATTTTCTTCTTCTTTTTTTAGGGTAGGCCTGTGGAGCTATAAACTTCCCTCATTGTGTCCTATAGATTTTGGAATGTTTGAGTTTTTATTGTCATTAGTTTCCAGGATGTTTTTAATTTCTTCTTTGATCTCTTTGGTAACCCAATTACTGTTTAATAGCATGCTATTCAGCTTCCAAGTGTTTGACTTTTTTGGATTGTTTTTATTGTAGTTTATTTTTAATATTATGCCATTGTGGTCTAAGAAAATGCTTGATACAATTTCAATCTTCTTAAATTTGAGGAGACTTTGCTTGTGACGCAATATGTGGTCTATTTTTGAAAATGTCCCATGTGCACTTGAGAAGAATGTATACTCTGTGCCTTTGGGGTGAAATCTTCTGAAGATGTCAATTAAGTCGATTTGATCTAGTGAGTCATTTAGGATTGATGTTTCTTTCCTGATTTTTTGTCTGGAGGATTTATCCAGTGATGTCAATGGTGTATTAAAGTATCCTACTCTGATTGTATTGATGATTTCTTCCTTAATATCTTCCAGAAATTTTTAAAAATGTATATGGATGCTCCTGCATTGGGAGCATATGTTTATCAGAGTTATATCCTCTTGTTGTATTGATCCCTTTAGTATTATGAAGTGACCTTCCTTATCTTGTTATGGACTTCACTTTGAGGTTTATTTTGTCAGATATAAGTATTACTACATCAGCTTTTTTTTCATTTCCATTTGCCTGAAAGATATTTTTCTATCCCTTCACTTTCTATCTATGTGAGTCCCTTCTTCTGTGTCACTTGTAGACTGCATATACACTGAGTGGCCAGATTATTATGGTGTCTGAATGTATAATAGTCTGGTCACTCAGTGTGTGTGTGTGTGTGTGTGTGTGTGTGTGTGTGTGTGTGTGTATGTATATGTATGTGTATATTAGAGGCCTGATACATGAACTTGTTAATGGGTGGCATCCAGCCGGTCAGCCCCGCCAGGGAGAGGGAACATGGGCAGTTGGCTGGACTTCTTGCTGGTCAAACTCTTGGTGAAAGGGATTATTTGAATATTAGGCTTTTATTATATAGGATTTACACTTAGGGGCCAGATTATTATGCATTCAGAGATCATAATAATATGGTCACTCAGTGTATATGGGTCATGTTTTCTTATCCATTCACTCATTCAATGTCTTTTGATTGGAGCTTTTAGTTCCTTTATTTTAAAGTTATTATTGAAAGGTACTTATTTGTAGCCATTTTTATTTTTTGTGCATGTGTTCCTTCTTACTTTTTTATTTCTTCTTTTTACAACAGTCCCTTTGGCATTCATGAATTGCTGGGTTGGTAGGGATAATCTCCCTTAGCTGTTTTTTGTCAGTGAAGCTCCTTATTTCCCCTTCAAATTTGAATGATAGCCTTGCTGGATAGAATATTCTTGGATTCAGCCCCTTGGTTTGCATTACTTTTTAAATTCCCTTCCATTCTTTTCTGGCCTGATGTGTTTCTGCAGAGAAATCATTTGATTATCTAATGGGATATCCCTTTTACATAACTTTCTGTCTCTTGCAGCCTTTAAGATTCTCTCTTTGTACTGAACATTTGCCATCGTAATTATGATGTGTCTTAATGTGGGCCTTTTTGGGTTAATCTTGTTTGGGACACTCTGTGCTTGTGTGATTTTTTTCTTCCTCACATCCGGAAATTTTTTTTTATGTTATTTCTTCAAATAGGTTTTCTAACCCTTGTTCCTCTTCCTTTTGTTCTGGCACCCCTAATATTCTTATGTTTCTTCATTTAATGTTGTCCTATAGCTCCCTTAAGCTCTCCTCCTGTCTTTTAATTTTTTTCTCCAATTGCAGTTCAGTTTGAGTGTGTTTTGCTCCCCTGTTTTCTAATTTGCTAATTCGGTCCTCCACTTCTCCTAGTCTACTATTGAAATTTTCCATGGTGTTTTTTATTGCAGCTATATCACTCTTCATTTCTTCTTGATTCTTACATAAGGTGTTGATTTTTTCCTCTATCCTGTTTATGAACTGTATGACCCTTATTCTGAATTATTTTTCTGACATATTGCTTGCCTCTGTTTCACTTAGCTGCTTTCCTTGCAATTCCTCCTTTTCTTTCCTTTGGGGGTTTCTTTGTCTACACATTTTTTATCTCACTGAATGATCTAGATGTTGAATCATGCAGGGTCTGCCTCTTTGGTGGCTCCTTGGGCTGCAGTTGCTCCTCAGGCAGTCATGGTAGCAGCTGCTCATCATTTGACATTGGCTCCTGTGGTGTGTGCTGTTTGCAGCAGTGGTGGCTCCCTGGCTGGTGGTCAGAGGCTGCTCACACAACTGCTGTTCCTCGGATGGGGTGAAGCTGCTCCTAGGTCTGGTGCTCCTTGGGTGGGGGCTGGTTGCTCAAACAGCTGCTGCTCCTTGGTCAGGTGCAGGGTGTGGGCTGCCTGCAGATGCTGTTCCTTGGATGGGGGCAGACTGGGTGGGACTGCAATTCCTCAGTTGTGGGTGGGATTCTCATGTGGCTGCTGCTTCTTGGACTGGGAAGGCTACTCACATGGTTGCTGCTCCTCAAATGGAGGAGTGGGCCACTCACACAGCTGCTGCTCCTTGGATAGGGACAGGCCACATGATGCTGCTGCTCTTTGGCCTGTCATGGGCTGCTCACAGGGCTGCTACTCCTAGTACAGGAGTGGGCTGCTCACGTGTCTGCTGCTTGCATGGTCACAGTGCTCTGGGCTAAAGCATTGGGCTGGTCAGAGGGGAGTGTGTTTAAGAACTCACAGGAGCCTGATCCTGGGGTGGCTGGAAACTTGGTGACCATGGGACCACAGCCAAGATAGCAGGTTCCTGGCAGGGGTGGCTGTAGAGTCCCAGGTATTCTCTGAGGGCACCTTGGGTGGGGGTGAGACTGGTCTATCAGTTACCACAGCTCTCCCCTTCAAAAAGTCTAGGCCTCAGAGGAAGAGCCAGCCTCTCAGTAGTTCTTGCAATGATAGCAAAGGCTGTCTTTTTAGGCGAGCTCAGTTAGCCTGCTCCTGAAGGTCCTGCGGGATCTAACTCTGACACACACACACACACACACACACACACACATACCACACCACACTACCACACACTCCTCTTTTGTTCTCTCACTTATACTCTCTCCCTCACTGCCGCCTTCTTCCTGCCTCTGTAGTTGCCTCTGGGGTGTTATTGACCCATTCATCGATGGAGTTTCCTCTCCAGGTGTCTGGTTAATGTGGCTCACTCTCTAGCTCCTGGCCAGACAGGATAAAATTCATCTCAACAAGACACAACACAAAGCGACCAAAGTACAAATGTACTCACAACACTGATAACCCCAATATAGGTGACCACCAGAGAAAAGAGAATTAGGAGAGAGAAAAGAGAACTCAAAATGATATTGAAAAGAGAAAAAAAAGGTGAGAGAAAAGAAAAAGGAGAATATATATAACACACAGAATAAATAGATAAACCAAAAAAAAAAAATACAAACACCAAACACCCAGCAAAGATGATGGGGACAGAATTTGTAGAGGCTGAGCTTACAGACAGAAAATAAGGTTAATAATTGGATGAATATGGGGAGGACCTCAATTCAGTATAAAGGAACTAGAAAGGGGATGAGTAGATAAGAATAAAGAGAATGATAAAATAATAATAATAAATTTACAAAAATTGATTTAAAAATTGAGATACAATATAAAAATAGAAAATAAAAATAAAATAGAGTGATGGAAAATAATTTGAAAAGAAATAGAAAATAAAGCATCAAACAAAAAAGGAAAACAAAAAAAGAAGAAAAAATAGATAAGAGAATAATAATTAAAAAATTAAAAATGAAAAAGTGAAGTGTTGTTCTTTTGGCTGGCTTAAGATCCCAGTCTTCTGTATTGTCTGTGGTTCTTCAGTTTGTGTTGGTGGGACTGAATGCCTCTCTTTAGGCCAGTCCCTGTGAACTCTCAGGGACTATTCAGATTTTTTTTTAATTCTTTGTACCATTCAGAGTGGAATCTGGGTGTGGCTGTATTGGTTGCCTGGAGACTGGAGGTAGGAGCTATTGCTTCAGGACAAAATGGCTGCCCAAGTTCCGGGATCAGGTATGCCTCAGCACCAGACTCGCTGCCACTTCTCCTGGATCCTTTCCTCTCCCCAGCCTCTCCCCAGACTCCACAAGTCCGCCTCAGCCACGGGTGATTGTCCATATTCAAAAGGTCCTATGTACTAGGTTCCATGAAGAAAAGCACAGATCACAGAGAAAGGGAAGACTGCACCTCTGCGATCTCCTCTCCTGCTGACAATGTGCAATCTGGTCAGCCCTTCAGACTGACCCCTCTAGATTCAGCCTTTCAGGACTGTGGACCCAGATCTAAAATCCCCTGCCTCCGGCAGTCCTGTGGACCTTAGCGTTTTTTTGTCTGTGAAACTCCTTATTTCTTCTTCAATTTTGAATGTTAACCTTGCTGGATAGAGTGTTCTTGGATTCAGCCCCATTGGTTTGCATAACTTTTTAAATTTCCTTCTATTCTTTTCTGGCCTGATGTGTTTCTGTTGAGAAATCATTTGATAATCTAATGAGAGCTCCCTTGTATGTAACTTTCTGTCTCTAGCAGCCTTTAAGATTCTCTTTGTCCTGAATATGTGCCATCATAATTATGATGTGTCTTGGTGTGTGTATTTTCAGGATTATCCTGTTTGGGACTCTCTGTGCTTGTGTGACTTTTTTCTTCACTACATCAGGATAGATTTCTGACATTATTTGTTCAAATAGGTCTTGTAACCCTTGTTCCTCTTCCTGTTGTTCTGGCACCCCTATTATTCATATGTTGCTTCGTTTCATATTTTCCCATAGCTCCCTTAAGCTCTCCTCCTTTCTTTTAATTTTTTTTTCTCCAGTTGCAATTCAGTTTGGGTGTGTTTTGCTTTCCTGTCTTCTAATTCGCTAATTTGGTTCTCCTCTTCTCCTAATCCACTGTTGAAACTTTCCATGGTGTTTTTTATTGCAGCTGTATCATTCTATTTCTTCTTGATTCTTACATAAGGTGTTTATTTTTTCTTTTATCCCATTTATGAACTGTATGACCCTTATCCTGAATTCTTTTTCTGACATATTTCATGCCTCTGTTTCACTTAGCTGCCTTTCTGGCAAGTCCTCCTTTCCTTTCCTTTGGGGGTATCTTTGTCTATCCAATTTTGGTCTCATTGACTGATCTACATGTTGAGCTGTCCAAGGGTTGCTCCTTGGGTGACAGTGGCTTCTCTGGCTGTGGTTGCTTCTCAGGTCATCATGGTAGTAGCTGCTTCTCAGTTGGCAGCAGCTCCTCTGGTGGGTGCTGTTTGCAGCAGTGGTGCCTGCTCTGGTTGGTGCAGGAGGTTGCTCATATAGCTGCTGTTCCTTGTCCAGGGTGTGGGCTGATTATGAGGTTGATGTTCCTCAGATGGGGGCCGGCTGCTCATGTGGCTGGTGCTTCTTGGACAGGGGCAGACTGGTTGTGTGGTTGCTGTTCTTTAGATGGATGCTGGCTGTGTGCTGCTGCTTTTTCTCAGATGGGATGGGCTATTCATGATGCCACCTTGCTTGGACAGGAGCAGGTTGCTTGCAGTGCTGCTCCTCCTCATACAATTATGGGTTGCTCATGCAACTGCTTCTCCTTGGATGTGGGACCTTCTGCTCGTGCAACTGCTGCTCCTCATGTGGGAGTGAGCTGCTCATACTGTTGATGCTCCTTGGACAGGGACAGGCCGCTCACCTGACTCCTTGTCATGCAGGTCCAGGCTGCATGTGGGTGCTGCTTCTCAGACCAGTGTAGACTGCACAGGGCTGCTGCTCCTTGGACGTGGGCAGTATGCTTATGTGGCTGCTGCTCCTCAGATGGGGGAAGACTGCTCATGTGGCTGCTGCTCCTCAGATGGGGTGGGCTGCTCACACAGGTGCTGCTCCTCGAATGGGGGCAGGCTACTTGCACAGCTGCTGCTCCTTGGAAGAGGGCTGGCTACTCATGTGGCCCAGCTGCTCCTCTTTGGACAGTTGCAGGTTGTGGGCTGTGTGCAGCTGCTGCTCCACAGAGGAGGCCAGCTGCATGGGCTGCCACTTCTCAGTAGTGGGTGGGCTGCTCAAGCAGCTGCCGCTCCTTGGATGGAGTGAGCTGCTCCTGTGGTTGCTGCTCCTCAGATGGGTGAAGTGGTTGCTCACACAGTTGCTGCTCCTTGAACAGGAGCAGGCCATGTGAAGCTGCAGCTCTTAGGCCTGGGCAGGTTGCTAGCGGGACTACTGCTCCTTGGACAGGAGTGGGCTGCTCACATGTCTGCTGTTCACGTGGTTGCAGTGACCTGGGCTAAAGCCTTGGGCTGGTCAGAGGGGAGCCTGCTTCTGAACTCACAGGAGCCTGCACCCAGGGTTGCTGGAGCCTCATTGATTGTGGGATCACAGCCTAGGTAGCAGGTCCCTGGCAGGGGTGGCTGTAGAGTCCCAGGTGTTATCTGAGGGCACTCTGGGTGGAGTTGAGGCTGGGAACCCAGATACAGCAGCTCTCCCCTTCAAAAAATGTTATGCCTTTGAGAATGAGCCAGCCTCCAGGTACTGTTTGCAATGTTAGTAGAAGCTGCCTCATTAGGTGAGCCTGATTTGCCTGCCCCTGAAGTTCCTGTGGGATCTAACTGCCCCCCCCCCCCGACACACACATGCACACACCCCACCTGACCACACACTCCTTCTTTACTCCCTCATTCACTCATGCTCTCTCCCTCACTGCCACATTCTTCCTGTCCCTATAGTTGGGTCTGGTTGTGGATGGAGTTTCCTCTCCAGGTGTCTGGTTATGTGGCTTGCTCTCAAGCCCATTTTCCAGACAGGTTAAATTCACCTCAACAAGACACAACACAGAGGGGACTAAGCAAAAATGTACACATGACACCAATAACTGCAATATAAGTGACCACCTGAGCAAAGAGAGTTAAGGCAATTAAAGAGAGCACAAATGCTATCAAAGAGAGGGAAAAAGATAAGGGATAAAAGACAACAGAATAAAAAGGAGAATATATATGTGGGGGTAAGACATCACAGAACCATTAGATAAACAAACAACAACAACAAAAATACAAATACCACACACCTAACAAAGAGGATTGAGGCAGTATCTGTGGAGTCTGAGCTTACATAGTGAAAATAAGATTAAGAATTGTAAAAATATAGGGGGGACCTTAATTTAGTATTGAGGAAGTAGAAAAGGAATAAGTGGATAATAAGAATGAGAATGAGAAGAAAAAAATAATAAATTTGCAAAAATAATAAAAAAATAAAATAATTGATTTCAAAAATGGTATCAAAATTAAAAATAGCAAAAAATAGTGATGGAAAATATTGCAAAATGAAATAGAAAATGAAGCAATAAACAAAAACAGGAAAACATAGAAGAAAGGAAGAAATAAAAAGAAAAAAAAGGATAATAAAATAATAAAAATAAAAGTGAAAAAAAGTGAAGTGTCATTCTTAGGCTGGCTTATGATCCCAGTCCTGTACTGTACTGTTTCTGTTTCTAGTTGCTGGGGCTAAAGATTTATCTTTAGTCCAGTTCCTATGACCTCAGGGAGTATTCTGGTTCCTTTGTATTATTCAGGGTGGGATCTGGGTGTGGCTATATTGGTTGCCTGAAGACTGGAGGGAGGGGCTATCTCTCAGGAGAAAATGGTGAATGGGGCTTAGATATGACTCAGCACCAGACTGGCTACCACCTCTCCTGGACTGTTGATGACTCTCCCCAGATTCCACAAGTCCACACCTTCTCCTGTACCTCAACATGGCTGTCTGTATCCGAAAGGTCCTACCCTGTTTCCCCGAAAATAAGACAGTGTCTTATATTAATTTTTGCTCCCAAAGATGCACTAGGCCTTATTTTCAGGGGATGTCTTATTTTTCCATGAAGAAGAATATGGTACACATTTATTGTTGAACAAAAAAAAAAAAAGGAAATTTATTACCTGTATATGGTATGATAGTAGTTGTCATCACAAACCAGTTCACTGATTGGCCGCAGTGCAGCCGGAGCTGTTCAGGCAGTGTGAAGTCTGTTTAAATCCGGAGTCAGATGCCTTACGGTAGCTTCGGGAGGCTTATATTCTGGGTAGGCCTTATGTTCAGAGGAGGCCTTATTATTGGGAAGGTCTTATTTTTTAGGGGAGCCTTATATTATAGTGAGAGGCAAAACTGGAAGTAGGTCTTATTTTCAGGAGATGTCTTACTTTCGGGGAAACAGGGTATGAACTAGGTTCAGTGGAGAAAGTCACAGGCCCCAGAGTGGGGAAGGACTAAGTCCCTGAAAACTCCTCTCTTGCCAGCACTGCTCGGTCCAGCCAGCTCTGCAGGGTTGGCTCTGAGCTCAGATCCAAAATCAAGGTCCAAAATCCCCTATCTCAAGCAGTCCCATGGACCCTTTTTTCACAGTCAAACACTTTGCCTTTCCTGAGGGATGAGACTTGGCACCCTGTAGTTTCTCCCTGACCCTCCGGGCACAGAGGTCCAGCAGACTCTCTTGCCTAGATCCTTGATTTCTCCTTCATCCAGGGGACCTCTGCCCTTCCCTGCTGCAAACTGTCTCACCAGCTGTGTCTCCTTCACCATTTCGGTCTGAATTCCACTCCTTTTTGCTGCTTATTTTATTTGCTCTGGGGCAAGGCTCAGGACACGTTTGTCTATTCTGCCGCCATTTTGTCTCCAAGCTCTAACTTTTCAAATGTAGTTTTACTTTAGTTGAATGACACAGTATTTCAAAATGAGTACTTTATTATTGTTTACTTTTTTTCAAGTAGAGACAATTTCTACATTGGAGTATAATTTGGGAAATTGTTACAGCGATCAGAATATGCTACCAGGCAACTTGTTCTTGTTGATTTTATTATGCCTATGTTATGCATCTCATTTTCTTCTCAGTTGTTTGAATAATTTTATGTAAATAAGCATTCTTTATTCATTCTCAAATACTCATTTTCATGTCAAAGTATATATTTTGGAACAAGTACAGCTTTCAGAAGCTTTTAGAAGGGAGCTGAGACACATGCATGATTTGAAGAACTACCTAAATATAGATCATTCTTAGAAATACATCTTTAATGCTAATCTCTCTTCCTGTTTTGTCCCATATTGTCTGCCATCCACATGATATTCCTGTTGGAATCTAAATTATACATCAAATTTAATAGACTTCCCACCATCCTGCCAACAGACAGCCCCGTACTAATTTTCCCATTACAACAATTGGCTCCACTCATCTCCCAGCTTCCCAAATTCTACCATCCTTCATCTTTCACACTATCAAGATTGGTCCATTTCTGCCCCCAAATAAATTTTGGCTTCTTTTCTTCCTTTCAACATTTGAGCTACCATTCCAGGCCTTATCATCCAATTTTTAGATTACAGCGATAAATTCAACTTTAGCATCTCTTCACTACAATATATGCTATGCAATTTTGAAAAGCATCCTTGGCAACTGAAATTTTTATAAGATTATTCCCTGTTTCCATTATTTTGAACATAAAATTTAACAACAATTGATACTTGCATAATACTTAACAATGTTATATTTTTTAAATTTTATTTGTTTAAAGCATTACAAATAATAATACATATATATCCTTTTTATCCCCACATTGACTTTCCCTTGGCCTTCCCTAACACCTGGCACATGCCCTCACTCCCCCCCCGCCCACCAGTGTCTTGTGTTCATTGGTTATGCCTATACTAGTGGCCTGGTGCATGAAATTCGTGCACGGGGAAAGGGGGGAGGCATGCCCCTCAGCCCAGTCTGCACCCTCTCCAATCTAGGATCCCTCAGACATCCCTCTCACAATCCGAGATTGCTGGCACCTACACCCTCACCTTCCTGCTTGCTTGATCGCCCCTATGCACTCTACCTGCTGGCCTGCTCACCCAAAACTGCCCCCCCAACTGGCCTTCTCACCCCCCCTTGCTGGCCTGATCGCCTCCAACTTCCCCCCCCCCTGTTCCTGGCCTGCTCACCCCCAACTGCTCCCCTGTGGCCGGATTGCCCTAACTGCACTCCCTGCTGGCCTGTTAACCCTCACTGCCACCCCTGCTGGCCTGATCACCCCAAACTACTGCCCTGCTAGCTTACTCACCCCCAATTGCCCCCGCTTGCTGGTCTGCTCACCCTCAATTTCCCCCACTGCCAATCTGCTTGCCCTCTAATGCCCCCACACCACTGGCCTGATCGCCTCCAACTGCCCTCCCATGCCGGCCTGCTCACCCACAACTGGTCCCACCTGCAGGTCTGCTTGTTCCCAACTCCCCCCGCCCCCTACTCCAGCCTGATAACCCATAACTGCCCTCCCCTCCTGGCCTGATCACCCCTAACCATCTCTGCCTCAGCCCTGCCACCATGGATTTATCCAGAAGGACGTCTGGAAGGTCTCCTGGAAGGTCTCTGGTATTATTAGCATATTACTCTTTTATTAGTATAGATAGGATACGACATACTGCCCTAACTATAACATACTACCAGTATTACTCTATGATAATACATACTTCATGCGATCGGAGGGCATCTAATACATTATTACATTGTATATGTTTTAAGTAGTAGGAGATACTGTATCTGTAGCAATAACATACACCCTGTGACTTCCTTCCTGATTTGGGAATAGTTCCCCAGTTCCTTGAACTTCTCCTGGCCCCTGATGTATTTGGAAAAAGATAGCTCTGAGTTTGGAGAAATTAAATTACAATCATGACTCTAATTCAACTGCCTCCTGAACTTCCAGCCAGATAACAGGAAAAACATCCCAGGGCCTATGCCTCCTATGGCTAAGCTAAGGAGAGAGGGCCTGTGGCCCAGCACTGGGCAGGTGACAGCAACTGGAGGCACCTTTGTTCCATCCTGCCCTTAGCCCAGTGGCTGGGCCCTCTATGCTATGGTGCCTCCTAACGGGATCCATAGGCTGCGCACATGAGCCCACTGTCCTATCCTTGCCAGGGACTGGGGCACGGCAGCACAGGCATCATACTTTTAGTAAAATGTTCAACCTGCGCCTGATCTACCTGTGTCCACAGGCGGCCTTGGGTCAGACAGTGATCCCAGAGGCACTCGCTGCCCCTGCCAGAGCTCAGCCATGATGGTCCAGGGTGAGAGAGCTACGCCAGGCCACATGGTGGCAACTTGGCCCTGCTTCCTTAACTAGGGGTCTGGCACGGGGCTGGTGGTAGCAGCATTTCCTCCCCAGCCCATGCTGGAGAGGGTCCCTATAGTTTCAGAACTGAACTTGAGGGTCTCCCCAGGCGAGAGCAGCTCTGAGCCCACCAGCTCTCCCTCGATCTTGCCAAGGCTTGCTTCTCACAATTGCTGAAAACCTTCTCGGTCCACTTGCCATAGTAATTAGTGTGGGCTGAAAGAACTGGGGAAGTCCAGCCACCCCCATCACACCCCACAGGGCTGAAAGGACTAGGGGACTCTAGCTGCCCCCCAGTGGGGCTGAAAAGATAAGGGACTCCAGCGGGGCTGAGGGGACTGGGTGCTGGCATCTTGTGGCTATGGGCGCCACCATCTTAGTGATGGTGTGATGGTCAATTTGCATATTCTGTCTTTATTAGATAGGATGCATACATACAGGTCTTTTGGTTGATCTTTTACCGCTTCACCCCAACCCTCCCAGCATTACCACTGTAGTTTGACAGTCTGGTTTTTCTCTGCCACTGTATCTATTTTTGTTCATCAGTTTATAATGTTCTCCATTATCCATAAAGGAGTGAGATCATGAGGTATTTTTCTTTCACTAAATGGCTTATTTAAATTGTGCTGCTATGAACATAGGGGTGCATAAATCCTTATTGTTGTTTTGATTTCCAACTCATGGATGTGACTTTGAGCATGTTTTCATATGTCTCTTGGCCTTATTTCTGTCTTCTTTCAAAAATGATCTATGAGGTCTGTTGCCCATTTTTTGATTGGGTTGTTTATCTTCCTTTTGTTAAGTTTTATGAGTTTCCTGTAAATGTTGGAGATTAAATCCTTATTGGCGATAACATTGCCAAATATGTTCTCCCATGCAGTGGGCTTTCTTGTTGTTTTGTAGATGGCTTCTTTTGGTGAGCAGAAGCTTATTTTGATGTACTCCCATTTGTTTATTTTCTTTTCAGTTTCCATTTTCCTAGGATCTTTATTGATAAAGATATTGCTATGACAGATGTCTGCTATTTTCTGCCTATGGCTTCTTATAAGATTTTTATGGTTTCTCATTTTACATTTCAGTCCTTTATCCTTTTGAGTTTATTTTTCTGTATGGTGTAAGTTAGTAGAATAGTTTCTTTTTTTTTTTTTGCCTGTGTCTCTCCAGTTTTCACATCATTTATTGAAGAGACTGTGTTGTCTCCATTGAATGCTCTTGCCTCTTTCGTAAAATATTAATTGAGCATATTAGTTTGAATTGATTTCTGGGTTTTCTGTTTTGTTCCACTTGTCTATATGTCTATTCCTGTGCCAGTACCAGGCAGTTTTGAAAACAGTGCCTTTGTAGTACAGCTGCATATCTGGTATTGTGATCCCTTCAACATTGTTCTTCTTTCTCAAGATTGCTGTGACTATTCAGTCTTTTTTTATTCCAGATGATTTTTTGGAGAATTTTTTCTAGGTCTTTGAAGTATCTCGTTGGTATTTTAATTGGGATTGCATTGAATCTATAGATTGCTTTGGGTACTATGGGCATTTAAATGATGTTGATTCTATCAATCCATGAACATGGTATATTCTTACATTTGTTGATGTATTCCTTTATCTCTTGTCAGCGTCCTGAAATTTTCTGAGTACATGTCCTTTGTCTCCTTTTTTCCTAGGTATCTTAATTTTTTGTTGAAATGGTAAATGGGATTGCTTTTTTTATTTCTCTTTCTGTGTGTTCATTAATGGTATACAGAAAAGCCATAGACATCTGGGTATTAATTTTGTATCCTGCTACATTGCCAAATTCATTTATTAAGTCTAGTAGATTTTGATAAAATTTTGGGGGTTTTCTATGTACAATATCATGTCAAAATATTACCTCTTCTTTTCTATTTTGGATGCCTTTTATTTCTTCTTGTCTGAATGCAATGGCTAGTACTTCCAGTACTATGTTGAACAGGAGTGGTGAAAGTGGGCATCGCTGACTTGTTCCTGTTCTTAGAGGAAGTGGTTTTAGTTTTTGTCCATTGAGTGTGATGTTGTCTGTGGGTTTTTCTTTTTTCTTTTCTTCCAATTTTTTATTATTAATGTATTACATGTATACATAACTTCCCATTGTCCCCCCATCCCAGGCATACCCTAACCCCCAGTGTCTTCTGTTCACTGACTATTCTTATATGCATGCATACAAGTCCTTTGGTTGATCTCTTATTTATTCCACCTCTCCCTAACCTTCCTGCTGTAATTTGACAGACTGTTTGATGCTTTACTGCCTCTGTATCTATCTTTTTGTTCATCAGTTTATAATGTTCTTTATTATCCACAAATGAGTGATATCATGTTCTTTATTATCCACAAATGAGTGATATCCTTCATTGACTGGCTTATTTCACTTAGCATAATGCTCTCCAGTTCCATCCAGGTTGCTGCAAATGGTAAGAACTCCTTTTTTATTGCAGCATAGAACTCCATTGTGTAGATGTACCATAGTTTTCTGATCCACTCATCTGCTGAAGGGCCCCTAGGCTGTTTCTAAATTGTAGCTATTGTAAATTGTGCTGCTATGAACATAGGGGTGCATAAATCCCTTCTGATTGGTGTTTCTAGTTTCATAGTATGTATTCCTAAGAGTGGGATTACTGGGTCAAATAGGAGTTTCATTTTCAGTTTTATGAGGAAACTTCATACTGTTCTCCACAGTGGCTGCACCAGTTTCCATTCCCATCAGCAGTGTATGAGGATTGCTTTTTCTCCGCATCCTTGCCAACACTTGTCATTTGTTGATTTGTTGATGATTGCCATTCTGACAGGTGTGAGATGGTATCGCATTGTCATTTTGATTTGCATCTCTCAGATAATTAGTGACTTTGAGCATGTTTTCATGTGTCTCTTGGCCTTCCTTCTGTTGTCTTTCTAAAAGGTTCTATTTAAGTCTGTTGCCCACTTTTTATTGGATCATTTATCTTCCTTTTATTAAGTTGTATAAGTTGGCTGTAGATGTTGGAGATTAATCCTTTATCAGTGATAACATTTGCAAATATGTTCTCCCATACAGTGGGCTTTCCTGTTGTTTTGTTGAGGGTTTCTTTTGCTGTGCAAAAGCTTTTTATTTTGATGTAGTCCCATTTGTTTATTTTCTCTTTAGCTTCCCTTGCCCTTGGAGAAGTATCAGTGAAGAAGTTCTTTCGGCATATGTCTGAGATGGTGCTGCCTGTGGATTCCTTTTGTATTTTTATGGTTTCCCATCTTATGTTTAAGTCTCATATCCATTTGGAGTTTATTTTTGTGTATGGTGCAAGTTGGTAGTCTAGTTTCATTTTTTTGCATGTATCTGTCCAATTTTCTCAACACCATTTATTGGAGAGGCTGTCTTGACTCCATTGTGTGTTGAATCCTTTGTCAAATATTAATTGAGCATAGTGGTTTGGGTGGATATCTGAATTCTCTATTCTATTCCATTGGTCTGTGTTTCTATTCTTGTGCCAGTACCAGGCTGTTTTGAGAATGGTTGCTTTGTAATATAGCTTGAAATCTGGTATTGAGATACCATCTACTTTATTCTTCCATATATGGCTTTTATTATGTTGAGGTATGATCCTTCTATTCCCACCGTGCTGAGAGTTTATATCAAGAAAGGGTGTTGGATTTTGTCAAATGCTTTTTCTGCATCAATGGATATGATTATATGGTTTTTGTCTCTCAGTTTGTTTATGAGGTGTATCATGTTTATTGATTTGTGGATGTTGTACCATTTTTGCAGCCCCAGAAATAAATCCCACTTGGTCATAGTGTATGATCTTTCTAATGTAATACTGGATTCTGTTTTAGAATTTTGTTGTGAATGATGTCTATGTTCATGAGGGATATTTGCCTGTAATTCTCTTTCTGTGTGTTGTCTTGATCTGGTTTTGAGATTAGAGTAATGCTGGCTTTGTAGAAAGAGCTTGGAATTGCTCCTTCCTCTTGAATTTTATGGAATAGTCTGAGGAAAATAGGTTTTTATTTCTTATTTGAATGTTTGATAAACCTCCCCTTTAAGCCATCTATTCTAGGGCTTTTGTTTGTTGGAAGTCTCTTTTATTACTACTTCAATTACCTCCATAGTTATTGGCCTATTCATATTTTTTTTATTCCTCCTGGTTGAATTTTGGAAGGTAATATTTTTCTAGGAATATGTCCAATTATTCTAGTTTGACCAATTTGTTGAAGTAGAGTTGCCCTTAGTATTTTTTAATGATCCTTTGTATCTATGTGGGATCTGTTGTTATTTCACCTATTTCATTTCTGATTTTGTTTATTTGCGTCTTTGCTCTTTGTCTTTTGGTGAGCCTGGCTAGAGGTTCATTAATCTTGTTTATCCTTTCAAAGAATCAGCTCTTGGTTTCATTGATCCTTTGTATATTGTTTTTGTTTTTGTTGTTGTTGTTGTTGTTTTTGTTTTTGTTGTTCTTTATGTCATTTATTTCCACTCTAATCTTTATTATTTCCCTCCTTCTGCTCACACTGGGCTTTTCTTGTTGCTTTCTTTCTAATTCTTCAAGTTGCAGAGTTAGATGGTTTATTACCAGTTTTTCTTTCTTTCTTTTTCTTTCTTTTCTTTTTTGTTTTGTTAAGGTAGGCATGTATTGCTATGAACTTCCCTCTCAGAATTGCTTTCAAAGTGTCCCAAAGATTTTGGATAGTTGTGTTGTCACTGTCATTTGTTTACAGGATATTTTTTCTTCCTCTTTGATCTCTTTGTTAACCCACTCATTGTTTAATAGCATGTTCTTAAGCCTCCAAGTGTTTGAATTTTTGTGATTGTTTTTACTATAGTTGATTTCTAATTTTATGCCATTGTGATCTGAGAAGATGCTTGATATGATTTCAATCCTCTTGAGTTTGGGAGACATTGTTTGTGTCCCAATATGTGGTCCATCTTTGAAAAGTCCCATGTGTGCTTGAGAAGAATGTATATTCTATAGTTTGGGGGTGCAATGTTCTAAAAATGTCTAATAAATCCATCTGATCTAGTGAGTCATTTAGGATTTAAGTTTCTTTGCTAATTTTTGTCTAGAGGATTTATCCAGTGATGTTAATGGGATATTAAAGTCTCCTACTATGATTGTGTTGCTGTCGATCTCTCCTTTGATGTCTTCCTAAAGTTTTTTTTATTTATGTGGGTGTTCCTGCATTGGGTGCATAAATGTTTACAAGATTTATATCTTTTTGTTGTATCTATCCTTTGAGAATTATGAAGTGGCCTTTCTTTTCTTTTGTTATCATCTTCACTTTGAGGTCTATTTTGTCAGATATAAGTATTGCTATTTCAGCTTTTTTTTTTTTCATTTTCATTTACCTGGTAGATATTTTTCCATCCCTTCACTTTCAATCTGTGTGAGTCCCTTGTTCTGAGGTGGGTCTCCTGTTGACAGCATATATATGGGTCATGTTTACTTATCCATTCAGTCACTCAATGTCTTTTTGATTGGAGCATTGAAACCATTTACTTTTAATGTTATTATTGATATGTACTTGTTTGTAACCATTTCTCTAATTTATGCCTGTGTTCCTTCCTCCCTTTCTATTTCTTTTTTTATAGGGGTCCCTTTAGCATTTCTTGCATTGCTGGTTTAGTAGTGATAAATTCCTGTAGCCTTTTTTTTTTTGTCTGTGAAGCTCCTGATTTCCCCTTCAATTTTGATTGATAGTCTTGGTGGATAAGGTATTCTTGGACTCAGTCCTTTGCTTTGCATCACTTTGTATACTTCCTTCCATTCATTTCTAGCTTGATGTGAGAAATCATTTGATAATCTGATGGGGGATTCTTTGTAGACAACTCTCTGTCTCTTTCTTGTAGCCTTTAAGATTTTCTCTTTTTCATTAACATTTGCCATTGTAATTATGATGTGCCTTGGTGTGGGTCTTTTGGGATTCATCTTGCTTGGGAATTTCTGTACTTGTGTAACATTTTTCTTCCCCATATCTGGAAAGTTTTCTGTCATTATTTCTTCAAATAGATTTTCTAATCATTGCTGCTCTTCTTGTCCTTATGGCAGCCCTGTTATACGTATGTTACTTTGTTTCATGTTGTCCCACAGCTCCTTTAGGCCCTCCTCCTGCTTTTTAATTTTTTTCCCCAGCTGCTGTTCATATTGGACTGGTTTCTGTAGCTTATCTTTTAACTCACTTCTTTGGTCCTCTGGTCTTTTAGTCTACTGTTGAAACCTTCCATGGTGTTTTTTATTGTAGCTGTATCACCTTTGATTTCTTCCTGATTTTTGCATAGGTTGTTGATTCTCTTGTTAATTCAGTGTATGAACTCTACAACCATTACTCTGAATTCTTTTTCTGTCATGTTGCATGCCTCAGTTTCACTTACTTTCTTTCTTGGCCATTCCTCTTTTTCTTTCCTTTGGGTATTATTTCATTGTCTCCCCATTCTAACTATCACCAGAAGGTCCAATCACAGAAGTGTGGTGGCTGGGGCCATGTGCTGTGGGAGCTTTGCACCACCTAATGACACTGAAGAGCTTTGAGATCCAGATATGTGGCTGTTGTGGGTCTGTGGGAGCCCCACTTGCCCAGGATCAGAGTCACTGGTGCTCAGTGCAACTTCATGTACACCTAGAATCCACAACCCCTCCTGCGCCAATACATAGTGGATGTGTATTGGAGTCACTGGGTCTTAGTGTGTGTGTGCTTAGAATTAGGGATTCCATGCGCTGGTGATGAGAAACAGAGTCAAGTCATTGGTGCTCAGTGCTGACTCTCGCGTGGAGAATGAGGGTTTCTGGTCTGCTTGAGGGATCGGGTTGCACAGCTGCCCTGCACTGTGGGAGATGGACTTTTGTGTGCGCTCACCCAGAATCAAAGTCAGGTGGCACAGCTGCCCTGAGTTGGCCTGGAATCTGTTCACGGGAGTGCGGATCATGGAAAACAAACTCCCCATGTCTGGGTGCCCAGGCTCAAACCCAGTGCAGTCTCCCTGTGTGGGTCTGGGGTCTGTTTATGGGAGTGCAAGCTGTAGGAAACAAACTGCCTGTGCCTGCGCACCCAGGCTCAAATTCAGTGCAGCCTTCTTGTGTGGCTAGGAGGCCTTCCTACACAGAGAGGCTCTAGCAGTTCCTATGCTGCTATAGCGGGCTGGCAGGGTGGGGGATGGGCTCTGTGACTCATAGAAATTTGCACCTGGGGTCTTAGTATCTCTAGTTCTGCAGCTGTGGTCACACATCTTTTACCCAAGCGGCTATAGGGTCCCGGCTGGCATCTGAGACAAGATTGGATGGTGGTGAGTCTAGGTTCCTAGTTTTAAGCAGCTTTGTTCAAGAGATGGTATGGTTTCTGTACTGATGGTGTCCTCTCCGGATTGGGATTGTTTGTGGTGGCAGCAGAGTTTCACCATCCAAGACTGCCCAGTTTGCTAGCCCCCTGGAATACCCAAAGGATCTGACTGTCCATATCTCACATACACACTACATACTGACACACACTCCTCTATCGCTCCCTCACTCTCTCACACCCTCTTTCTCCCTACCTTCTTGCGGGTCACCATCTTCTGTAGGGCCTCTTTTAAAGTGCTCTACATATACTGATTTTTTAAATTTTGAATATCCACAGTGTAGATTACTATTATTATTCTGTAGTTATAGAAACTGGAAGAACAGAGAAGTTAAGCAATTTGCTGAAATTTCATAGCTAATTAGTAAGTCTTCCTGAATTGATCTATTAAATTCTTCTGCCCCAACTGGGACTAGAGATCAAACCTGCAACGTAGTTATGTGCCCTCACCAGGAATCAAACCTGCCACTCTTTGTTTTGCAGGACAAGGCTTCAATACACTGAGAAGCCACACCAGCCAGAACTTCTGCTTATTACTTCTAAACCGTGTACTACATTTATTCCTGAACTACATATCTGATCTTATTTTTTTCAGGTGTGAACACAGGTCCCACTGAAAGCCTATTTAAATAGAAGGGTGCATCAATAAAGTCAGGGCCAATAAATGGAAAATATCAGCCACCTAAATTATCTAATACTATATGCCCGGTGCATGAAATTCATGCATGGGTGGGGGGTCCCCTCAGCACAGCCTGCACCCTCTCTAATCTGGACCCCTTGGGGGATGTCCAATTGCATATTTAGGCATGATCCTGGCCTAAACCAGCATTCGGACATCCCTCTCACAATCCAGGACCACTGGCTCCTAACTGCTCACCTGCCTGCCTGCCTGATAACACCTAACTGCCTCCCCTGATGTCCTGGTCACCCCTAACTCCCTCTGCTGTAGGCATAGTCATCCCCAACTGCCCCTTCCTCTGCCAATATGGTGGCCACCACCTACCTCCCCCAACCCTCTCCTACCAACCTGATTGCCCCTCACTGCCCCTCTCTGCTGTCCTGGTCACCCTCACTGCCCCCATTGTTGGTCTGGTTGCCTTTAATTGTCCCACCTGCAGATCTGGTTGCCCCATGCAGCCTTTTGCTCTGTCGTTTGATCATCCTTCACTAACCCCCCTGCTGGCCTGATTGCCCCATGAACCCCGTTTGGCCATCTGTTCCATTGTTTCGAATGCGATGGTCACTTAGCCTTTTATATATATAGATATATGTATATCTGTACTTTCTCTAAGGGCAGTGGCATTTTTTTCCAGATTTCCAAGCCAATTAGATATGCCAATATGTTTTCAATTTTGACCATGGCAAATCTATTTCTCATTTAAACGGGAGGAAAAAAAAAAAAACTAGGTTGTCACACAGATTTACTAACAGGAAGCTTTACTTGGTGGTTGTTGACATCGCCTTAATCTCTCCAAGTTTAGCAGCTGGACTCAGACCCTGTAATGATTGCTGTGTCACTCTCCAATTTGTGACTAATCCAAACTTCCTTCTGGTCTTGGGGTGAACCAGTCATCTGTAAAGTATTGGTCATATCAATTTTATGTTACAAAGTTCTCATTTCAAAAGACCTATGCCAGCTAGCTTACCTAGAAGAAAGCTGTCAAAAGTGCATCTCCTACTGTAAACACCCCATAGTAAGCTCTGCCAACACAGATGAGTCCTTAGCCTTTTCATCTCTCTGTGCCTTCTGTCATTTCTAAAAAAAACAGGTTAGATTTCTTACCAAGTAGCAATAGAGGAGACTGGATATTAAATTTTCTGAACTCCTAAAGAGAAGTAATATAATGTAATAAAGAGGATAAATAAAAGGCAGCCATGAACTGAGCAGAAGTAGGTTTGATATTAGGCTCTTCTCTTTAATGCCTCTACCAGCAAGAACAAGCTATATAATTTTTTTCAACTTAATAAAATAATCTGTAAAATGAGGATAGGACCTAATTTATGGGCTACTATGAAGATTAAGTGATATGTTTAAAGTGCCTTGAACAGTACCTGGTGTTCAATAAATGAAGGATAGTATATACAAAAAGTACATTTAAATCTAAGTGGAATTTCTGGTCTTCATTTGGTATGTGAAAACCTAGGAAGGGTATCATAGTTACAATACCAACAAAAAACAGGGACAAATTGGAAATTCAAAAAAATTTATTGATCCCATCAGGAAGCTGAGGTAACCAGGTAAGAAACTAAACTAAAATCTAAGAAAACTCAGATTTTTTCAAGAATGAACAGGACATAAGTAATTTCTTACATGAAGTAGACATTGTCAGACATGAGTATGAAGATTTTAGCTAAAATTGCCAACAAATTGGTAAAATCCAAGTCTGGGTTAGCCAAGAATATAGAACCCTTTAAGGCCATACAATTAAGGGTAATGCATATTCACCTAAAAGATATTCTCCACAAACCCACTGGGTTAGAATAGCAAGAGTCCTCAAAAAGCATTTCTCATTGCTAAGGACTCCAGGAGGAAGGAGAATAGTCACTGTAGGAGTGTAAGGAAAAACCACCAAGATCCTTCTTTAGAACCAAGGAAAAATGGCAGCAAAAACTTCCAACCATAGGACACTCTTTCTCTTTGGATGATAGGGGAAGTTAATGAGAGTTTGAGAATTTTCAAAGGAATAAAAGTTTCTGTGCATGTCTGTAAGTGGGCTGTTTATTTCCTTATTGAGTTTTGAGAATTCAATAAATATATTTCATATATATTTTTATTGATTTCAGAGAGGAAGGGAGAGGGAGAGAAAAATCATCAATAATGAGAGAATCATTGATTGGCTGCCTCCTGCATGCCTCCCACCGGGGACTGAGCCCACAATCCAGGCATGTGCTCTTGACCGGAATCAAACCTGCAACCCTTCAGTCCGCAGGCCGATGTTCTATCTATTGAGCCAAGCCAGCTAGGATAAAAGTCACTTATCAAATATGTGACTTGCAAATATTTTGTCGCAGCCTGTGACTTGCCTTCTCATTTTTAAAATCAATGTATTTCATAGAACAACATTTCTTTTTAATTTTTACAAATCACAGTTTACCATTTTTTTTTTTATCATGGACTATACTTTTGGTCTCATGTTCAAAAAATTTGCCTAACTTAGGCTCAGAAACCCCTGTGATTTCTATAAGTTTTATAGTTTTACATTTTTTAGTTAGGTCTATGATCCACCTTAAGTTAATTCTTTTGTTTGGTTAAAGTGTGTGTTTCAAGTTCAGTTCAGTCTCTCTTTCTCTCTCTCTCGCTCTCTCGCTCTCGCTCTCACTCTACCTCAGTTTATGGGTGTTCAATTGTTTGAACACATTTTTTTTATTTGAACACATTTGTTGAAATGACTCTCATTTAATTGTTTTTGAACTGCATTTATGTGTGTCTACATTAAAAAATTATCTTTGTACAAAGTATTACATATGTCCCCCCCCCCATAAAGCCCCTCTCACCCACACTGCCTGACCCTACCTTCACCATACTATTGTCTGTGTCCATGGGTTATAAATATATAAGTTCTTTGGTTAATCTCCTCCTACCTATTACCTCACTGCTGCCTTCCTTCTGAGATTTCACAGTCTGGTAGATGATTCTATGTTTCTGGATCTATTTTGTTCATCTGTTTCCTTTGTTCTTTAGATTCCACATGAGTGAGATCAAGTAATAATTGTCTTTTTCTGACTGGCTTATTTCACTTAGCACAATACTCTTTAGGTCCCTCCATGCTGTATCAAAGGGCCAGAGATCCTTCTTTTTTTACAGCTGCATAGTATTCCATGGTACAAATGTGTCACTGGTTTTTATCCACTCAATTACTGATGGGCACTTGGACTGTTTCCAGATCTTAGCAATTATAAATTGTACTGCTATGAACATAGGGATTCGTATATTCTTACTGATTAGTGTTTATGATTTCTTAGGATATATCTGGTATTCCTAGAAGTAGGATCGCTTAGTCAAATGGCAGTTCCATGTTTGATTTTTGAGTAAACCCCATACTGTTTTTCACAGTGGCTGCACCAGTCTGCATTCCCACCAGCAGTTTACAAGGGTTCCCTTTTCTCCACATCCTTACCAGTACTTGTCATTTGTTGATTTGTTGATGGTAGCTATTCTGACAGGTGTGGTGATAACTCATTATCATTTTAATTTACATCTCTCTGATGATTAATGATTTGAAGCAATTTTTCATATGTCTCTTGGCCTTCTGTATGTCCACTTTGGAGAAGTGTCTATTCAGGCCCTTTGCACATTTTTTTTAGTGGTTTTGTCTTCCTTTTGTTAAGTTGCATGAGTACCTTGAGATATTTTGGATATTAGCCCCTTATCAATTGTATCTTTGGCAAATACCTTCTTCCATCCAGTGGAATCCTTTTCATTTTGTTGATGGTCTTTTGTTTTGTAGAAGCTTTTTATTTTTATTTCTCTCATTTTTTAAATTTTTCTTTGTTTTTCTTGCCCTATAAAATGTATTGGCAAACAAATTGCTACAAGAGATCTCTGAGATTTTGCTAGGGCTTCTTCTATAATTTTTATGGTTCCGTGACCTACATTTAAGTCCATTTTGAGTTTATTCTTGTATATAGTATAAGTTAGTGGACTAGTTTCATTTTTTTTTTGCATATACCTGTCCAGTTTTCCCAACACCATTTATTGAAGAGACTTTTACTTTATTGTATGTTCTTGTCTCCTTTGTCTATTATTAATTGGGGGAAATACTTGGGTCGATTTCTGGGGTCTCTGTTCTGTTCCACTGATCTATATGATGGTTCTTGTGCCAATACCAGGTTGTCTGTTTACAATGGCTTTGTAATATAGCATAGAATCTGATATTATGATCCCTCCAACTTTGTTCTTTTTTCTCAAGATTCCTGCAGGTATTCGGGTTCTTTTTTAGTTCCATATAAATTTTTGGAGTGTTTGTTCTATATCTGTGAAGTATGCCATTGGTATTTTAATAGGGACTGCACTGAATCTATAGATTGCTTTGGGTAATATGGAGATTTTAATGATGCTATTTCTACCAACCCATGAATATGGTATATTCTTCCACTTGATTATGTCTTTATCTCTTTTTTTCAATATCCTGTTGTTTTCTGAGTACAGAATTTTTACCTGCTTGGTTAAGTTTATTCTTAAGTATCTTAATTTTTTTTGTTGCAAAAGTAAGTGGAATTGTTTTTTTTTAATTTCTCTTTCTGATAATTTATTTTTGGTATATGAAAATGCCAATGATTTCTGAATATTAATTTTATACCTGCTACATTGCTGAATTCATTTACTAAATCTAATATTTTTTATGGAGTCTTTAGTGTTTTCTATGTATAATATCATGTAATCTGGGAATAATGACAGTTTTGCTTTCTCTTTCCAAATTTGGATGTCTTTTATGTATTCTTCTTGTCTGACCACTGTGGCTAAGATTTCAGGTACTATGTTGAATAAGAGTTGTAAAAGTGGACAGGCCTCTCGTTCCTGTTTTTAGGGAAAATAGTTTTATTTTGCCCATTGAGTATGATGTTGGCTGTGGGTTTGTCATATAACGCTTTTATTATGTTGAGGGTATGATCCCACTGTTCAGAATTGCTGAGAGTGTCTATCAGGACAGGGTGTTAGATTTTGTCAAATGCCTTTTCTGCATATATGGTCATGTGATTTTTTTGTCTTTTAATTTGTTTATGTGAAGTATCACATTTACTGATTTGTGAATATTGTTCCAGCCTTGCATCCCTGGAATAAATCCCATTTGGTCAAGGTGTATAATCTTTTTATTATATTGCTGGATTTGATTTGCTAATATTTTGTTGAGAGTTTTAGTATCTATGTTCATCAGGGATATTGACCTATAATCTTCTTTCTTTGTAGTATCTTTCTCTGGATTTCCAATTAGGATAATGCCGGACTTATAAAAAGATCTTGGAAGTGTTCTTTCATTTTGAATTTTTTTAGGATAGTTTGAGGAAGATAGGTATTAGTTCTTTGAATGTTTTTTTAATAAAAAAAATTTATTGTGTTACATGTATACATATCTTCCCATTGACCCCCCCTCCCAGGCATACCCCAACCCCCTAGGGTCTTGTGTTCATTGGTTATGCTTATATGCATGCATACAATTCCTTTGGTTGATCTCTTATCTACCCTACCTCTCCTTAACCTTTCTGCTGTAATTTGACAGTCTGATTGATGCTTTAATGCCTCTGTATCTATTCTTTTGTTCATCAGTTTATAATGTTCTCCATTATCCACAAATGAGTGATATCATGTGGTTCTTTCTCCTTCATTGACTGGGTTATTTCACTTAGCATAAGGCTCTCCAGTTACATCCAGATTGCTGCAAATGGTAAGAATTCCTTATTTTTGATGGCAGCATAGAATTCCATTGTGTAGATGTAACATAGTTTTCTGATCCACTCATCTGCTGACGGGCCCCTAGGCTGTTTCTAAATTGTAGCTATTGTAAATTATGCTGCTATGAACATAGGGGTGCATAAATCCTTTCTGATTGGTGTTTCTAGTTTTTTAGGATATATTCCTAAGAGTGGGATTGCTGGGTCAAACGGGAGTTCCATTTTTAGTTTTTTGTGGAAACTCCATACTGTTCTCCACAGTGGCTGCACCAGTTTGCATTCCACCAACAGTGCACAAGGGTTCCTTTTTCTCCACATTCTTGCCAACACTTGTCGTTTGTTGATTTGTTGATGATTGCCATTCTGACAGGTGTGAGATGGTATCTCATTGTCGTTTTGATTTGCATCTCTCTGATGATTAGTGACTTTGAGCAGGTTTTCATATGTCTCTTGGCTTTCTTTCTGCCTTCTTTCGAGAAGTGCCTACTTAGGTCCATTGCCCATTTTTTGATTGAATCATTTATCTTCCTTTTATTAAGTTGTAGAAGCTGGCTGTAGATATTGGAGATTAAACTTTTATCAGTGCTAACATTTGGAAATATGTTCTCCCATACAGTGGGCTTTCTTGTTGTTTTGTTGATGGTTTCTTTTGTTGTGCAAAAGCTTTTTATTTTGATGTAGTCCCATTTGTTTATTTTTGCTTTAGCTTCCATTCCCCAAGAAGCTGTGTCTGTGAAGAAGTTCCTTCTGCATATGTCTGAGATTTTGCTGCCTGTGGATTCCTCTAGTATTTTTTATGGTTTCCTGTCTTATGTTTAAGTCCTGTATCCATTTTGAGTTTATTTTTGTATATGGTGTAAGTTGGTGGTCCACTTTCATTTTTTTGCATGTATCTGTTCAACTTTCCCAACACCATTTGTTGAAGAGACTGTCTTGACTCCATTGTATGTTCGTGCCTCCTTTGTCAACTATTAATTGAGCATAGTGGTTTGGGTCCATTTCTGGGTTCGCTATCCTATTCCATTGATCTATGTGTCTGATCTTGTACCAGTATCATGCAGTTTTGAGAACAGTGGCTTTGTAATACAGCTTTAAATCTGGTATTGAGATCCCACCTACTTTGTTCTTCCTTCTATGATTGCTGTGGCTATTCGGGGTCTTTTTTTTATTCCAGATGAATTTTTGCAAAGTTTGTTCTAGATCTGTGAAATATGCCTTTGGTATTTTCATGGGTATTGCATTGAATTTATAGATTGCTTTGGGTAGAATGGACATTTTGATGATATTGATTCTCCCAATCCATGAACATAGTATGTCCTTCCATCTGTTTACGTCTTCCTCTATCTATATAGTGTCGTGTAGTTTTCTGCTTATAGTTAAGTTTATTCCTAGGTATCTTAATTTTTTTCATGCGATGGTAAATGGGATTGCTGTTTTAGTCTCTTTGTAAGTTCATTATTGGTATATAGTAATGCCATAGATTTCTTGGAGTTAATTTTATATCCTGCTACATTGCTGAATTCATTTATCATGTCTAATAATTTTTTGATTGAGTATTAAGTTTTTTCTATGTACAGTATCATGTCATCTGGGAATAAGGACAGTTTTACTTCTTCTTTTCCGATTTGGATGCCTTTTATTTCTTTTTCTTGTCTGATAGCAATGGCTAATACTTCCAGCACTATGTTAAATAGGAGTGGTGAGAGTGGCATCCCTGTCTTATTCCTATTTTTAGGGGAAATGGTTTTAGTTTTTGCCCATTGAGTATGATGTTGGCTGTGGGTTTATCATATATGGCTTTTATTATGTTGAGGTATGATTCTTCTATTCCCACATTGCTGAGAGTTTTTATTAAGAAAGGGTGTTGGATTTTGTTAAATTCTTTTTCTGCATCAATTGATATGACTATGTGATTTTTATCTCTCAATTTGTTTATATGATGTATCATGTTTATTGATTTGCAAATATTGTATCATCCTTGCATCCCTGGGATAAATCCTACCTGGTCATGGTGTATGATCTTTCTGACGTACTGCTGGATCTGATTTGCTCGTATTTTGTTGAGGATTTTGGCATCTATGTTCATGAGGGATATTGGCCTGTAATTCTCTTTCATTGTGTTATCTTTATTGGGTTTTGGTATTAGGGTGATGCTGGCTTCATAGAAGGAGTTTGGAAGTATTCCTTCCTCTTGAATTTTCTGTAATAGTCTGAGAAGGATGGGTTTTAGGTCTCCTATGAATGTTTGGTAAAATTCCTCTGTGAAGCCGTCTGGCCCTGGCCTTTTGTTTGCTGGAAGCTTTTTGATGACTTCAATTTCTTCCTTAGTTATCAGAGTGTTGAGATTTTTAGAATTTTTCTGTGTGAGTTTTGGAAGGTTGTGTTTTTCTAGGAATCTGTCCATTTCCTCTAGGTTGTGAAATTTGTTAGAATAGTGTCGTACATAATTTTTTTTTAACAATCCTTTGTATTTCTGGGGGGTCTGTAGTTATTTCACCTCTCTCATTTATGATTTTGTTTATTTTGATCCTCTCTCTTTGCTTCTTGGTTAGCCTGGCTAGAGGTTCATCAATCTTGTTTATTCTTTCCAAGAACCAGCTCGTGGTTTTCTTGATTTTTTTGTATTGTTTTTTTTTTTTTTTGGTCTCTATGACACTCATTTCTGCTCTGATCTTTATTATTTCCTTCCTTCTGCTCAGAGTGGGCTTTTCTTGTTGCTCTCTTTGTAATTCTTTGAGTTGTTGAGTTTGGTGATTCTTTACCATTTTTTCCTGTTTTTTGAGGTATGCCTGTAGAGCTATAAACATCCCTCTCAGCACTGCTCTCTTTGTGTCCCATAGCATTTGCGATGTTTTTTATTGTCATTAATCTCCAGAAAATTTTTAATTTCTTCTTTTATCTGATTTATAATCCAATCATTGTTTAGTAACATGCTATTCAACTTCCAAGTGTGTAAATTTTTTGGAATGTTTTTATTGTAGTTTATTTCTAATCTTATGCCATCGGGGTCTGAGAAAATGCTTGATATGATTTCAATCTTTTTGAATTTGGGGATACTTTGCTTGTGACCCAATATCTGGTCTATTTTTGAGAATGTCCCATGTGCACTTTAATAGAATGTATATTCTGTAGCTTTGGGGTGAAATGCTCTGAAGATGGCAATTAGGTCCATCTGATTTAGTGAGTTATTTAGAATTGCTGTTTCTTTTCTGATTTTTTGTCTAGAAGATTTGTCCAGAGATGTCAGTGGTGTATTAAAATCCCCTACTATGATTGTATTGTTGTTGATTTTTCCTTTGATATCTTCCGTTTTTGCTTTTTAAATGTATTAAGGACTCCTATATTAGGTACATATATGTTTACCAGAGTTATATCTTCTTGATGAATTGCTCTTTTTAGTATTATGTAGTGGCCTTCCTTATCTCTTGTTGTAGCCTTTACTGTGTGGTCTATTTTATCAGATATAAGTATTGTAGTTCCCTACTTGAGCTATTTGGGTTCTCTTGATGTAGATCTGTGAGCTTGAGTAGCACAACTGTGGTGTCTAAAAGTCGGCAGCTGTGGGGAGGAGTGTCCCTATTTTTGCTGTTTTGCACCGTTAATTGAGATCACGTGTTCCCTGCAGGGATACACAGTGGCACCAAGGACCCATCTGTGGGGGTGATGTGTTTCAGGGGGACTACATATCAGGAGATGTATGACTGTGGTGCCCAGAGTTTAAAAATCACACTGTGGGGCTCCCAGTGGCTCCCAAGCACTGCTTAGGGAGTGGACCACCAGAAATGTGATGCCGAAAACTTGCGTTGGGTGGCGGCCACAAGGGCGCACAACAGACCCAGTGACCAGGGAGCTCCACAAACCTGATAGGAGGGCACGCCACAGATGGGGCAACCAGAACACGCAAACATAGGGACTAGGGCACCACAGATGGGGCGACCCTGACACGCAAACACAGGGACTAGGGTGCTTCGCAAACTGGCGTGAAGGCACACTGCAGACTGGGAAATCGCAGTGTGTGCAAACACATTGCCCCGGGAGTTCTGCAAGCAGGTACCAGTGTGTGACTGCAGCTGAAACCATGGTGCACGCACACTTGGTGACACGCGAGTTCTGCCAGCCCGGATCAGTGTGTGGCTGCAGCAGCAGCTGCGCTGATGTCGTCGGGGAGGGGGAGGCGGAGGTCCCAGGGTCCGTGGGTCTGCAGGGTCCGCGGGTCTGCGGGACTCTGGCTGGAGTGGCTGTTGGCTTGCAGGGCAGCTCCAAGGCCTGTCTGGCTGGCGGTGTTGATGAGTTCCCAAAGAAAGGCCATTTTCCCCTTCAAGATGGTGTGGGCTCCATGCCCAAGTCCCGCAGTCCGGGAGTGAAAGCCGCGATGGCAGTCTCTCCTTGCCCAAGAGAGCCTGCACTGCCAGCCCCCACTGCTCCCGTGAGATTCAACTGTCCCTCACTCAGTCACACACCACACCCACCTCACTCACTTCCTCTCCCTCACTTCCATCCTGCCAGCCACCATCTTCCCCAGATCTATTACATTAATTTTTTAATGGTGAAATTATCTTACATTCTGGGAGAAACCACACTTCATTATGATGCATTATTTTATTTTATGTTGCTGGATTCAATTTACTAATACTTTGTGGAGAATATGTACATCAATGTTAATAAAAGAATAGGCCAAAATTATTCCCCCCCTTCAATGGTATTTTCTTGTTTTTTGTATTAGAGTAATGCTGACCTCACAAAATGATTTGAGAAGTGCTTCCTCCTATGTTCTGAAGAGATTGTTTAGAAGTGGAATTATTTCTTCCTTAAATGATTGGCAAGATTCACTGGGGAAACCAGGTGGTGCAGTTTTCTTTTCTGGGAAGGTATTTAACTATGAATTCAATTGATTTAATGGATATACTGATAGTCAGATTATATGCTTTCTCTTTGGTAGGTGTGGTAGATTTTTTTCAAGGAATTAACTTATTTCATTTATGATTTCAAACTCTATAGTTATAGAGTTGTTAATTGTATTTTGTTATTTTTCTTTTAATATCTATGGATTTTGTAGTGATGTAGTATAGTCAATCATTTCTGATATTGTGTTTTTCTATATCTTCTTGTTCAGTCTACCTAGGGTTGATCAATTGTATTTAATTTATATTTTATCTCTCAAAAATATTTTTTATTTTCATTGATCTTTATGTTTTTTTCTTCTTTAATTCATGGACTTCTGCTCTTTATTATTTCCTTCTTTCTTGCTTTGTGGGTAATCTATATATATTTATGTAATTATTGTGGTGGAAACTTAGAATACTTATTTGAGATCTTTCTTCTTTAGCAGTATATTTCCTATGCACTACTTTAACAGCATCCAACAAAGTTTTGCTTATTGTAAATTTTTTTATTTGATTAAAAATTTAAAAAATGATAATTTATTTGTTGACTTGAAGTTTATTTAGATGTGATATTTACTGTCTCAGTATTTGAGGATTTGCAAGATATATTTGTTATTTGTTTCCAGTTTAATTCTCTTATAGTCTAAGAGCCAAATGTTATATTATTTCTATTGATTTAAACCTGTTAAATTTTATATTCTTGCCCAAAAAATGTTTGTCACAATGAACTTACCATGTGTTCTGGAAAATTATGTGGATTATGCAGTTATTGCTGTTTTTGAATTATATATACATATATATATGTATATATATATATAAATTAGGTTAGGTTGGTTAATAGTATTATTTGGTTATAGGTCCTTACTGATTTTCTGTATACTATGTCTGTCAATTATAAAGAAAAGAATGTTAAAGTTTCTAACTATAATTATAGATTTGTCTACTTTTCTTTCAGTTCTATCAGTTTTTGCTTCATGTATTTGAAGTTCCATTGTTAGACACATATATATTTAGGATCATTATATATTTTTTGAGAATTGGTCCTTTTATCCTTATGTGAGGTTTCTATTTACGTTCATAATAGTCCTTGTTCTGAAGCTTACTTTGTATAATATAATTATAGCCACTCTTGTTTTCTTTTGGTTAATGCTTTCATGGTATGTTTGTGTATCTAATTATTTATATGTAAAGGAGGTTTATGTAGATATTTATTATTTAATTGATCTTATGTATGTATGTATGTATGTATGTATGTATGTATTTATTTATTTATTTAATACTAGAGTTCTGGTGCATGAATTCATGCACTGGCAGGGTCCCTTGGCTTGGCCTGTTCCCTCTCACAATCCACAACCTCTCAGGGGAAGTTGGGGACCCCAATTCAGCCCAATCCCCACAGGCAAGGCCAAGGGATTCCACTGGTGCCTCTAGTATGCATATAAGATCTTTGGTTAATCTCTTCTCACCATCACCCCTTCACCCTTCCCTCTGAGATTCATATAGCTGTTTCTTGTTTTTATGCCTGTGTGTTGAGCATCAGTCCCCTGGTGGTCATTGTGCATCATAGCTACTGACTGGTCAGCCAGTTGCTTAGGCTTTTATATATATACGAGAGGCCTGATGCATGAATATTCATGCAAGAATATGCCTTTCTTTCCCTGGCTGCTAGCACCAGCTTCCCTTTGGTACCTGGGACCCGGGCCTTCACTCTGGCCACTGCCTTCTGTCTTTGCTCTGGCCCTGCTGCCCTCCTATAGCTCTCTCTCCACCCTTCACCCTCCCTCATAGCAGTTGTCCCGCCTTGCCCCAGCTGCTCCCCACCTGTGTGTATATGCTGCCCAGAGCCCAGAGTGGCTGGGGTTGGGGGAGGGTGCTGGAATTCCTGCATCCTGGTCCAGCTGCCACCATCTTTGTTGCATCAATTTGCATATTTCCTTTTTATTGGCTGTAGGCTCTGCCATCTTTTGTCATGGAGTGATGGTTACTTTGCATATTCTATCTTTATTAGATAGGATAGATTAGAGGCTTGGTAAATAAAATTTGTGGACCAGGGGTGTCCCTCAGCCTGGCCTGCCCCATCTCACAGTCTGGGAGGCCTCAAGGGATGTCCTAAGTGACAATCTGACCATCTGATCAGGGGAAGGTGCTACCCCCATTACCCCCTCGCTGCTGCTGCCTCTGGCCTCCCTCTGGCCTCCCTCTGCAGGAGGTGACCAGGCAGATAAGAGGAAAACACTGCCCCATCACCCTGCTGCTACTGCCACTGCTGGCTTCCACGGCTACAAGGCCTGAGCCCTGAGCCTCACAGCCACCACTGTGGCTGCCTACCATTGGCCCTCTCAGCCACTGTGGCTTTGTCCAGAAGGACGTCTAAAAGATGTCCACACTAATTAACATATAACCCTTTTATTAGTATAGATGGCAACCATTGTCTTTTAACTAATTCATTTAGAACAGTGGTTCTCAATCTTCCTAAGGCCGTGACCCTTGCATACAGTTCCTCATGTGGTAGTGACCCCAAACCATGAGATTTTGCTACTGTTATGCATAGTGATGTAAATATCTGCATTTTTGGATGGTCTTAGGCGACCCCTGTAAAAGGGTAATTCGACCCCCAAAGGGATCGTGACCCACAGGTTGAGAACCACTGATTTAGAACATTGACATTTAATGTCATTTCTAACATTATTGAATAAAATCTATCATACTGCAAAATATTGTCTGTTTGTTCCATGGGTCACCATTTTTTCCTTATTTTCTGACTGAACTTAATTATATTTACCATTTCTATGACTCTCCTTTTTCTTCTTTACTGACTTATTATAAATACTAGGGGCCCAGTGCACAAATTCATTCACTTTGAAAGGAACTGTGGGCTGCAAGGCTGCAATTGGCACAGGGCAGGTCTTAACCCATCTTCTATGCCCCCACCTGGCATGTCGCACTATGGCCCCTGGCCCCCTATCTGCTGGCAGCCCCATATCTGTCATGCCACTTCCACATGCTGACAGCACCGACCCCACTCACACCCACTGATGGTGTGGAGTGATTGGGGCTGGTGCCATCAGCAGGTGTGAGTGGGGCCAGCACCATCTGCAGGTGCCAGGGACAACTGCTGCCCTGATCACCCCTCAGGTTCAGGGAGAGGTGGAGAAGCCCACAGGTGATCAGGGCTGGTAGCCATTGCTTGTACCTGCTGAGAGCACCAAGTGATCAGGACTGGCACTGGGTGCTGTCAGTGGGTGCGAGCAGTGGCTCCAGTACTGGCAGCTGGTGTGAGCAAGGCTCGTGCTGGCAGGAAGTGTGAGCACTGCGAAAAGCGCTGGTGCACAGGAGCAAATAATTTTCAATAACCACCAGAGGCTCACCACAATGACAGCGACCAGCTCTCTGCCTTGATCTGGCATCCCTGATCACCTGCTTCACCATCCTGCCTGGCCAATGTCCACCATGATCTGCATATGGCCCCTGGTAGTCAGCGCATGTCATAGTGACGGGTTGTTTGGTTTTTCTGCCATTTGGTTTATTTGCATATTAGCCTTTTATTATATAGGAATTTAAAAATAAGTTAGTGAGGCATGCTGCTGCCATAGCCACCTTCAGAACTACAGGAAGTAAATGTCACATTTAGTTAACTCAAACATTGGAAGATACTTATGCCATCTTAGAAAGACCTCCCTTCCTTCAAATACAGGGGCTGTTCAGCTAAATGGAAGAAATGTCTGTGCCCATGGGTTTGGAGCAATCCATAGAGGATTCAAAAACATGAACGATGAGACAGAATTCCTGAAACACCAAAGTAATTTTCTGTAGAATCTCCATCAAATTGTACTGCTGTCTAATATAACATAAGAAAAAGAGACTTGCTGAATGGATATGGTTCCTAGCACAGTGGCCAGGAGACAAAATGGTGGTGGAATAGACAGACGTGTCCCAAGCCTTGTCCCAGAGCACAAAAAATGAAAAGCCGAAACCAATAACATCCAACCTGAATTGGCAAAGGGGCCTCAGTGGGTGAAACAGTTTGAAGCAGGGAAGGGCATAGGATCCCTGGAAAAAGGTAAAATCAAGGATCTGAGCAGGAGAGTCTGCCAGACCTCTGAGATCACACAGCACCAAGATGTGTCCTGGGGACAGGAACAGCATCTGAATGTGGAAAGAAGAGCCACAGGACTGCTGGACCACAGGGGATTCTAGAACTGAGTCCACGCTCACAAAAGACTGAACCCAGAGGGTGTAGCTTGAAGGGATGGCCAGACCGTGCAGCACTGACAGGAGAGGAGCATGCAGAGGTGCAGTCTTTCCCCTCCCTGTGGCCAGAGCCTTTCTTAACTGAACCTAGTTCATAGGACCTTTCAAATACCCGTAGTTGAGGTGAGGGAGAAGGTGCATGCTCTTGGAGTCTGGGGAGAATAGGGGTCCAGGAGAAGTGGCAGGAAGTATGGCACAGAGTCATTCATACCTGAGTCCAGGACCTGGGCAGCCATTTTGTTCTGAAGAGATAGCCCCTCCCTCCAGTTTCCAGGCAACCAATATAGACACACAGATTCTACCCTGAATAGCACAAAGGATTTAAAAAAAACAAAACATAAATAATCCCTGAGAGTTCAAAGGGACTGGCCTAAAGATAATACAGAAGACTTGGATCTTAAGTCAGCCAAAGGAACAACATTTCAATTTTTTAATTTTTTTAATTATTATTTTATCTCTTTTTATTTGTTTCCCTGTTTTTATTTGTCGTGTTATTTTCTATTTCTTTTCACATTATTTTCCCATCACTCTATTTTATTTTATTTTTATTTGCTATTTTTATAACATTTTTGAAATAATTTTTTTGTAAATTTATTATTATTTTCTTCTCATTTTCTTTTTTCTTAGCCACCCATTCCCTTTCTACTTCCTCTATACTGAACTGATGACCTCCTCATATTCATCTAATTTTTAATCTTATTTTCTGTATATAAGCTCAGCCTCTAAGAATTCTGCCCCCACCATCTTTACTGGGTATTTGGTGTTTGTATTTTTTTTTTTTTGGTTTATCTATTGGTTCTCCTTTTCCTTTTTCTTTCCTCTCTTACCTTTTTCTCTCTCTTTGATATCATTTGTGCTCTCTTTTCTCTCTCCTAATTCTCTTTTATCAGGTGGTTACTTATAGTGGGGTCATAGGTGTGATGAGTATATTCATGATTTGTTTCCTTTGTGTTGTGTCTTATCGAGGTGAATTTTTCCTGTCTGGCCTGAAACTAGAGAGTGATCCACATTAACTAGACACCTGGAGAGGAAATTCCATCCACAAATGGGTCAATAACACCCCAGACACAACTACAGAGGCAGGAAAAAGGCAGAAGTGAGAGAGAGAGAGAGAGTATGAGTGAGGGAGGGAGAAAAAGAGGAGTGTGTGGTCATGTGGTATGTGTGTGTGTGTGTGTGTATGTGAGTAAGGCACAGTTAGATCCCACAGGACCTTCAGGGGCAGGCTAAATGGACTCGCCTAACTAGGAAGCCTCTTCTACCACTGCAAACAGTACCAGGAGGCCGATTTGTCTTCAGAGGCCTAGTCTTTTTGAAGGGGAGAGCTGGTGTTACTGGGATCCTAGCCTTACCTTCACCAAGGGCGTCCTCAGAGAACACATGGAACTCTACTGCCACTCCTGCCAGGGACCTGCTACATCGGCTGTGGTCTCATGGTCAATGAGTCTCCAGCCACCATGTGTACAGGCTATTGTGAGTTCTGAAGCATAATCGTCTCTGATTGGCTCACTCTAGCCCACGGCACAGCAACTACATTGAGTAGCAGACATGTGAGAAGCCCACTCTTGTCCAAGAAACAGCAGCCCCACAATCAGCCCACCCCAGGCCTAAGAGCAGCAGCCTCATGTGGCCTGCCCCTGTCCAAGGAGCAGTAGCTGGATAAGTGGCCCACTCCCCTGTCTGAGAAGCAGCAGATGCACGAGGAGCGTGCACCCATATGAGGAGCACAAGCCCGGCAAGCAACCTGCCACTGCCAAAGAAGCTGCAGCCTCATGAGACGCCTAGCCCCATCTGAGGAACAGCAGCAGCATGCATTCAGCCCCAATCCAAGGAGTAGCAGCCACATGTAGCCCACCCCTGACTGAGGATCTGCAGCCATGTGATCAGCCCACCCCCATCCAAGGAACAGCAGCTGTGCAAGCAGCCTCCCCAACCACAAGAGGAGACATAACTGCTGTAAACAGCACCCAACAGAGGAGCTGCTGTCAATTGAGGAGCAGCCACTTCAGAGACTTCCTGAGGAGCAACTGCAGCCCAAGGAGCCACTGCCATCGAAGGAGCATCCCCTGCATGACTCGACTTCTAGATGGTTGGTGAGACAAAAAATGGGTAGACAAAAGATACCCCCAAAGGAAAGGAAAGAAGAAATCGCCAGAAAAGCTGCTAAGCGAAACAGAGGCAAGCAATATGTCAGAAAAATAATTCAGAATAAGGGTCATACAGTTCATAAAACCAAATGGAGGAAAAAAAATCAACAATTTATGTAAGAATCAAGAAGAAATGAAGAGTGATATAGCTGCAATAAAAAACACCATGGAAAGTTTCAACAGAAGATTAGGAGATGTGGAGGACCGAATTAGTGAATTAGAAGACAGGGAAGCAAAACACACCCAAAGTGAACTGTAATTGGAGAAAAAAATTAAAAGACAGGAGGAGAGCTTAAGGGATCTTTGGGACAACATGAAATGAAGCAACATACAAATTATAGGGGTTCCAGAAAAAAAAGGAAGAGGAACAAGTGATAGAAAATCTATTTGAACAAATAATGTCAGAAAACTTCCCTGATGAGGGGAAGAAAAAAGTCACACAAGCCCAGAGAGTCTCAATCAAGATGAAACCAAAAAGACCCACACCAAGACACATAATAAATATGATGGCAAGTGTTCAGGACAAAGAGAGAATCTTAAAGGCTAAAAGAGAGAGAGACAGAAAGTTACATACAAGGGAGCTCTCATTAGATTAGCAAATGATTTCTCAACAGAAACACATCAGGCCAGAAAAGAATGGAAGGAAATTTAAAAAGTGATACAAAACAAGGGACTGATCCAAGAATATTCTATCCAGTAAGACTATCATTCAAAATTGAAGGAGAAATAAAGAGCTTCATGGACAAAAAAAGGCTAAGGGAGTTTATCACAACCAAGCCAGTAATGCAAGAAATGCTAAAGGGAATGCTGTAAAAAGAAGAAATACAAAGGGAGAAAGGAAAAGAAGCATAAAACCCAGAAATGGCTACAAACAATTACCTTTCAATAATAACTTTAAACGTAAATGGACTAAATGGTACAAGCAAAAGACATGGAGTGGGTGAATAAAAAACAAAACAAAACAAAACAAAAAACAAACAAAACAAAACAAAACAAAAAAACCATGAACCATATGTGTGCTGTCTACAAGAGACCCACCTCAGAACAAGGGACTCACACAGTCTGAAAATGAAAGGATGGAAAAATATCTTTCAGGAAAATGGAAATGTAAAAAAAAAGCTGGGTTGCAATACTTATATCTAACAAAATAGACCTCAGAGTGAAGGCCATAACAAGAGATATGGAAGGCCATTTCATAATACTAAAAGGATTGATTGAACAAGAGGATATAACCTTGATAACCATATATGCACCCAATGCAGGAGCACCCAAATACATTAAAAAAACTCCTGGAAGATATCAAGGGAGAGACAGACAACAATACAATCATGGTAGGGGGCTTTAATACACCACTGACATAACTAGATAAATCCTATAGACAAAAAATCAGCAAAGAAAGAGCAACCTTAAATGACTCACTATATCAGATGGACTTAATTGACATCTTCAGAACATTTCACGCAAGAGCCACAGAATATACATTCTTCTCAAGAGCACATGGGACATTTTAAAAAATAGACCACATATTGGGTCACAAGCAAAGTCTCTGCAAATTCAAGAAGACTGAAATCATATCAACCATTTGCTTAGACCACAATGGCATAATATTAGAAATAAATTACAATGAAAACAGCCCAATAAATTCAAATACTTGGAAGTAAAATAGCATGCTATTAAACAGTAATTGGGTTACCAAAGAGATCAATGAAGAAATTTAAAACATCTTGGAAACTAATGACAATAAAAACACAATTCAAAATCTATGGAACATAGTCAAAGCAGTCCTGTGAGGGAAGTTTATAGCACTACAGGCCTACCTAAAAAAAAAAAAACCCAAAAAACAACAACAACAACAAACAAACAAAATAAAGAAAAAATGGAAATGGAAATAAATCCTCTAACTCTACAATTCAAAGGATTAAAAAGAGACCAACAGAAAAAGCCTAGCATGAGCAGAAGGAAGGAGATAAAGATCAGAACTGAATCAAATGATATAGAGATCAAAAAGCAATACAAAAAAAATCAATGAAACCAAGAGTTGATTCTTTGAAGAGATAGACAAGATTGATGAACCTCTAGTTAGGCTCATCAAGAAGCAGAGAAAGAGGACACAGATACACAAAAGCAGAAATGAAAGAGGAGAAATGATAAAAGACCCCACAGAAATACAAAGGATCATTAAAAATTACTATGAACAACTCTATTCTAACAAACTAGAAAACCTGGAGAAAATGGGACATATTCCTAGAAAAATACAACCTTCCAAAACGCAATCAGCAAGATTCTAAACATCTCAATAGGCCAATAACTATTGAAGAAATTGAAACAGTCATCAAATACCTTCCAGCAAACAAAAGCCTGGGGCCAAATGGCTTCACAGGGTAGTTTTACCAAACATTCAAGGAAGAATTCAAACCTATCCTCCTCAGAATATTCCAAAAAATTCAAGGGGAAGGAACACTTCCAAGCTCATTGCATGAAGCCAGAATCACCCTAATACTAAAATCAGATAAAGACAACACAATGAAAGAGAATTACAGGCCAATATACTTCATGAACATAGATGCCAAAATCCTCAACAAAATTCTAGCAAACTGGATCCAGCAGTACATCAAAAAGATGATACACCCTGACCACGTAGTATTTATCCCAGGGATGTAAAGATGATACAATATTTGCAAATCAATAAACGTGAGACATCACATAAACAAATTGAGAGAAAAAATCACATAGTCATATCAATTGGTGCAGAAGAAGTATTTGACAAAATCCAACACCGATTTTTGATAAAAACTCCCAGCAAGGTGGGAATAGAAGGATCATACTTCAATATAATAAAAGCCATATATGACAACCCCACAGCCAACATCATACTCAATGAGCAAAAATTAAAACCTTTTCCCCCAAGAACAGGAACAAGACAGGGATGCCCACTATTACCTCTCCTGTTTGACATAGTACTGGAATAATTAGCTATTGTGATTAGACAAGAAGAAGGAATAAAAGGCATCTGAATTGGAAAAGAAGAAGTAAACCTGTCCTTATTCCCAGATGACATGATATTGTGCATAGAAAACCCTAAAGACTCCATCAAAAAATTAGTAGACTTCATAAATGAATTTGGCAATGTCACAGGATGCAATATTAACACCAAAAAAATCTATGGCATTTCTATATATCAATAGTGAACTTACAGAAAGAGAGACTATCAATCAATCCCATTTATTATCACACCAAATAAATGAAGATAGTTAGGAATAAACTTAACTAAGGAGGTAAAAGACATACACAGAAAACTACAGGACACTTAAAAAAAAAAGACAGAGGAAGCCATAAACAGATGGAAGAGCATACCATGTTCATGGATTATTAGACTCAACATCATTAAAATGCCCATACTTCCCAAAGTAATATATAGATGCAATGCAATCACCATTTAAATGCCAATAGCATATTTCACACACATAGAAAGAACTTTCCAAAAATTCATTTGGAATAAAAAAGATTCTGAATAGCCACAGCAATCCTGAGAAAGAAGAACAAAGTAGGTGGGATCTCAATACCAGATTTCAAGCTGTATTATAAAGCCACTGTTCTCAAAACAGCCTGATACTGGCACAAGAACAGTCATATAGACCAAGGAAATAGAATAGAGAACCCAGATATCGACCCAAACCACTATCCCCAATTAAAAATTGACAAAGGAGGCATGAACATACAATGAAGTCAGGATTGCCTCTTCAATAAATAGTGTTGGGAAAATTGGACAGATACCTGAAAATAAATTAAACTAGACTGCCAACTTACACCATACACAAAAATAAATTCAAAATGGATTAAGGACATAAATATATGATGGGAAACCATAAAAATACTAGAGGAATCCACAGGCAGAGAAATTGCAGACATATGTTGAAGCAATTTCTTCATTGATATTGCTCCTAGGGAAAAGGAAACTAAAGAGAAAATAAACAAATGTGAATATATCAAAATAAAAAGCTTTTGTCCAGCAGAAGAAACCATCCACAAAACAACAAGAAAGCCCAAATTTAGTATTTGCCAATGTTATCATCAATAGGGGCTTAATCTCCAACATTTACAGGGAACTCATACAACTTAACAAAAGGAAGATAAACAACCCATCAAAAAATGGGTAACAGACCTAAACAGACACTTTTCAAAAGAGGGCATATAAGAAGTCCCAGAGACATATGAAAACATGTTCAAAGTCACTGATCATCAGAGAGATTCAAATCAAAATGACAATGCAATACTATCTCACACCTGTCAGAATGGCTATCATCAACAGATCAATAAACGTTAAGTACTGGTGAGGATGCAGAGAAAAAGGAACCCTCGTGCACTACTGGTGGGAATGCAGACTGGTACAGCCACTGTGGAGAACAGTATGGAGTTTCCTCAAAAAAACTAAAAAATGGATCGCCCATTTGACCCAGTAATCCTACTTCTAGGAATATATCCTAAGAAATTAGAAACACCAGTCAAAAAGGATAAATGCACCCCTATGTTCATAGAAGCACAATTCACCATAGCTAGGATTTGGAAACAGCCTAAGTGCCCGTCAGCATATGAGTGGATTAAAAAACTGTGGTACATCTACACACTGGAATACTATGCTGTGGTAAAAAAAAAAAGAAGGTGTTCTTACCATTTGCAACAGCATGGATGGAACTGGAAAGCATTATGCTAAGTGAAATAAGCCAGTCAGAGAAAGATAATTATCACATGATCGCACTCATCTCATTTATGGAATATAATGAATAACATAAACTGATGAACAAAAATAGATCCAGAGACAGGGAAGCAAAGATCAGGCCATCAAACTCAGAGATAAGGTAGGGGAGGGGAGGGGTAAGGGGGAGATATCAATCAAAGGACTTGTATGCATGCATATAAGCCTAATAATGGACACAGCTATCAGAAGCGTGAGTGGGGTGAATGGGGGAAAATGGGGGAAATAAAGACACATGTAATGCCTTAATCAATAAAGAAATTAAAAAAATAAGTTATTTATACCTCAGGTTTTACAGCATAAACCTTTAAATAATTGTGTCTGCCTTTAGGCAACACATTTCCCACACATAGTCTTAAGAACCTTTCAACATTGTGTTTATGATTCTTTTTTTTTCCCTCAAGGGAGAGCTTCGAACGCAGTCCCCCACTACCACAAATTATGCAGTCGAATTTCCCATATTCAGGGAAATTGCAGAGGTCAGCACATCCGGAGTGCAATGGATAAGCGTCACCCTGGGAAAACCACCTTGGTGATCATGGTATCTCCCCTGCCAGGTTAAGTATTGTGTTTATGATTTTTGCTCCATTTCTTAGTGTTATTTTTATGTTATATAATTAATTTTCATTTATGCTATAAATTAAGAATATATTGTTACCGCTTTTGCCTGAAAGTTATGTTTTAGAGTAATTAATGTAGAAAATATTAATTTTATTTCTATCTTCATTTATTTCTTTTCAGTACCTTTCATTTCTTCATATAGGTACACCATTCTACATAATATCATATTCCTTCTTCCTGAAAAATTTTTAATTTAAATTCTTTGTTGTTTAAAGTATTACATGTCCCCTTTTCCCCTCATTGACCACTCCCCAGCCGCCCCCACTCCCCAATACATGTCCTCATCCTTCACTCCCTGTGTCTATTGGTTATACTCATATGCATGCATACAAGTCCTTTGATTGATCTCTTTGAAAAAAAATGTTAACCTTCCTTGTAGTTTAGGCCTACTGGCAATAAATTATCTCATTCAAACTTTTAGAAATTATTTCTCTTCTATTTTAAATCACATCTTTATTGATATATAATTCATATATCATAATATACACTATTTTTAAAGAGTATAATTTAGTGGTTTTTAGTATATTAACAAAATTGTACAAACATATCCATTATTGAGTTGCAGAAGATTTTCATCACCCTGAATAGAAATCCTGCACACATTTGCAGTCACTCTCCATTAGCAGCACTCCCTATTCCCACTTCCATTTATCCATGGGAAACTACTAACCTACTTTCTATGAATTATCTTATTCTGAATATTTCATATGGCCTTTTTTGTCTGGTTTCTTTTACTTAGAATAATGCTTTCAAGATTCATTTATGTTTTATTACTGAAGAATGATGATGATGATGAAGAGAATAATAGTTAAACTATTACTGACACTGCTATTTTGGGGCCAATTCTATCTTATGGCCCCAGTAGTGTCCTTAATGGGTTTGCTTCTTGGGAGCTAAGATGCTTAGAGTCCACTTTTCAGCCCAGTTGACTTTCTTTTCAAACCGTTAAAATATTTTACTGAATAGTCAATCTACATAATATGTTGTTCATGGAGTATAGTTAACTCATGGAAAGTAGAGAAAGAAATGAAATGGATAAAAATGCTATCATTTGTTGATGAAATAATATCTTAGGACTTGAATATACATGATCATATTTAATGCCATAAAAACTGTGAGAGAGGTACTAAGTATATTTATTTTCATAAAAACATGCCCAAATTCACATAATAAGTACATTGAGGTTTTAAACCCAGCTTTCTTGGAATATATCCAATATTCATTATAACATACTCTACTAAAATTTTAAAGAAAGTACAATGATATTACTAATAAATAACAAAATTAATGCAAGTGCTATACTTTGCAATAAGCTTACAGTACCTAATTATGCATTACAGTTATAAAATAAAATTATTTATGGAATTATTTAAAATAATCATGATAATGTTGAATCTACCTGAGCTCTGTGCTCTGAAAAACTGTGATAGTGAAATAAATCTTCTCACTTTTTGTTTTCCAGGAAAGAATTTACTGCAAAAACCCACATTTTTCAATGTGATACACAGTACGTACTTAGATAAGACTTCTGGATAATCCAATTGTTTATCTAGGACAAGGCCTGACACATATCTTCCAAATTCTCATTTCCCTCCTTATAAATAATTATCTGACCCATTTGTATTCATTGATCAATGGAAACAAAATGCTTGTGAACTTGACCAAAATTTAAGCTTCTCCCCTCCTCACAGGACCCTTAACTGTGACCCATTCTCAACCTGAGACAGCATTGTACTATGGAATAGCTCCTTTTATTAGGGTCCTCCATAAAAAACAGAACCAGGGAGAATCCAAGATGGCGGCATAGGTAAACACCTACACTGCTGCCTCACACAAGAATTTCAAAACTACAACTAAAAGACAGAACGGACATCATCCAGAACCACAGGAAAGCTGGTTGAGTGGAAGTTCTACAGCTAGAAGGAAAGAGAGGGGCTCACGGAGACCCAGAGGAGCTGCAAAAAGCTGAGGTATGTAGACGCGCACGCGGAGAGAGCGGGTGCCGGAGTACCTGGCTGGCTTTCTCTGGCAGGAGGGAAACGGAGACTCCCAACGGCATTGAACCCCTTATTTTACGACACTAAACCCCAGATCCAGCCGAAACTCTTACAGGGTGAGTTTGGACTGTGAAAAGGGAGAAGTGCACGGAAATTTAGGGGAGTCGCAAGAGATCAGAGGGCTGGTGGCAGCGCGCACGGCACTGCGCGAAGGACACATTGCTGATTGTGCCACTGACTTTCTTGAGTGGGCGGGAGACAGACCCTCCCAACTGTGCCACTTCTGACTCCACTAAGCCCCTGTTTTGGGCGAAACCCTGGAGACCTAGACTCGTGTGGTCCTGGTGCGCAGGGGAGCTGGAAAGGCAGCAGTTAGAGGCACTGTGGGCGCTCTGGCACAAGGACCGCTCCAGCTATTACCCAGTCACGTGAGACTCAGGGGCCGTGGAGGGCGGGGCCGCCTGGAAGGCAAGGCGGTCCCTTAAGCCCTGAGACTCCACCCATCCCAAGCTCAACAGAGGCTTCTTCGGTTTTGCAAGTCTGGCATTATAAGGCTGAACTCAACACAGAAGTTTCCCCGACATAGTGAAAATGCCGAGACAAGGGAAGGGATCACAAACAAAAGAAATGGAGGAAAAAAAACGACTGGATATAGAGTTCAAAACCACGCTTATAAGGTTTTTCAAGAATATGCTAGAAAAGATGGATAAATTTATCAAGTCCCAAGAGGAGATGGAAAAGGACCAACTAGAGATGCAAAAGAGCCAACTAGAGATGGTAAAGGTCCAACTAAAGATGCAAAAGGACCAACTAGAAATTAAACATTCACTGACTGAAATAAAAAATATTATACAGAGTCCTAACAGCAGACTAGAGAAAGGCGAGAATCAAGTCAAAAATTTGAAATATAAAGAAGCAGAAAACACTCAACTGGAAAAGCAAGAAGAGAAAAGAATCCAAAAATGTGAAGATAATGTAAGGAGACTCTGGGACAGCTTCAAACATACCAACATCAGAATTGTGGGAGTGCCAGAAGAGAGAGAGCAAGATACTGAAAACCTATTTAAAGAAATAATGACTGAAAACTTCCCACATCTGGTAAAAGAAATAGACTTACAAGTCAAGGAAGCACACAGAACCCCATATAAAAGGAATCCAAAGAGGACCACACCAAGACACATCATAATTAAAATACCAAGAGCAAAAGACAAAGAGAGAATATTAAAAGCAGCAAGAGAAAAACAGTTCCTTACCTACAAGGGAGCACCCATACGACTGTCAGCTGATTTCTCAACAGAAACGATGCAGGCCAGGTGGGAGTGGCAAGAAATATTCAATGTGATGAATAGCAAGAACCTACAACCAAGAATAATCTATCCAGCAAAGCTATCATTCAGAATTGAAGGGCAGATAAAGAGCTTCACAGATAAGAAAAAGCCAAAGGAGTTCATCAACTCCAAACCAGTATTATATGAAATGCTGAAAGGTACTCTTTAAGAAGAGGAAGAAGAAAAAGATTAAAGTAAAAAAATTATGAACAACAAATACATATCTATAAACAAGTGAATCTAAAAATTAAATGAATTAAAAATTTGATCAACAGAATAAACTGGTGAATATCCTAGAATCAGGAGCATTGAAAAGGAGTGGACTGTTAATTCTCAGGAGGAAAGGGGTGAGGGGTATACAGGGAGAGACTGGACAAAAATCATACACCTATGGATGAAGTCAACGGGAGGGAGGGAAGGGTGGGAGCTGGGTGGAGGGGTGCTATGGAGGGGAAAAAAGAAAAACAAATGTAATGATCTGAATAATAAAGATTTAATTAAAATTAAAAAAAACAGAACCAATATAATGTATAGAATGTATGTATATATATATATATATATATGGGTTTATAGTTCTGAGTACATAAAACATAGTTTATTCTTATATTATTATTTATTATTTATAGGGTAAAGCTCACCCACATTATGGAATACAATCTGCTTTTCTTAAAGTCCAATAATTTTAATGTTAATCTCATCTAAAAACACCCTCATAGAACCAGAATAATGTTTGGCCACATTTCTGGGCACCGTGGCCCACCTGAGTGGATACAAAATTAACCATCACACCCCTCCTTAAGGACCTTTCCCCAAAATTGACTGACCATAAAAAAAAAACACAAAAAAAAACAAAAAAAAAACAGTTCCTTGTCAAATGTGGAGCTCAGTTCTTTCTACCCTTGTGTTTTCCTCCCTGTAAAAGAAAAGTCATTTTCCGCCTGACCTTTGAGATGTTTACAGATCTTATGATCACAGTATTTGCCTTATTGCAATATTCCCTTTGCCCCTATTGTAACAGTGTTTTAGAATAAAATATCTCCTTACCTAAGTCCACATATGTTTTTATTATTTGTCAATCTCATGTAGCACAGAAAAATTGTGAGTTCCAAATTAATTGGGTGAGTATGAGTCTGTTTTATTTTGGTGAACATTGAATATGCTCCCCAAATAGGCAACTTCTTTATCGATTAAACACAATTGCTTAAAAAAGATGACTGAATGAAAATCAGAAGTTCTGAAGATTTTTGAGCTGGGTTACAAGTAACCTCTAACTAGACTTATATACACTAAAGTTCTTTTTTTAAATTCTGCTGATGGAAAATGAATGCAAACTAGAATTAACCAATTTAAGGCCTCTGTTAAGGTTTATTCTTTGACAGTTGACAGAGATACTCAGAAATTAGCATTTTGGTAAAACCATTATTTGTCTAAGATTCCTCTTAGCCAAAGAGACTGTCTGTCTAAAAGAATTAACCTATTGACAATGAATTTTAAATCCAAACCCATTAAATAACAAGCACTGAATGTGTTTACTTTCCTAATGCACCACAATGCACTAGGAAGCTGGCTTTCTTGAAAAGGTTAACATGCATTAAGAACAGAATTTCATTAGGGAGACATACAGAAATTTGAAGCGGAATGGAATTAGGTTTATTGAATATTAATGGAAAATAAATTATAGGAATGTGGACTATCTAAGTAGGTAACCAAAAAAAATTATACCACAGTTTCTTCAGTGTTTTTTTTTTGTTTTTTTGTGTTTTTTTTTTTGGTACTCAATTGTCAAGTATATTACTTATTCTTTTAAATAAACCACTATATTATTCCAAGAACCTCAATAACTGCAGTGCTAGTCTTGTAAGCCTAGTCTCAAAAATTCACTAGCTGAAAAGACCAATAGCCTCTTTATACATTGAAGATTTCCAGATATATCAAGCATATTCTAATATTCACAACAGAAAAATGCTATTTCTGAATATGCAGCCCAAGAAAAGAAGATATTGATGAATTTGATTTTGGCATTTCCCCAGGAAACTCCTTTAGCTGACCTGATTTTGGTGCTTCTGCTAAAACTTATTTTCAGTATAGGTAAGTAGTACATACATACAACATGACAATTATAGTGCATTCCAAACAGATGTTTTCCAATGCTTGTTACTTAGGCTTATAATGGCCACTTTAAAATGAAGAAAAGTGGATGATTTTTAATTTTTATAACCACTTTCTGGTACAGAAGCACTAATACTTCTTAGGAAAAAAAAAGTAATTTCAATAACTATAAACATGTCTTCTGCCTGTTCAGTTAAATGCCTCATAGTGCTTTTCTAACTTAGCGGTAACCAATTTAGTGCTTTTGTGATAAGATCCAGAGTGCTGTCTTTGAAAAATAATTCCTCAAGAGTTTTACAGAAAAGAAATCGGACTCATTCCCACTCTTGATAGACTCAATTGTGAGAATATATTGTGGGCTTCATTATATATTCCTAGTTAATGCAATTATTTTTCTTCTTTAAGCTGTTGGATGGCTCAGTGTTTTATAGTAGAACAGAGCTGATGTTCTACTATAAAAAAAGACAACAATAAAATTAAAGAAAGTAAAAGTTGCATGTCCCATTTATACTTATAAGTTGTATCTACTGCTCTTCACATACAATGGTTGTATCACTGAACTCTACTCACACTATGGATGCCTTTTGAATTAGTTTCCAGGTAAGGAGATATGCTTACACTGATTGTAACTTCTGAATAGGGTTTGAAAGAGCTGGCTTGCATGAAGGGTTGAATCTGTAATCCTGGATCAGAGATTTTCTTTTTTTTCCTTTTAGTGTGAAACAAGCTAGCTCACGTAGGGAGCAAATGCTGATGTTTAGTTTCTTGGCACTGTGCTATAAAGAGTTGTGCTAGCCCTGGCTGGGTAGCTCAGTTGGTTAAGAGCATCGTCTCGATATGCCAAGGTTATAGGTTCAATCCCTGGTCAGGGCATATACAAGAAGCAACCAATGACTGCATAAATAAATGGAACAAATCTCTCTCTCTCTCTCTCTCTCTCTCTCTCTCTCTCTCTCTCTCTCTCTCTC
>JAAGEH010000015.1:24804185-24830015 GCA_011751065.1 Lasiurus cinereus | reverse complement strand
CTCTCTCTCTCTCTCTCTCTCTCTCTCTCTCTCTCTCTCTCTCTCTCCTTATTCTATCTCTAAAAAACAAACAAACAAAAAAAAACAGCAATAAAGAAAGAGTTGAGCTAATTCATTCAGAGGATAATAATCAAGGGGCCAAAACATCACCATCTGACCTTCTATTAAGCTAGGCTCCTCTGACCACCAATGCCTTTCAAAATTTAAAAGAAAAGAAAAACTTTTTCTAGATATGCCTTAATAATATAGATTGTATGAATTTTTTTAAAAAATATTTTTATTGATTTTAGAGAGAAATGGAGATGGAGAAAGATATATAAACATCAATAATGAGAGGGAATCATTGATCGCTGCCTCCTGCATGTCCTATGCAGCCCAGGCATGTGCCCTGACTGGGAATTGAACCATGACCTCCTGGTTCATAGGCCGATGTCAACCACTGAGCCATGCTGGCCAGACTAAATTCTATGCATTTTAATATTTTAAATGATATTAATTTTTGAAATTATAAAATGTTTATAAAAGTATTAAAACTATAACATTTAATGAGGACTTTAAATATCAAGTTTTTTATACTTAATTCACTTATAAAGCTTAAAAATTAATGATTTTATTTAAATGATAAGCCTTTTTTGATATATGCAATAGAATGCTCACACACACACACATACACACACACACACAAACAAAAACAGGTATTTTAGACGTTCTACCTGGAATGTTGGCAGGTGGAGAACTGAATAGTAGAATTTCCCCTTAGGTGTTCTGATGTGTCCAACCCCAACCAAGTGTTCTGTCTGCATTGCGAACTACTGTACCTAAGGGAATAATAAATATGAAACGATATACTACCTGATTTTATCCTTCTGTGGCTCATATTCTAAAGAAGAATATGTAGCAGCTCTTGCTACATTGTTCAAGTCATGGCAGTTTTGCTGACAAATCATCAGACAACACCAGCAGCTTATAAGTCTGCCAGTATATAAAACATACATGAAATATCCTGTAAGTAAAGCTTTGTCAAAAAACAAAAAATACTCTTAATTTTAGCAGTGAATAAATTGATTTTTTTCATTAGACAAAATTAGCAATCAAATTCCTCCTGATCTATTCACAATTGCCTTAAATTATTTTTATATATTTATGTGTCTATATACAGTAGAACAATTTTATAAATTTCTTATATTAGATCATGAATAATATGGAGCTAAGTTCTTTATTTCCAGCATCTACATTTTCTATTCATTTAGATATTTTCTTATTATAAAATGCTGACCAGTCTGTCACATTAGCCTAGTTTATAATAGCTATAAAAGTGCCATAGAAATACAATAACAACTTAAGAAAGAACACCAAAACGCATGCATTAGGAAAATTTAAAATTATTTTTTTTTTTTTCAATTATATAATCCCTACATTTTTTAACTTTATTAACATTGTAAAGTAAAAATCAGCCATCAGATAAAAAATGTGTGGGTAATTCAGAATAAACCCCTTATAAATGTCTTCAAATTGTTTTTTTTGCAAAATGTGAATTTTTATTTTATTTTATTTTATTTTTTAATTTTTTTATTAATTTTTTATACATATCTCCCCATACCACAAATACTACAGGCAGAATTGGGATACCTTTAAAACAATAGGACCTATTGGATCAGAAATAAAAACAAAAAATGTACTGAACTCCAGATGGTAGATATTTTAAAGCAGAATGCTATAGTTACTACCTAATAGTTTATAAGAACCATCCTTGCCATCATCCTCATCAACATATTTAATTCAGAGTAAGAAATTGATTTTACTCTTCAAACTTGGAGGAAAAGGACTAGAACACATAATTCCTTCAGGGTTAGATTTTTTTCAGAGTTTCTATTTATTTATTTACTTTTTAATTGAATTTACTGGGGGTGACATTGGTTAATAAAATTCTATAGGTTTAGGTGTACAACTTTATAATACATCTGTATGTTGTATTGTTTGTTCAGATTATTGTTCACTAAAAGTCATTGCTGGCTGTAATAAAAGGAGATGTCCAAACAATAAGTCATTTAAGTTGATGGAACTTGTCTTTCCTACTAGGATTCTTGTCCACCCTCTACTGCACTTGCTGAGAGCTTGTTGTCACTGGGATGACTATAGGATTTCTTTAAAAATTTTTTTTTGTTTATTGATTTGAGAGAGAGAGAGAGAGAGAGAGAGAGAGAGAGAGAGAGAACATCCATTTGTTGTACTATTTATTTATGCATTCATTGGTTGATTCTTGTGTGGGCCCCGACAGGGGATTAACCCACAACCTTGGCATCTGGGGATGCTGCTCTAACATGCTGAACTACCCAGACAGGATGGGATGACTATAAGATTTCATGAAGAGATTCATTGTAATGAATGTTTAAAACAAAGAAAAAACATAAAGGGATGATATGAAAAAAAGACAGTATTCTAGATGGAGAAAAATGTTTCAGATGGGGAGACTATTTGTAATATACCAGAGAAAAAAATGGTTTTGTTTTGAAAAGCGAAAAAAAGCACATGGGTGTTAAAAAGGGTACTATTGACTAAATACTTTGCTTCATTTCAACTATATGTCTTGCATACTGGATTTAATAATTAAAATCATACAGCCATATGTGAAGAACAGCTTAATGCTTTCTTCTTATCCCAAGTATCCCCCCCCACCCCCACAAGCCCCACCATCCCAAGGTAACCAATGATAAGAGTTTCTTGTATAAACTCTAGATTATGTCTTATTATTTGATAACTGTACAGTGTATGCATTTTCTTTGTTGTTTTTAAACAATATAATCAGACTACTAATATTTTTCTGATACTTTTCATTCAAGATGTCATGATTATTTTTCTGGATAAATTCTTAGACATAGATAAATCCACAGAATGGATGTACTGTGTCTTTTTAATATTTTATATTCTCTTGGAAGTATATTTTTGGGATTATATTTGGGTGGGAGAGATGGTAAAAATTAATGTAGAATTTGGCTGAGATAATTTTGACGTTGGTAAAATTAGGTGAACAGATGCTTAAGGTGATTTTTGGCATGTCACTGGCACTCTGTATGTGGCAATGTAGAAATGCTTACATTGTATGCGGTTCCCTAAAGTAATTGCCTGCAAGATAGAGGCTGCTATTTTTTATTTGAAATTAAGGTTCAAAAGGTGATATTTTAATAGTATGAAGAGTTTCAATGATGTGAAAATGGAATGACTTGAGTGAATCTTCAGTACAGAGACTTTCTTTGAAAGAGGGAAATACTGAATAATGACATGATTTATTGAATGGACATCTAAGATTGGACATAAAATTCAAATCCCTGAGAGCCTGTAAGTTCATGAATGACAGGAATGTATCTTGGAAAACAGAAGAGAAGGCTTTGGAAAAGGGTTAATACAATGTGAATACTGTATGGTACATGATTGGTCTTTTATGTAATTCTAAAATCTCCCACTAAATGGAACACTCTTGGAAATGAAATCTGTGACAAAGAATGAAATTGACTACACGATTATGAATGATATGGCATTCTTATCTATGATTTCCAAATGAATAGCAACTGATTATACCTATGGCTTTCACTTTTAAGAATAGTAATATATTTTCTTGTGCCAGTACTTCATACTATTAAAATATCACCTTTTGAACCTTAATTTGTAATATTTGAGTGAAATTCTATTCAAACCATATATGATTTAAATGAAACTTGAATACTAAAAATATAATGAATATCACTGAGTTGCTTTACAAATACAATAGAAAGCAAGGAAATTTGCCTTTAAATCCTTGATATATCATATATATTTTTGTTATTTCTAACAATAAAAGTTTTTTAATTTACTATTGACAGCTCAATTAGAAAATTCATCATGAAATCACAGTATTCATTTATTTTTTAATTTCTTAATCAAATAAGGTATTAGATGTGTCCTTATTCTCCCATTACTCCCCCTCCCCCAAATGCCCTTACCTCCCTGTTGCCTATGTCCATTGATTAGGCTTATATGCATGCATGTAAATCCTTTGGTTGATCTCACCCCCTTACCCCCACCATCCCCTATCTTCTCTGAGGTTTGGCATTCTGATTAATGTTTTTCTGTCTCTGTTTTTGTTCATCAGTTTATGTTGTTCATTATATTCCATAAATGAGTGAGATCATGTGGTATTTGTCTTTCTCTGCCTGGCTTATTTCACTAAGCATAATGCTTTCAATCTCCATCCATGTTGTTGCAAATGGTAGGAGCTCCTTCTTTTTTTACTGCAGTGTAGTATTCCATTGTGTAGATGTACCATGGTTTTTTAATCCACTCATCTGGTGATCGGCACTTACATTGTTTCCAAATCCTAGCTATGGTGAATTGTGCTTCTATGAACATAGGGGTGCATATATCCTTTCTGATTTGTGTTTCTAGTTACTTGGGATATGTTCCTAGAAGTGGAATCACTGGGTCAAATGGGAGTTCCATTTTTAATTTTTTGAGGAAACTCCATACTGTTCTCCAAAGTGGCTGCACCAGGTTGCATTCGCACCAGCAGTGCATGAGGGTTCCTTTTTCTTTATATCCTCGCCAGCACTTGTCATTTGTTTATTTGTTGATGATAGCCATTCTAACAGGTGTGAGATGGTACTGCATTGTCATTTGATTTGAATATCTCGGATAATTAGTGACTTTGAGCATGTTTTCATATGTCTTTTGGCCTTCCTTCTGTCTTTTTTCAAAATGTTTCTAGTTAGGTCCATGGCCCATTTTTTGATTGGGTTGTTTATCTTTCGCTAAGTTGTATGAACCCCTGTAAATGTTGGAGATTAAACTCTTATCATTGATATCACTGGCAAATATGTTCTCCCACACAGTGGACTTTCTGTTGTTTTGTTGATGGTTTCTTTTGCTGTGCAAAAGCTTTTTATTTTGATGTAGTCTCGTTTGTTTATTTTCTCTTTGGTTTCCATTGCCCTAGGGGTGGTATCAGTGAAGAAATTACTTTGGCATATGTCTGAGATTTCTCTGCCTGTGGATTTCCCGAGTATTTTTATGATTTCCCATTGTATGTTTAAGTCCTTGATCCATTCTGAGTTTATTTTTGTGTAAAGTGTAAGTTGGTGGTATAGTTTTATTTTATTTTTTGCATGTACCTGTCCAATTTTCCCAACACCATTTATTGAAGAGACTGTCTTGACTCCATTGTATGTTCATACCTCCTTTGTCAAATATTAATTGGGAATAGTGGTTTGGGTCAATTTCTGGCTTCTCTATTCTATTCCATTGGTCTATATGTTTGTTCTTGTGCCAGTACCAGACACTTTTGAGAATAGTGGCTTTGTAATAGAGTTTGATATCTGGTATTGAGATTCCACCTACTTTGTTCTTTTTTCTCAGGATTGCTGCAGCAATTGGGGTCTTTTTTAATTTTTTTTATTCCAGATATACTTTTGGAGAGCTCTTTCTAGGTCTGTGAAATATGCCATTGGTATTTTAATGGGAAGTGCATTGAATTTATAGATTGCTTTGGGTAGTATGGATATTTTAATGATGCTGATTCTACCAATCTATGAACATAGTATGTTCTTCTATCTCTTTATGTTTTCCTCTGTCTCTTTTTTCACTGTCCTGTAGTTTTCTGCGTATAGGTCTTTTACCTTCTTAGTTAAGTTTATTCTTATGTATATTAATTATTTTGGTCTGATCATAAATGGGATTGCTTTTTTAGTCTCTCTTTCTCTAAGTTCATTATTGGTGGATAGAAATGCCATAGATTTCTTGGCATTAATTTTATATCCTGCTACATTGCCAAATTCATTTATAAAGTCTAATAATTTTTTGATGGAGTCTCCAGAATTTTCTATGTAGAGTATCATGTCATCTGCAAATGACAGTTTTACTTCTTCCTTTCCAATTTGGATGCCTTTTATTTCTTCTTCTTGTCACAATGGCTAGTACTATGTCAAACAGAAGTAGTGATAGTGGACATCCCTGTCTTGTTCTTATTCTTAGGGGAAAAGGTTTTATTTCTTCCCATTGAATATGATGTTGGTTGTGGGTTTGTCATATATGGCTTTTATTATGTTGAGGTATTATCCTTCTATTCCCACCTTCTGAGACTTTTTGTCAGGAAAGGGTATTGGATTTTGTCAAATGCTTTTTCTGCATCAATTGATATGACTATATGAATTTTATCTCTCAATTTTTTATGTGATGTATCACATTTATTGATTTGCAAATATTGTACCATCCTTGCATCCCTGGGATACATCCTACTTGGTCATGGTGTGGGATTTTTCTGATGTACTGCTATATCTGATTTGCTAGAATTTTGTTGAGGATTTTGGCATCCATATTCATGTGGGATATTGGCCTGTATTTCTCTTTCATTGTGTTATCTTTATCTGGTTTTAGTATTAGGGTGATGCTGACTTCATGGAAGGAGCTTGGAAGTGTTCCTTCTTCTTGAACTTTTTGGAATATTCTGAGGAGGATAGGTTTTAGTTCTTCCTTGAATGTTTGGTTAAACTCCCCTGTGAAGCTGTCTGGCCCCGGGGTTTTGTTTGCTGAATGCTTTTTAATGACTGCTTCAATTTCTTCCATAGTTATTGGCCTATTGAGATTTTTAGATTCTTCTTGATTGCGTTTTTGAAGATGTATTTTTCTAGGAATATGTCCATTTCCTTTAGGTTTTCCAATTTGTTGGAATAGAGTTGTTCATAGTATTTTTTTAACAATCCTGTGTATTTCTGTGGGGTCTGTTGTTATTTGTTTATTTGGGTCCTCTCTCTTTGCTTCTTGCTGAGCCTGGCTGAGGTTCATTAACCTTGTTTATTCTTTCAAAGAACCCACTTTTCCTTTTGTTGATCTTTTGTGTTGTTGTGTTTTGTTTTTTGTTTTTATGTCATCTATATTTATTCTGATCTTTATTATTTCCTTCCTTCTGCTTACAGATGAGTATAGTATTCTTGGGTTCATTCTTTTGCTTTGCATCATTTTATAAATTTCATTCCCTTCTCTTCTGGCCTGGAATGTTTCTGTTGAGAAATCCATTGATATTTTAATTAAAGAATCCTTGTAGGTAACTTTCTGTCTTGCTGACAGCCTTTAAGATTCTTACTTTGTTTTTGGTATTTGCCAATTTAATTATGATGTGTCTTGGTGTCTGTCTTTTAGAGTTCATTTTGTTTGGGACTCTATATGCTTCTTCAACTTTCATGGTTTTTTTCTTGCCAATATCAGGGAAGTTTTTTTTGTCATTATTTCTTCAAACACATTTTCTGTTTCTTGCTTCTCTTCCTCTCATTCTGGTACCCCTATTGTAAATATTGTTTCGTTTTGTGTTGTTCCAAAGCTCCCTTAGGCTCCCCTCTTGCTTTTTAAGTCTTCTGTCCAGTTGCTGCTGTGTTTGTGTGCTTTTCCCTACCTTGTTTTCTAATTTGCTGATGCAGTCCTCAGCCTCTTCTAGTCTACTGTTTAAACCTTCCATTGGGCTCTTTATTGCAGCTATGTCATTCTTAGTTCCTTTTCATGTTGGTGACATTCTCATTCATCTCCTTATAATTCTCATTGATTTGTGTGTATTTGTCACCCAGCCATTTGAGCATCCTTAGAACCATTACTCTGTATTCTTTCTCTGGTGTGTTGCTAACCTCAAGTTCATGTAATTCCCCTTCTGGCGATTTCTCTCTTTTTATCTTTATTTATTTATTTATTTATTTATTTATTTATTTATTTATTTATTTTCCTTCAGTATTGCTTTTTTGTCTTCCCACATTTTTCTGTAACATTTTAATTGTAGATTGGATTGCTTTTCTACCCAGGTTCTTCTGGGGATGGTACTACTGGTGTAATCTCTCAGGTCTCCTGGAATTGGTAATCTAGTGTAGCTCCCCACTTGAGTTATTTGGGTTTTCTTGATGTAGGCCTGCAAGCTGGAGAGGCACAACTGCAGTGTCTAGAAATCAGTAGCCATGGAGGGATGTGTGCCAATTTTTGCTATCTTGCACTGTTGATTGAAATCACGAATGCCCAGCAGGGACTTACAGTGGCACCCAGTATCTGTTTGTTGGGGTTATGGGGCTCAGGGGACCTGTGCTCTGGAAAGGCATGACTGTGGTGTCCAGAGTTATGTTGTTGTGGGGTGGGCAGACTCATCTTTTGCTGCTGCACCTGTGGTGGCTATGCGCTCATTCCCAGTGGCGGCTCACAGAGACACCTGTGGCCCTGAATCACTCTGAAGGGCCCTGGCAGTATAGCTGCATAATTGAGGCGTCTGTGGACAAGTATCCAGGATGGTGAATTCAGAATTTCTACTGCCGGGGGAGAGTGTGCCCCTGTTTGTCCAAGATCACAGCCAGGGAGAGCTCACAGTGGCTCCCATGAGCGTCCTATGGATAGATGGGATCGGGGTGCCTGCCTGTTGGAAATACGCATCTGTGTAGGTGTGTTTGCCACTGCAGAGCTCTGACACAGTCTGAGTTTCCCTGGCACTGAGGTTGAGCAGCTGGGGTGGCTGTAGGCAGTTATTCAGGAAGAAGGAATTCAGAATTTCTACTGCAGGGCAGCGCACCCTTATCTGTTCAGAATCACAGTCATCAGAGTCTCCCAGCTGCTCCCCCAATTGCAGCTGTGGATAGATGGGCTCAGGGGCCCTGCTCATTGGAAATGCATGAAAGTGGAGGTGCCTTTGCCTGTGCAGATCTCTGATGTACTCTGAGGGATCCTGGCACTGAAGTTGCACAGCTGGGGTGTCCGGGGGCAGTTTTCAGGAAGATGGAGTTCAAAATTTCTACTGCAGGGCTGTGAGCTCTTAAATCACACGTTCAGGGGTGCCAAGTGGCTCCCAGGCACTGCCTAAAGAGTGATTTGCCCTGGATTCATGTGTGCTGGAAACCAGATAATGTGGAGTCCAGAGTTCTATTGCTGAGAAGGGGGGAGTTCACTTATTGCAGCTTAGCAGTGCGCCTTTGTAGGTGGAGGTCTCAAGGTCCACGGGTCTGTTAGTGGGGCAGCAAGATTTTGGCTAGAGTCGCTGCTGGGTCCAGGGCAGTTCCAGAGCCTGTCTGCATGGTGTTGTTGATGAGTTCCTAAAAAAGGCCGTTCTCTCCTTCAAGATGGCGTGGGCTCCAGGCTGAAGTCTCATAGTCCTGGGAGTGCCTGCAGTGGTGGTAGTCTCTTTCTGTAAAAGAGAGCCTGGTATGCCAGCCCCTACTGCTCCTATGGGAATCTAAGTGTCCCTTACTAACTCACACACATACCACACACATCCACACACTCTCCTTTCATCCTGTCACTCACTCACTTCCTCTCCCTCACCTCCGTCCTGCCAGCCGCATTTTCCTGTCTCAAAATCACAGTATTTAACATCTTCATAGCCAGCAATAAAACCCTAAGTATCATGTAATTATAAATATTCCACAAACTAATAGAACCACTCAAAAACTATGAAAAGAATTCAGATTTGATGGGAATCATGAACTTTCCTCTAAAATAAAGAAGACATTTCAAAAAAGGTAATTCTTGATGACTTAAAGAGATCAAATAGAGAAAAATTAGGATGTCATATATGCATTAACTCAAGCCAATCAAGTAATGAATCAATGTCACCTGCTATAAAAGTAAAAAAAAAGTATATAGCCCTTGACTTTAGAAGGTTGTAAATTAGTAGAAAAGAAAAAAAATTGCATAAAACGTGCAATAACTATAATGCATTCTGGAATGCAAACACCACCAAGATAGAAGTAAAAATAAACTCTTCATAGGAGGGTAATATTATTTCCAACTCTTGAAGGTTGGGCTCCATGAGAAACAGACTCTGGGACAAAGATTAGCTGGTTGAAGTTTTTAGTTACTGGTATTTCTTTCAAAATGAACAGTTGTTGGATGAGATGAAGGGAAACAAAGATGATGGATGTTAAGTAAATGTATTGAGATGATCATTTTGCAATGTATACAAATATCAAATCATTACATCATATACCTGAAACTAATATAATGTTATATTCCAATCCTACCTTAATAAAAAAGGGAAAAGTTTGCCTGCAAAAGTTGTCCTCAGAAAAAAAAGCCTCGACCAATGTCAAAGTGCTCTCTGAGAATGGCCTTTTATAATTTTTCTGAGTTTTGTTGAGGGGGATTGGCACTTATCTCCCTATATTCCAGTAACTGGATAAAGAGGCATAATCTTGTGTGACTAGAACTCTTATATGAAAGCAATTCCTAGATAGGAATGCTAGCCAGAAGTACTACTAGAAGTTGTGGGAGGATCATAGAATGTGTGGGAGATCATACAGTGTTCATTACATAAGTGACAAGATCAAAGTATTAAAACTCAAAGGAAACTTATTTATTACTAATTGTTTTATCCATCCTAATTATTTTTACATAATAAAGGAGAGATTAAATTACTTGTTCATGGTTACAGAGCAGGGGCTAAACTTGAAGCTAGAACTCACTTGGTTGTTTTTTCCATTATTCACTCAAATACACCCAAAGCTTTCTTTATGCAAACAGAGAGTTAAATCAAGCAAAAGCAAACAAAACAAGAAAAAAAAAAAAAAGCTGAGACCTTCAACTCATTGAAAAAGGAAAAGAAACCTGTATTTAAACGTAAGCAAATAGTTGCTTTGTAAGTAAATCCCATGTAAATATAAGTTTAAACAACATTTTTCATAAATGCATGTATCAATGAGATATATTAATAAAAATATGAGAGTTGAAGAGTAGAAAGATATTGCATACAGCCACCATTATTTTCAACCATAGACTTTTCAATATTAGATTTCTTCTCCAGGAGAAGTACACTATTTCTGGCTCAAGGAAGATAAAGACCTAGCAGTCAGAGAGAGAGAGAGAAAGAGAGAGCAATAAATTCCTACTGATGTTATTTATCTTAATTCTCTTGACCCAACCCCCAGCATTCTCATAGTGGAGCCAACAGGAGTCAAAGAATCAAAACAAATGAACAAACAAAACGAAACCTAAACAATCACATAAAAACAAAGAACAAACTGATGGTTGATTACCAGAGGAAAAGGGGTGTGGAGAGATAGGTGGAAAAGGTGAAGGAAGGGGAGAAACATAGGTGAACACCTAAGCTGCTGCCTCACACAACATTTTCAAAACTACAACTAAAAGACAGAACGGATATCATCCAGAACCACAGGAAAGCTGGCTGAGTGGAAATTCTACAACTAGAAGTAAAGAGAGGGACTCACGGAGACTAGAGGAGCTGTAAAAAGCTGAGGTACAGAGATACGCTCTTGGAGAGGACTGGCGAAGGAGGGTCTGGCTGTCTTCCTCTAGTGCAGTGGTTCTCAACCTATGGGTCGCAACCCGTTTGGGGGTCCATCGACCCCATCACAGGGGTTGCCTAAGACCATCAGAAAACAGATATTTACATTATGATTCACAACAGTAGCAAAATTACTGTTAGGAAGTAGCAACGAAAATAATTTTATGGTTGGGGGTCACCACAACATGGGGAATGGCATTAGGAAGGTTGAGAACCACTGCTCTAGTGGGAGGGAGACGGAAAATCCCGACTGCACTGAATCCCAGCTCCAGGCGAGACTCATAGGGAGAGTCTGGACTGTTGTGAAAAGGAAGGAGTGCATGGAAATTTAGGGGAGCCATGAAAGACAGAAGTCTGGGGGCTTGTGAAAGTGCACATACAGAGCACTGACTGCTTATTGTGTCTGGCTTCCTCTAGTGGAAGGAAAATAGAACCCCACAACAGCACTGAAATCCAAATCAAACTTCACTCAACCCCAGTTTCAGGCGAGACCCTGAGGAACCAGACAAATACAGGTCCCTAGAGTGCACGGAAACTCAGGGGAAATGAAAGGCAGAGTTCTGAAAACTTGCGTGCGTGAAAGGCAGAGGTCTGAAGGCAAGTCCGCATGCACAGACACAACTGATCCTCACATTCAATTGGCTTGGAGGTCAATCCCCCCAGTGATGCCAACAACAATCAAGAATTAACTACAACAAGACTGTACACACAGTTCACAAAGGGGTGCACCAAGAGTGTCCACCTCACGTAACTGGGGAGGCAGAGCTACTGGGCCACATAGGTCAGTTAGCACACAAAGCTACTCTACCAACTCAGGGAAGCAGAGAAATATGAGAAAACTAAAGAACAGATCACAAACGAAAGAAATGGAGGAAAACAAATGACTGGATATAGAGTTCAAAACCATGGTTATAAGGGTTTTTAAGAATTTCCTAGAAAAAATGGATAAATTTAGCCAGACCCAAGAGGAGATGAAAAAGAACCAACTAGAAATTAAACATACAATGACTGAAATAAAAAAAAAATATTATACAGAAACCTAACAGCAGACTAGAGGAATGCAAGAATCAAGTCAAACATTTGAAATACAAAGAAGCAAAAACACTCCCCTGGAAAAACAAAAAGCAAAAAGAATAACAAAATGTGAAGATAGTGTAAGAGCTTCTGGAACAACATCAAGCATACCAACATCAGAATTATGGGGGTTCCAGAAAAAGAGAGAGAGCAAGATACTGAAAACTTATTTGAAGCAATAACGACTGAAAACTTCCCCCACCTGGTGAAAGAAATAGACTTACAAGTCCAGGAAGTGCATAGAACCCCAAACAAAAGGAATCCAAAGAGGACCACACCAAGATACATAATAATTAAAATTCCAAGTGCGAGGATGCGGAGAAAAAGGAATCCTTGTGCACTGTTGGTGGGAATGCAGACTGGTGTAGCCACTGTGCAGAACAGTATGGAGTTTCCTCAAAAAACTAAAAATGGATCTCCCATTTGACCTAGCAATCCCAGTATTAGGAATTTATCCTAAGAAATTACAAACACCAATCAGACAGGATTTATGCACCCCTATGTTCATAGCCGCACAATTTACAATAGCTACAATTTGGAAACAGCTTAGGTGCCCGTCAGCAGATGAGTGGGTCAGAAAACTATGGTACATCTACACCATAGAATTCTATGCTGCCATAAAAAAGAAGGAATTCTTACCATTTGCAACAACCTGGATGGAACTGGAGAGCCTTATGTTTAGTGAAATAAGCCAATGAATGACAGAGAAGCACCAAATGATCTCACTCATTTGTAGATAATAAAGAGCATTGTAAACTGATGAACAAAAGGATAGACACAGATGCAGTAAATCATCAAACAGACTGTCAAATTGCAGCAGGAAGTTTAAGGAGAGGTGGGGTAGATAAGAGATCAATCAAAGGACTTGTATGCATGCATATAAGCATAACCAATGAACACAGACACTGAGGGGTTGGGGTATGCCTGGGAGGGGGGGCAATGGGGAGATATGTATACATGTAACACAATAAAAAAATGCCAAGTGCAAAAGACAAAGAGAAAATATTAGAAGAAGCAAGAGAAAAACAGTTAATTACCTTGAGGGGAGCACCCATTCAACTGTCAGCTGATTTCTCAACAGAAACTATGCAGACCAGATGGAAGTGGCAAGAAATATTCAACGTGATGAATAGCAAGAACTCTACCCCAGCAAAGCTATTATTCAGAACTGATGGACAGATAAAGAGCTTCACAGTTAAGAAAAAACTAAAGGAGTTTATCCCCACCAAACCAGTATTAAATGAAATGCTGAAAGGTCCTCTTTAAGAAGAGGAAGAAGAAAACAGCAAAGGTAAAAATTATGATCAACAAATACATATCTATCAACAAGTGAATCTAAAAATCAAGTGAATTGAAAATCTGATGAACAGAATATTCTGGTGAATATAATAGAATTAGGGGCATAGAAAAGGAGTGGGCTGATAATTCTCAGGGGGGAAGAGGTGAGGGAGGGTGCAGGGACAGACGTTACAAAAATCATACACCTATGGATAAGGACAACGAGGGGGAGGTAAGGGCAGATGGTGGAGTGGGAACCAGGTGGAGGGGAGATATGGGGGAAAAAAGAGGAGCAAGTGTAATAATCTGAACAATAAAGATTTATTAAAATTAAAAAAAGAAAAGGTGAAGGAGAATCTTACCTAATAATAAACATGTAAATTGACTGTACCTCTGCTATCCACAGCCAATCAGAGTGAGTATGCAAATTAACTGAACAACGATTGAGGTTAATGTGCATTCATACCTGGGTTCTAGGACCTCCTTAGCATCCAGATCATTCCCAGCTGGCCATCGCAGGGGCCAAGTCTAAAATTGGAGGGGAGGGGCAGGGGCGCTTCCCAAGCCTAAAGCCTGGGGCTTGGGAAGGGGTCCAACCTGCGACCAAATGCAGACCATTTGGAAGTCAGTGCTGGGTTGCCCAGCTGCAGCCTGGTGACTGAACACTGATGACTCAGGTGGCTGAGATCCATAAAGCGAGTCAGGGTCTGATCTGAAGATACAGTGAAAGCTGTTGATCAGTGTACTTACCTCTCTCTTTCTCTCCCTTTTTCTTTTTGATCTTCACCAAAAGTAGCCAGACTTTTCTTTCTCTCCTGGCCTCTGTAGGAACTGCTGTTAAGCCCCGCCTCTTTGGTCAGGCCCAGAGATAAGCCTGAAGATGCTGACTGGCCTAGGAACCAACCAATCAGAACCAAAGGTGGGTGCTGTGGGGAACCAATGGCTGCCTAGAAGGTGGAGCTTTTGGCACTGGCATAGGAACCTACCAATCAGAACCAAATTGGCCAGCAGAGGAGGGCAGTTGGGGGTGACATGAGGCCTGCAGGAGAGGGCAATTAGGGGTGATCAGGCTGGCAGGCAGAAGCAGTTAGGGCCAATCAGGCAGGCAGGCAAGTGAGCACTTAGGAGCCAAGTGGTCCCAGATTGTGGGAGAGATGTCTGAATGCCAGTTTAGACCCGATCCCTGTGAACAGGCCTAAAATGGCCGTTGGACATCATGCAAGGGTCCCCATTGGAGAGGGTGCAGGCTCAGTTGTGGGAATCCCCTCCCTGTGCACGAATTTCATGCACCGGGCCTCTAGTATAATCAATAATGTGTGATAACTGCATGGTGACAGATGGTTACTAGATTTAGTGTGGTGATCATATTATAAGATATGCAAATGTTGAATAACTATATTTTATATGCAAAAGTAATTTGTATACCAACTACATTTTAATAATAACAGCAAAAAACAGAACTAGGAGGGGAGAACACATTCTCTTAAAATATTCAGTTAAAAAACCTTTTTTTTTTTTTCTTCTTATTGTCCTCTGCTGCTTGGCTCTGGAAGTAAGTGATATTGTAGAAGTGTGTGGCAGAGTAGGATCAATAAAACTCTAGATTTCTGAACATAGGGCCAAAATGGTGAGCCTCAGGAAATCATTAACTCCCAAGAATAGTCTGTCTAGATCATTTACTGTCCTATTGCCATTTTCATTGCCATTCCTTCATTTCTAATGTGCCAGAGTTTTATATAATATCATTTCCTTTTGGTATGATATTATTGATTCCAGAAAGGGAGGGAGAGAAGAGAGAGAGAAATAGAAACATCAGGGATGAAAGAGAATCATTGATCAGCTTCCACTTTCACTCCCCACACTGGGGATTGAGCCTGAAATCTGGCCATGTGCTCTGACCAGGAATCAAACCATGATCTCCTGGTTCATAGGTCTATGCTCAGCCACTGAGTTTTCCTTCATCTGAGATTGTCTTTATTTCACCTTCATTCCTGAATAATAGAATTCAGGCTGATAGTTCTTTTTTTTTTTCACCTCACATTGAAAAATATTATGCCCACCCTTTTGACTTTCATGGTTTTTGATGAGAAATTCAGTTAGAATCATCATTCATTGTAATTAGTCTGCTAAGCTGGATGGCTTAAACAACAGAAATTTATTTCCTCACAATTCTGGAGGACTAGAAGTCTGAGATCAAGGTATTGGTAGGATTAGATTCTTCTGAGGCCTCTCAGCTTGTGGATGGCTTTTTTTCTTCTCATGTCTTCATATGGTCTTACCTCTGTGTCTGCCTTCTATTCTTATAAGATCACCAGTCATATTGGATTAGGCCCTAACCTAATTATCTCATTTTAACATAATTATCTTTTTCAAGACCCTTCCTCCAAATAAGGTCACATTCTTAGATTACTAGAAGTTAGGACTTCCTATATGATTTTTTAAAAAACACAACTCAGCCCATTACATTTATTTATAGATAATGTATCTTTTTTTTGTATCCAAAGTATATTTAAAATTCTATCTAATAAAAGAGTAATATGCATATTGACCATACCTCTGCTACATTCACAAGCCATGCCCACCAGCCACGCCCACCAGCCAATCAGAGTGAGTATGCAGATTAACCCAACCAAGATGATTAAGGCCACGAGGAGCACAAGAGAGAGGCCTGGGTTGCCCCTGGCGATGGAAGAGCCAATTTTCCCGCAAAGCCTGGCAGGCAGTGGTTAAGGCAACAAAGATTCAATGGCTGTGTAAGCAGAAGACTTGGCTCTGCTCCAGGCTACAAAGTTTCAATTGAAGAAAATAAATAAATCCCAGATACCAGGGCCTCAGCTTGGGTTGCTGGGTGGCATAGCCAGCCTGCAAACCACCACAGGTTCCTTGCCCAGGCTGCCCCACACTCCAAGGGAACACCCACCCTGATCCAGGACAACCTTCAGAGCAAACCCGCTGGCTCCCACCTGTGCACTAGGCCTCTATCTAATAAAAGAGTAATATGCAGATTGACCATCACTCTAGCACAAAAGATGACTGCCCCCATGAGGTCAAAAGATCCTGCCGCCATGTGAACACAAGATGGCCTCCTTCCTTCCTTCCTTCCTTCCTTCCTTCCTTCCTTCCTTCCTTCCATCCTTCCTCTCCCTCTCTCTGTCTCTCTCTTCATTGTAATGTAAATATGCTCTCATTCTCAGCAATATATTACAAGCTACTTCTCTAGGACCCTCAGTATCTTCCTTTTAATATTTACATATTACTCAATTGCATATGTGTACCACATTTTGTACAAGTTGGTAGGTAATTAGGTTGTTAGGTTGTTAGGTAAAATTGCTGACTCAGAGGAGACACTTTTAAAAACTTTTTCTTTTAGTACTAAGCCAACCTTCCATGTATGTAAATTTTACATACCTAATTATGCATGAAAGTTACTATTTCTTCATCATTGCAAACAATTAATATTACTATTTCTCTACATTTTTGTCAATATTATAGGCAAATGTGACACCTTGGTTTAATTTTATTTTCTTTAACTTCTAATGATGTTGAATATTTTAAAGTCTCGTCTTTTTATATCTATATTTTTGATCCACTTGAAGTTTATTTTGGTGTAGACTGTGAAATAATCTAATTCCTTCTAGATAGCTAGCCAGTTGTTCCAATACTATTTACTGAATAATCTTTCCTTTTGAATTTAATTTTGTTTCTGGACTTCTTATTCTATTCAATTGTTCTAGATGCCCAGGCTGATTCTAGTATCAACTTATTTAGTTACACTAACTTAATAAAATAATTTACTACACTTTTATGAATATTTATTCTGAAAATTCCACATTATGCTTTTCAACTTTGTTATAGAAAATCTTTATAGTTGTTTTTCAACTTCTAAAATATTAAGTAACTATTGAGATTTTGATTTCCATTTCATTAACAGTATACGTTAATTTGTGGAAACTTGTCAACTTTTATGTATCAGACTATATTTATGAATATGCTATAGTTCACCATTAACTAAAATATTATTTTATATTTTTATATTTAGTTTTGCTGTTTCAAATATGTGTTTTGCAGTTAACTTATAAAAATCATTCTATAGACATCTTTACATGTGAAAACAAAAAGTATGCTTTAATACTCAGAAACACCAAAATATTAATACTAGCTATTCCTACTTGGTAGTGGGCATTATATGGTATTATTAAATCCCAAAGACTTTAAAAAAGTTTTATTAATATACCATATAAATTCATCTATTTAAAGTATACAAGCCAATGAGTCTTAAAATGTTCATGGGGTTGTGCATCATTGTCATCATTATCTAATTTTAGAACATTTTCATAATCCCCCAAAGAAACTGCATACTGGATAGCTTTCATTCCCTATTTGCCCCCAACTCCCATTACCCTAGGCAGCTATTAATCTACATTCTGTGTCTACAGATTTGCCAATTCTGGACACTTCATATAAAAGGAATAATATAATATGTGTTTTTTTGTGGCTGGGTTCTTTTACTTAGCATATGTCTTCAAGATTCATTTGTACTGTAACATGTATCATCACTTCATTCCTTTTCATTGCTGAAAAATAATCCATTATGCACTGGAGGGTTTGGCTCAGGGGTTAGGATGTTGCCCCACAGATGGAAGGGTCGTAGGTTTGATTTGGGTCCACGTACTTCTGTTGAAGGCTTGATCCCCGTGTAGGAGTCAACCAATCGATGTGTCTCACTCACATCAATGTTTCTCTCTGTGCTTCTTTCCCCCTCTCTTCCACTTGCTCTAAAAGTCAATGGAAAAAATATCATCAGGTGAGGAATAGCCACAAAAAAATAATCCATTGTATGACTATATTGCCTATTATTTATCAATGGTTGATAGGCATTTAGGATTTTTTACTTTATGGCTACTATGAATAATGTTCAGTAAACATTTATTTACAAGCTTGTGTGTTGATGTTTGTTTTCAATTCTCTTGGATATATACTTACAAATGAAATTGCTAGTTCATATGGTAACTCTATGTTTAACTATTTGTGAAACTGCTATACTATTTTTCAAAATGATTTCACCATTTTACATTATTACCAGCAGTGTATGAGTGTTCTGATTTCTCCACATCCTCATCAGCACTTCTTATCATTTGTTGTTTTTCTAAAGCCATCATAGTGGGTGTGAAGTCGCATTCCATTGGGATATCTTTTAGTTGTTTTTTTTTTTACTTTAAAAGAATATCTTAAATTTATTTTTTAAATTTAAGTATAGTTGGTATACAAAAATATGATTACATTAGTTTTAGGTGGACAATATAGGGATTCAACATGTTTCTATCATACAATGTGATCACCCCACTAATTCTAAGTAATCATCTGTCACCACACAATCTTATCACAATATTGTTCACTGTACTCTTCCCCTTTTCGCTCATTTCCCCACCTCCTCCCTTCTAGTAAACATTCTTTTGTTTCTATGAGTCCGTTTTATTTTTTTATTTGTTTTGTTTTCTTTTTAGTTGTGTATTTAATACTCTATAATACTCACATACTTCTTTTTATGACATGCGTACCTTAGAAACTGGAAATAAATGCTGACCTCTGATTACAGTGTCTTGAATCACTTTTGGATAGTTACACACTAAACAATCTTTAAATAGACGTGTTGATAGCCATTGATATGTAACTGTAGGTGAGAGAAAATGACATTACAAATTCCAAAGATATTTTCCGACTTTTTAAAGAGGAAATTAAGAGTTCTTTTAAAAAAATAATATTTCATTTTTCAATTATTGTTGACATAACACATATTAGTTTTGTGTGTATAACACATGATTAAACATTTATATAATTTATGAAATGATCACCACAATAACTTTAGTACCCACCTGACACTATTCATAGTTATTACAATACTGGATATCCGGTGCATGACATTCGTGCACTGGGGGAGGGGTGTTTCTCAGCCCAGACTGTGTATTCTCACATTCTGGGACACTTTGGGGGATGTCCACCTGCCATGGAGGAGGAAGAGGCTCCCCCCACCACCACTACACTCACCAGCCATGAGCCCAGCTTCTAGCTGAGCATAGTTCCCCCTATGGGAGTGTACTGACCAGCAGGGGGCAGTTCCTGCATTGAGTGTATGCCCCCTGTGGTCAGTGCATGTTATAACGACTAGTCTTTCCACTGTTTGGTTGATTTGCATATTATGATTTTATTATATAGGACTACAGGCCAGGTGCACACATTCAGGCACTGGTGGGGCTCCTGAACCTGCCCTGCGGCTCTCTGACATCCCCTGAAGGGTCCAGGATTGCAAGAGGGTGTAGACCAGGATGAGGGACTATGGGAGGGCTCCAGGGTGTGTCTGGCCCATCTTTCCTAGTCCCAATCAGCCAGACCAAAGCAACAACATAACCTACCAGTTGGAGCATCTGCCCCCTGGTGGTCAGGATGCATCATAGTTACTGGTCGAATGGTTGCTTAGGCTTTTATATATATAGATTAGTGACTATATTCCCTATGCTGTACTTTACTACCCCATGACTATTCAGTAACTACAAATTTTTACTTTTTAATTCTTTCACCTTTTCTCCCATTCCCCCAAACCCTTTCCCATCTGGCAACTGTCAAAATGTTCTTTGTACCTATGAGTCTGTTTCTGTTCTACTTATTCATTTATTTTATATTCCACATATAAGTGAAATCATATGGCAGTTGTCTTTCTCTGATTGACTTATTTCACTTAGCCTACTACCCTGTAGGTCTATCCATAGTGTTGAAAATGGTAAGATTTTATTCTTTTTTATGGCTGATTCATATTCCATTTTATATATGCACTGCTTATTTATCCATTCATTTATTGATGGACACTTAGGTTGCTCCCATGTCTTGGCTATCATCTATCTATCTATCTATCATCTATCTATCTATAACCCTAATATGTAAATAGACCGAATGGTGGAACAAACTGAACAGCTGAACAACCAGTCACTATGATGTGCCACTGACCACCAGGGGGCACACATGGACATGGTGGTGTTGGCATCAGACAGCAGAGTGCAGAATATGGCAGGTATTGGCTATGGTAGGATAGTGGAACAGGTGAGCGGAGGCATCAGGCCAAGGTGGGGTGCCAGTCACTGTCATCAGGGAAAGCCTCTGGTGGTTACTGAAAATTCTTTGCTCCCATGCCTGGTGCTTGCACCTGCTGCCGTGCTGAAGCTACCACTTGCACCCTCTGCCGGCATCCAGCACCAGCCCCGATTGCTCAGCATTATCTACGGGTGTGAGCTGGTACTGTCCTCAGTTGCTTCATGCCATCAGCAGGTGCAAGCAGGGCTGGTGCTGTCAGCATGTGGAAGCAGCAGTAGCTGGAGTGGGGCTTCAGGCAGACAGGGGCTGCAGAGGATGGGCCAAGACCTGCCCCTGCGCCACTGCAGCCTCATGGCCCACAGTTCCTTTCAAGGTGCACAGATTTGTGCACTGGGCCCCTAGTTATAAATAATGCTTTAGTGAACATATAGATGCATACATGTTTTCAAATTAGTGTTTTGGGTTACTTTGGATAAGTACCTAGAAGTAGAATTGCTGGTTCCTTCTTTGTATCTTATTATAGCCTTTGTTTTAAAGTCTGTTTGTCTAGTATAAGTATTGCTATCCCAGCTTTTTTTTTTCATTTCCATTTTTTATGAAATACTTTTTTCTGTTCTTTTACTTTTAGTCTGTGTATGACTTTCAATCTGTAGTGTGTCTCTTGTAGACAGCATATATAAAACAGCACATTTAATCCATTTGCATTTAAAGTAATTGTTGATAGTTATGTATTTATTGACATTTTATTATTCATACATTTTATCTTTCTCTTTTCTTCTTCTCAAAGAAGACCCTTTAACATTTCTTGTAATACTTGTTTGGTGGTGATTATCGTCTTTAGCTTTTCCTTGTCTGAAAAGCTCTTTATCTGTCCTTTGATTCTAAAAGATAGCTTTGCTGGGTAAAGTAATCGTGCTTATAGTTCCTTATTTTTTATCACTTTGAATATTTTGTGTCAATCCCTCTGGCCTGCAAAGTTTCTGTTGTTAAATTAAAGGATAGTCTTATGGGGGCTCCCTTGTAAGTTACTAACTGCTTTTCTGTGGCTTTTTTGGCCTAACTTTTGTTTGGCATTTTAATTATGATATGTCTTGGTGTGGGCCTCTTCAGGTTTATCTTGTTTGGGACTCTCAGTACTTATTGGACTTGTATGACTATTTCTTTAACCAGATTAGGGAAGTTTTCTGCCATTGTTTTTTCAGGTTTTTCAATTCCTTGCTCTCTCTTCTCCTTCTGGCACCCCATGATGCAAATGTTGGTATGCTTGAAGCTGTTCCAGAGACTCTTACACTCTTCTCATTATATTGCTCTTTTGATTGTTTTCTTCTTCCTAATCATTCAAATTGCTGATTTGATACTCTGCTTCATCTACTTTATTACAGATTCCTTATAATTTGTTCTTCATTTCAGTTAGTATGTTCTTTATTTTAACTGGTTCTTTTTTTTTGTTTTCTATTTTCACTTTTATGTTTACTATCTCTTTGTTGAAATTCTCAATAAGTTCATCTACTCTTTCTATAAGATCATTGAGCACCCTTGTAAACAATATTTTAAAATCTGCTTGTGATAGATTGTTTATCTCCATTTTATTTAGTTCTTTTTCAGGAGTTTTGTTCTGTTCTTTTATTTGGGTCACATATCTTTGTCTCCTCATTTGGGCTGCCTCCCTGTCTCTGTGTCTATGTATTAGGTAGAGCTTGGTTTTGGAAGAGTGTCCTTATATAGTAGGTATCTTGTTGGGCCCATTGGCATAGCCTGCTCAATTACCCCTAGCTGGGCACTCCAGGTGTGCTGCCTCTGTACACTGTGTGTACTCTCTTGTTGTAGTTGAGCCTTAATAGCTGTTGCCACATTGATGGCAGAGACTTATCCCTAGGCCAATCGTCTGTGAGGACTGGCTGTCATTGCATTGGAGGATCTGCTGTTCAACTCTATAGAGTAGGACTTATTTCAGCAGTTCTCTGGTGCTGGATGAGTTCACCCCTTGATTGTATCCACTTGTGCTTTGGCATAGTTTGAAGCAATCCACTGGGTATACTGCCTCTGAGGCCTTCAGGGATGTATAGGTCAAGGTCAGTTGCTTTCTGTGCCCTGTCCTGGACCACCCATTAATAGCTATACAGTGATCTCCAGATGATTTCCACTTTGGTTGAGCTTAGAGGTGACCAGGAGAAGCCATAATGCAAACCAAGGCCAGCTGATGCCAGTGCTAGTCCTGAAGCCACTTACCAAGAAGTAGGGGGCATACCCAGGCTAGATGTTTCTTATTTGAGACTAGAGGCCTGGAGCATGAAATTTATGCATAGCGGGGGGGGGGCGGGTTTTCTCAGCTCAGCCTTCACTCTCCAATCTGTGACCACTGGCTCCTAACTGCTCACCTGCCTGTCTGCCTGCTTGATTGCCCCTAACTGACCCCCTGCCAGCCTAATCACCCCTAATAGCCTCTGCCTGGTAGCCTGGTTGCACCTAACTGCCCCCCATGCTGGCCTGGTCGCCCATACCTGCCCTCCCCTGCCAGCCTGGTCACCTCCAACTGCCCCGGCTGCTGACCTGGTCACCCCTCATTGCTCCCCCCCGCCGGCCGGGTGGCTGCCAACTGCCCCCCCCACCCTGCTGGCCTGGTCAACTCTCACTGCCCTCCCTGCTGGCATGATCACTCCATGCAATCTTCTGTTCAGTCATTTGGTTGTCCCTCACTAACTTCTCTGCTAGCCTGTTTGCCCCATGCAGCCTGCTCTTCGGTTGTTACTGTGAAGATGTCCTGACTGATTTGCATATTACCCTTTTATTAGTATAGAGCAGTGGCCCAGTGCACAGAATTCATGCATAGGTGGGGGTATCTCTCAGCCTGGCCTACATCCTCTCCAATCTCGGACCCCTGTGGGATCAGGCCTGAACCGGCAGTTGGACAATTCTCTTGCAATTGGGACTACTGATTCCTAACTGCTCACCTGCCTGCCTGCTTTATCTCTGCTAACCACTCTGCATGCTGGCTTGCTTACCCCCAACTGTACCCCCCCCTCGCCAGCCTGATCACCCCCAACTACCCTCCCCTCCTGGCCTGATCACCCCTAACCGCTTCTGCCTCAGCCCCACTACCATGGCTTTGTCTGGAAGGACATCTGGAAGGTCCCATGGTCTAATTAGTATATTACCCTTTTATTAATATAGATAGGATATGACATACTGCCATAACTACAACATATCTACCAGTATTACTTTATGAGAATATGTACTTCATGCGATAGGAAGGCATCTAATACATTGCATTGTATATGTTGTAAGTAGTAGGAAATACTGGATTCATAGCAATAATATACACCCTGTGACTTCCCTTCCTGATTTGGGAATGGTTCTTCAATTCTTTGAACCTTTGCTGGTCCCTAATATATATTTTTTTTGTCATTCAGTGTAACTTTATTTACTGTTTATTACACATGATTTGAAGTCTTTAATTTCTAACCACCAAAGATTTCAAGGACTATTTTTTCCATGAAGTTTAACATTAACATCAGTGAATTCATGCATTCATGTGTTTTTATTGTAAACATCTGAATTATTCACATTGTCATTGATCCTGAACTCATAAGCGTGGACCATGCACAGGCTGGCAGCAAGCCAGGAAGCCACTCTGCAAGGAAACTGATTCTCTGCATAAGGAGAAAAGTCATAGCACGACATTGAATGTCCAACCTGAGTGACCTCAGAATGTTATATATATTGACTTCTTAATTCATATAGTATCAGGAACTCAACTGCTTGGTGACAGAGTTGACCTGGTTTCAGGAGGATTATTTCTGAAATAATTAAGGAACAGGGGGACTCAATCTTTCTTCTTGGTTGCTTGCTCCTCCCCAGCACCTCCATCTTTCTTCTTGTCTTCAGCTTCTTGGGCATTTTCTCATTCACCTTCACCTCCTTCTTCCTCCTTTGCATCCTCAAATTCTTTGGCACCTTCTTCCTCTTCCTCTCCTTCCTCTTCCTCAGCCTCTTCCTTTTCCTTCTCCTCTTCAGCTTCTCCTTCAGAAGGGGGTTCATCTTTAGTTTCCTTGGCTTTTGCAGCCTCAATGGCTCTTCCACCTTGATCTGCTCCCCCTGAATGTGGCTGGTGTATTAAGAAGGGAATGAGAGAGTGGACATCAAGTAGGTACTGGTCTGTAAACCACTGTAGGCAGATGGACAAAAGATCTGGGAACTCTGGGAGCAGCCGCTGGCTATGCTTCCCACGCTGGTGAAACTGAGCTGGGTCTCCTCACTTTCCAAGAATTTCCTATAAGCTGCAATGTCAATGTCCAAAGCCATCTTCACATTGAGAAGGTCCTGGTATTCTTTTAAATATCATGCCATTTCACTCTTCGTAGTTCTCAACTCATTTTCTAATTTGTTGATTGTGTCCTGCATAGCACTAACGTCTGCATTCTGCTTATCCTCCAGCTCTTGTAGCTGCTTTCCCAGCACTTCTTTTCATGTCCCCACATGCTTCTATCTCCAGGGTCTTGGCCTTGAGCAGTCAGCGGCTCTCAGACACCTCCCTGGCAGCACGCACCGCGTAGGTTTCTTGGCAGCGCTCTTGTTCAGCAAAGTGAAGCGGTTCTTGCACCATTCTTCGGCAGTCTGCATGTACTTGGCAGCCAGCTTCTCTTACTGGGCGCAGATGTCCTTGAGCATAACAGAGAGGTCGGATCTCCACAGACATCTGAGCATCCTGGATCTGTGCCTGCAACTCTGAGATCTCCTCTTCATGCACCTTCTTCAGAAAGGCGATTTCATCCATCAGGCTCGCGATGACTTTTCCAGCTCAGCGCCAGGGAGAGCTGCCTCATCTGCACCTTTGTGTGCCTCCATCAACCAGCCCTCTGCGTCATCATGGTTCAGCACCTCTTCCTATAGCACGCCTGCAGGTTGCTTCCAGACACTTCAGAGCCCCTGTGCCTCCTAACTGCCCATTTCCCTCTCCTCGCCAGGGATGGGGTTTACATAGTTTATTCTTGTGTTATTATTTAATTGTCGTATTATTTTCCATTCAAACAACTGTAAACCTACTTTTGCCCACCTGGTATATTTCATCTATAGCTTATCTATTAAATGATCTCTCTCTCTCTCTCTCTCTC
>JAAGEH010000015.1:24695970-24803785 GCA_011751065.1 Lasiurus cinereus | reverse complement strand
ATTGAGTCCCAATTTCAATGTCCAATAGCTTCGAGTCCCAGTTTCAATGTCAGACTGTTCCTTACGTGTACATGTCAGCAATGGTATCTGGATAGTGGACAAATGGTGGTGATGCAGGCCCGACCCTCTCTGATTTGGTCCTGGGCATCCTGTAGCAACACACAAATGCTAACTGCTCACACTGCAAGGCGTTGTCAGCGTCTTCCATCTCTGGACTGTTTCTCCTCTTGCCTTTGTGGTTGGCGCAGACCTGTCAGTTCCTCTTTGTTGCAGGAGTCCACTTGGTCTTGGAGTTGTTTTCTGAAAGTATATAAACATATTCTCAACCAAGAGTTAATAAAGGAATCTTTTCTATAACATTGACTTGGGGTCCTTTTTATTTTTGCCTACCTGCTTTTCCTTTGTCTTACTTGGACACCACGTGTGTTTTTCATGGATGCCTTGCAGTTAGTATTACAAATAGAAATTAATTTTTCTAAAGTGAAAATTTTCTAGATGTAATTTACTTACCAGATATTTTTCCTTACATGATATTATCCTACTCTCCCCCACCCTTTTTTTTGATTAATGAAGAATTTAGTAAAATTTTTTAAACCAATCTTGATAACCTTAAATTTTAATTTTTTGCACACAAATATGCCTGTTTTCTGTTCATTACATATTAAGAAATTTTACCATGAGATGAGCTATCAACAGAAATTTTAATTAATACTTTAGAAACAGCTTTTTGTCCAGTACACTTAAATTTTCTTGGGTGTTCACTTATTTCAGTTCGCCAATTTAAGTTAATCTGAAAGCTTGATAACTCTTTACGTCAAATTTAATACTCTACCAACAATCTTAGATTACCCTGTATATATTAGTGGAAAGGTTTATTTGCATTGAGTAGGCACTGAGCATTCCTGGTGCTAGGCTGAATTTAGATATAAGGCAGCTACTGTTGGCATGTTTCTGTCTGTTACCTGAGTCCCGATCTGTGCTGAGCGTGGGAAGCGAGGTAGCCATGGGGACAGGAGACCTCCCTCATAAGGGGTGAAGTTTCAGACCCCTGCAAGATTGGAGGGGGGTGAGGGTCTGTGCCCTACCTCTATTGACCCCCAAGTTTTCTCCTGATGGCCCCTCTGTTACTGTGCCCGTCTTAGGTTGTTCCTTCCCTGAGGAATCATACCCATCTCCGGCTAACCAGTCATCCTGGGCCAAACAGGGTGCTGTGAGGTTCAGTTCTGTCTCCTTGGTAGCCTATGTCCCCGTGGCCTCCATGCCCAGCACCTGCCTTGGGGATCCCCTCACCTACTGGCGGGGGCCCCGGCACTGATCGCTTATTACCTTTACTAACACTATTAGATTTAAAGAGATATCAAATAAAAATTAACGGATTAGCTTTATACCATTTTGTTAAAAGTTCTATCACCCCAAAGCCATCAGAATTATAAAAAAATAAAATGACTTAGCAAAATTCTATGCACTGAAATAATGTCATTTCAAAAAGTCCATTTATACATAAACCAAAAAAACAACAACACAGAATAAACAAAGAACAGTCAGTCACTGAAACGCAGTGGCTATAAAAATATTATTCTCAGAAAAGCTCATTCCTCATGCTATTGTTTGTCATAGAAAAGACAAAATGGGGACAGGGGACAATGAAATGCATTTGTGGGAAGTTAGACAAGTGAGATTATTCAACTTGTATCTCTATCAGAGATATAATAGCTTAACTATGCTTTTGATGTGCATAGTAAAGTTATTATTTGCTTTTAGAAAGGATGTGGCTCTGACCTCAATAAACTGCCACATAAACAAGCTTTACTATAAAATATAATTTCAGAATGCTGTCAGCAGTTTGGATAAAAATCACTAAAATTTCCCCCACAGAAAAGAAGGGTTGAAGAAAATGTAATTTTCATTGAGATTTTTGTGTTCATACTAAATATTCAGAAAGAAAAATATTTGCAAAAAATTTAAAATATAAAATGTGCATATGAATAATTTATATTAGTTATTTTTAAAATTTCACATGTGTTTTAGAAAATTGAAGCAATGCTTATGAGCTTGTGCTGTATAAATATTGACTGTTTTAATAATTTAATATAGAATCTGAAAACAAGATGTCCAGTAGATAAAATCTATAAAATAAACAATTAAATCTATAAAGTAAATACATAATATCTAAGAACAAGATGCCTTACATGCATGTCATGATTTATTTCCTCAGAGGTATTCTAATTATTTACCAATAGGTATAAGAGAACTTTTCTTTTCCCCTGTTGCTAGAAAAATAAACCAAATATATTGCGAAGGCTTCAGAGCTAAATACAAAATTTGATGAACCTATTTTAGTCAAAGTGAAACAATTGGATGAAATTCTTTATGTTAATGCTAGTTTTATATTTTTCTAGATATTATAAAATATTCTATGTTGTGGACTTGACTGCATTAAATTCTGAAATAGACAATATCAAAGGAATTATTTGACCCTCACTTTATTTTGCAACCTTTTATTATATAAAGTGTTGGGTTAAATAAAGATAATACTCAACAGTAATTTGCTTTCTTGAACTTGAAATTTTATTTGTAACTTTTTAGAATAGAAACATTGCCAATAGTTAAACAGTACAGAATTGTAAAGCAAAAAGAAGAAAGGAATCCTTCTTTGAAGAAATATGATTTCTATATATTATTTAGAACCCTGAGGTGATTTGAATTTTCTTTATGATCTTATTTCCAGTTTTGCAAAATCTTTCCCTAAATCGTCCATAAGGCCTCTGAAGATAAATCAAAGGAGAACCTAAAGTTCATCAATGAATACTTTTAACTTTTGGACTTCTGTAACTGAAAATATAAGAAATTTGTTACAATGATATATTTAGATTAGGTCAAAAGGTAATGTATTTATTTTTCTTTGCAGTTGTGATATGGTTGAATGTTTTTTCTTTAATCTCTCTGTTTCTATCACATCATATCAGTTCTGAGGATTCAGGATTTTCAGAACAGAAGGTCAGACACTATTATGCAATAAAAATCATTGTTTAACTGAATAGGTAAAGGAGAACATATCCAACTTTAGTTCAATCTTCATGACCTCAATTGGACCCTTATTTTTACATTACATCCCAATGTATTCAATCAAAAAATAAAACAATATACTTTGTTCTGCTCTGGATTAAAATAGGTTGTTCTGGTTCTGATTTGTAATAGATTGTAATATGTATCTCATATCAACCTACCTTTTGCAAATAGGTCAGTAAGCTTTTATTTTTCTTTGCCAGTTTAACCAATAAACACTACTATCATAGGAAATATAGTTCTAATGTAAGGCAGTCTGTCTTTCATGCTTATAATAAAAATGTGCAATATGAGTATGATGTGTACACAAACACTTCCATTATAGGGGGAAATGGGAGGAAAGATAAAAAATTAGTTCATCAAAGTCTTTGTTGCACTAACTTACACAAAGTAATGAGACATTATAATTCAGGGCACAATAGTAGCCCAACAGTTTGAAATTTTGCATTATACTACATTAAATTTTTAGTGATCTGCTGGTGGTGTGGATATTTTCTAAGATTCAGAGTTAGCATTCAGAAAGAAGGACCTGAGCATACAAATCTTTAAAAAGAATTAAAAACTGCAACAGTACAAGTTGATTTCCCCAGGATGCAAAGATAATAATTTTCTACAGATGAAGCATACCTTTATACACTGTAATGAAAATTGAGCATAGGGTTATACATTCATGATACATCTTATAGCTCCTGAAGTATAGAGCATGTTAGAACTAAAGTATAAATCATATGCTTGTTTTTGGATTGCTTTATCTAACTCTTTATACATAGATTAGTCCTATTGTAAAATAGATATGAGATTTTCCTTTCACAAGTCTAACTAAATCTTCACATTATGCAAATATACATCTGTTCAAAAAATAATGCTAAAGAAACAATCCACATTTACTATAAAACAACAAAGATTTCAAGGATATTGGAGTATAATTTTGTTTTTGCTTTATTTGTTTCAGCTGCATCAAGGTCTAATGGTGATGTGTTTTCTATTGTTTTTTAAACAATAAAAAATTTCATTTCAAGTGTATTGACCATAATATAAGCAACATACTGAAAGGTAGTTATTATAAACAAAGAAACCTCAAAGGTAAACTAATTAAGTATATTTTTATCTTTTAAAATATATTTGTATTGATTTCAGAGAAGATGGGAGGAGAAAGAAATAGAAACATTAATGAAGAGAGAGAATCATTGATCAGTTGTCTCCTGCACACCACCTACTAGGGATGGAGCCCACAACCCAGGCATATGCCCTTGATCAAAATCCAACATGGGACCCTTTAGTCTGCAGGTGGATGCTCTATCCACTGAGTCAAACAGGCTAGGGCAGTATATTTTTACATATTAGTAACCTATAAAAAAAAAGGAAATTTAATAGAAGAAACAGAGCTTGACCATAACAGCTTGCCATCAAATGATTTCATTAGTTCCTAATCCCATCAGCAATCGGTTCAGTTATAAATGTTATTCATCATTTGGATTATTTAAAATGAGCCCCCTGGAATATTACATTTCAAGTTTGTTTGCTTTGGTAAATATTTAAATTTTTGTCTTCATCCCTCCCAATATTATTAGAAATGTTGATTTTTAATTTGGGATTTTTCCTTCTCTTCATTTAAATAATATGGTTTAATGAAAGGCCCCTTAATTAATCAATCAATCAACATATATTTTAGTGCCTACTATTGTAAGGCATTATATTCAAAGAAGAGACGGTATTCTTTTATCAACAAATCTAAACAAGGAAAGGGAAGATATACAAAGATTAAAATGCACCTGGAAAAGGTGTAGAAGAGAGCTTTAGAGTAAATGATCAGATTCCCTTTGAGGATATTTGTGTAATGAAAAAATATTGGGTTTTCTTTTCAAAAGGTAACCTTTATATTAAAGGAATTAATTTTGTTCCGGAGATCAGTTAAGAAGAATCTAATCTCTATCATTCATTCAACAAGTATTTATCAAACGTCACATTTTGCTAATCCTTAATTATATCTTTCAAATTTTAATGCAGTTATTAAATGTGGTATGAAATTCTATTGATATAAAATATTTGCAGATAAAGCTACTCTAAAAACTGGATTCCCTGAAAATGTGGGGAAAACTACTATGCTTTTTTGAATTTTCAGAAAGATCAGAAACCTCAGTATAAGCAGAATTGCTTTCACAGATGCCCAAGAAACATTTTTAATTACTAAATTCTATTAAATATTCAAGATCCAACTTTATGAGAGGACATTATAAAACATTCGGGCTTATAAATATTAGGAGTTAATGGTTCACACTACAGAAAGTTGTTTAAACGTCACAGAATAATATCAAGTAGAATTCACATAGACCACTTACTGAATATACATATTGTACTATTATTCTCCCTCTTAGTATTAAAACTCTACATTAAGCAAGACACACTTAGACTTAGATAAAACCCACACCAACTTCCTACATTATGCAAGAAATACTATGTAAATGTTCTTGACAATGTTTGTTTGACTAATGCTTTTAGGGCAAGATAATATGTTTTGTTCTGTTTTAGTTTGGTTACAATTAATTTCAATTTTTTTTTCATTCTAGTGAGCATCATTTTATATGTGTGATGTAATTTGGCAACAGTAAAACAAGAGGATTAGGTCCTTTGAGAACCAGTAAAATATTTTTGCAACATTTTTGCTAATGGTATTTCCAAGTACAGGAACCTTCTTTCATTTGCGCTCACACACACACACACACACAGGGGCACACACATGTAGGTGCGCACTGCACAGCTGTTCGAAATAGGACAGAGAAACAGGGATCTAACAAGAAATGAGGTTTCATATGCTCATGAGTTAGGACTTAGTACACTTACAACTCTGATATTTATAAGCCATACGTGTATCTATGAGATTAAGTTAATCTTCTCTGAAGATGGAATAATTTACCAGCGAAAGTACTTAGGGCTGTCCAGTTTTCTAACCTCCCCATTGGAACCATTAGGGGGCATGTCTACCCATAAATTTAAAGATCAGCAATTGACCTTGGAAGCCATGTAAGTGCAATTTTAATTTAAATGGGTTAGAAATTTCTGTGCTATAACTGGTTTAGAAGTTTAGATTGATTTATTCCAGATGCTTCCTGGATAAGCTGTTAAATCAGGGAGATTTCTATGCATAAAAAATTTAGGATAGATGAAAAAATAATTTTCATTTAAACAGGTTTCTCTTTAGTAGTTGCTCAGAAGAGACACATGTTTTATCTAATATGGAAGGGCTTTTGTAGTAGAATATTGCTTTTTCTTTATTGTATTTCAACAAAATATGTGTGTATTTTATAGTTACCAAAGACAAACTCTATTTGATTTCCTCTATAGAGTTTGATTCGGGAAGAATAATGATGAATATAGGCCATTTAAGATTATTTTTAGATTTCTATTTAGAAATAGAATTAGCAAGGTTAAGGTTGGTGCACATTCAAAATACAACAATAGCAACCAATGACAAAAAACATTAATCAAAATTACACTATCCACTTCTTTGATTTTTTTCATTATTGTTTCCTAATAATTTATAAAGAGTACATTTTATTTAATTATTTTCTCAGCCAAATAATTTTAATTGTGTCATTTCTTTACTTCATTTTGTAAGTGTGGATATTTTAATAGTGATATCAGTCCTTTTACTCTAAATGCCTACAGATCTTTGTATCAAAAGCTGAAAAGGCCTCAAAAATAATGGACTTACAATGTGAAACTGAGAAAGGGTGGAATAAGAGAAATAGGTAGTAAAACTGCAGAAGCTGCATTTTATTCTGTATATGAACTTGTATTTCATATTGTAGATTCCTTTATCTGTCAGTTTGCTATCAACTGTTCTGACATGATATCAGATTCATTCATCCTTTAAAAATATTTTTTTCTTGATTTCAGAGAGGAAAGAAGATGGAAAAAGATAGAAACATCAATGAGGAGAGATCATCACTGATCAGCTGCCTCCTGCAAGACCCCATTGGGGATTCAGTCACCTTTGTACCAATCAGTTATTTAATCTTTGCAGTTAAGGATGTAGACTATTGTGGTTGGAAAGGAGAGAAAAAATTAATGTTTGTTTAGCACCAAGTAGGTTTCAAGAATTTTACAAATATCTCAATTAGCTTATATACACCCCCAGAAAGTGGGTAATAATACTACACCTAATTTACAGATGTGGAAATTGTGGTTAGAGAGATTATGTCTCTTGCATAGATCACAAATAAAGAAGTGAAAAATCTGAGATTGCAAAATGTTCAGCTTCACTCCAGATTCCATGCTCTTTCATTTTCCCACAAGTGAATTGTCCAATATGGAGATAGAATTTAAAACTTTGACCTTATTAGTGTCATATTTCTAATTCATTAGACCCTTGTTATTCAAAGTGTGGTCCAGAGCCTATAATTATCAATAGTACCTGGGAACTTGTTAGACATGCACATTTTGGAATCCACTTCAGACCTGATGAAATTAGAAACTTCATTTTTACAATTTCACCAGGCTAGTTACAAGCACATTAAAGTTTGAGAAGCTCTATTTTGTACAACTAGACTGGACAAATTAATCCCCATTTCTTGGAAGTTTGCAAATATAATATATTGAAGACTCCTTTTTAAGCCCTTTTTTATTTGTAGATTTTTATGTAGTATTTAAAATAGACTATGGAAGTATTTGAAATAATTGTAACATGGTGTGTCCATATAAAAGTCAGTTTAATTACCATCTCCCCACATTTTTGGTCTCTATTATATTTTTTCTTTATTATTATTACAACTGCAAAGTAGATAAAATGTACAAAAATTAATATCTTATTATAGGTTATTTTATTTCCACTTCTCATGAGGTTGAATGGCAGTTCACGGAATAATTGTATAGAATGAGTAGTACAGAACTTCAACTATGATTTACTTTGAAGATTATTTTCATCTGTAAGTCTTTCTATGATTCTAATAGCTATATATATCAATGCCTTAAAAACAACCTAACAAGCTCATAGGTTAATTAATTAATTAATTAATTAATGTCATCTGTATTCATGCTTATGATGTATTGGCTTCCTTCCTGAACTTTTTTTAAGTTGAAGTTTCAAAATTTATTGTATTCACCACTATATGTCAACTTTAATTTCTGCTTCCCCTAACTGACCTAAAACTTGCTGACCACCAACTTTTTCTTTTCTCACTTTCTTGGTCTACTTCCGAATAATATTGATGGTTTCCACTTTATATTTCTCACCATAAAAATACCTTTGGCACTTTACTATTTTAAGTGTTGAGTATATCTCTTTATATATTCTTAGTGGTTTTTAGTGGTAAGGTATTACCACTTACATATGTGACATCACATTCTATTGGATCTGATGTCTTAACACTTCAAGAAAGTATAGAAATATTACCTTACATTTATATCCTTAAAACTTCCCCATTTAAAATATATAAAAATATTGTTTTTAAGTATTTCCTCTGCATACATTGAGCACCAATAAGATAGTGCTATAATTTTTGCTTTAACCATAAAAGTTACTAAAGAAATTCATAGGAAGTATAGTCTTTAACCCTTCTCTTTTTACCCTTTGGTGATAGATCAAGTGTTAATCTATTATCATTATCATTATAATCTATTATCATTATCTCTTTTTTTATTTCTTTATTGATTGAAGTATTAGCAGGAGAGCATTATGCTAAGCGAAATAAGCCAGGCAGAGAAAGATAAATATTACATGATGTCACTCATTTGTGGAATATAATGAAGAAAATAAACTGATGAACAAAAACATATCCTGAGACAGAGAATTACCATTATCTCTTTGCTTGGTAATGTTTCTTTAGCCACTCCTAAAATTAGATCTGATTGTAACACGTTCTTTGAGTCACTTTATTTAAGAATGTCTTCATTTTCCTTCATTCTATAAGGATATGTTCACATGTTATGGTTAGCTGTTGACATTTCTTTTCAGTCAGCACTTGAAAAGTGTTGTTTCATTGCTTCTGTTCACCACGATATCAGATGAAAAATCACCAGTTATTCAAATTTTGTTTTTTCCTTAGAGGTAATGCCTGTTTCTCTCTGGCTGCTTTTAATATTTGTCTTATTATTTTACTTAGGTGAAATTAATACAGCATGAATTTAACCATTTTAAAGTGAACAATTCAGTGGCATTAGTACACTCACAATGTTGTGAAACTACCACCTCTAGTTCCAAAATATTTTCATCATCTTAAAAGGAAATCCCATGTCCAATAAAGAGTTACTACCCATTCCCTCTTTGCCACAAACCCTGGCAGCCACCAGTATGCTTTCTATTTGTATGGATTTATCTATTCTTGATATGTAATAAAACTGAAATCATATACCTGTGAGCTTTGTGTCTTGCTTCTTCCACTTAGCACAATGTTTTTCAAGTTTCAGCCACATTTTAGCATGTATTGGTATACTATCAATATATATATATATATATATATATATATATATTAGATGATATACTTGGAAATATATATCAAATGTGAATAAATAATCTACACTAATAAAAGAGAAACATGTAAATTGACTGTCACTCCTCTACACCTACCAGTCAATCAGGAGTGAGTATGCAAATTAACCCAACAAAGATGGTAGTGGCCACGAGGTTGGAGTGAGCAGGAGGCTTGGGTTGCCCACAGTGATGGAGGAAGCCAAGCTTCCAGCCTGCCCTGGCTGCTGCTGAAGGAGGGGCTGGGAGCCTGCATCACTGGAGGACATGGCCAACCTGAAAATGGCCCTCAACCCCTTACCCAGGCTGGCCACACCTCCATGGGGTGAGGGTCCCTGCTGGGGGGCTTGGCCAGCCTGAAAACAGCTCTCAGCTCCTGACACAGGCTGGCCACACCCCCCAGTGGGGACCCTCACCCCATGGGGGCATTGCTGGCCTGAAAACCACCACAGGCCCCTCACCCCAAGGGAACTCCATCCTGATCCAGGCTGAGGGACACCACTCCCATGCATGAATTTCATGCACTGGGCCACTAGTAGAATATAAATTAGTAGTTAAATATGAAAATATATTTAATATAAATAAATATATATTCAATATTTGTTATACATAATATATATTTACAAAGACTATTTCTTTTTTATTTTTCAATTACAGTTTATATTTAATATTATTTTGTATTAGTTTCAGGTGTACGCATAATGGTTAGACAATAATGTACTTTACATATTTATGTACCCCTGATATTTAGAGTACCCATGCATAGTTATTATGATATTACTGGTATTGACTATATTTCCTATGCTGTATTTACATTTCTGTGACTATTTTGCACTTCTTAATCCCTTCAACTTTCTCAGCCATCCCCCCAATCCTCCCTCCCCTCTGGCAATCATAAATACCATATTTTTTATAGGAGTTTTACGTTCACAGCAAATTTAAAGGAGATTTACCATATATTTCCTGTTCTCACACAGGCATAGTCTCCTACATTATTAATACCACCCTTCAGAATGCTACATTTGTTACAATTCATATACTTACATTAACATCATAATCACTCCAATTTCATAGTTTACATTAGGCTTCACTCTTGTGGTTGTGCATTCTATAGTTTTGAATAAGTGCATAATGCCATATCATTCATTACAGTATCATACAAAATATTTTTACTGCCCTCAAAATTCTCTGTAACTGCCTTTTTCCCTCCCCCCACCAATGTCAGTCAACCACTAAACTTTTTCATAGTTTTGACTTTTCCAGAATGTCATATAGTTGGAATCAAGCAGTACATAGCCTTTTCTTATTAGCTTTTTTATTTAATAATATGAATTTAAGATTACTCCATATCTTTTCATGGCTGAATAGCTTATTTTAAAAAATACTAAGTATTTATAGATGTACCAAAGTTTCTTTATCCATTCACCCACTGAAGGTTGTCTTGGTTGCTTCCAAATTTTGGCAACTATAAATAGATCTGTTATAAACATCCACATGCAGATTGTTGTGTGGATATACTCCTTTGGGTAAATGCCAGGGAGCATAATTACTGGATCATTAGGTTAAGTGTATGCTTAGTTTTATATGAAGCCAAAAACTGTGATTCAAAGTGGAGATATTATTTTGCATTCCCACCAGAGTTCTTGCCTGTATTTGAGATTGTCCAGATTTTGGTCATTTAAAGGTGCGTATTGTTATCTTTCTTTTTTTAATTTGTATTTTCCTTTTTTTTTCTTTTTATTAATTTTTATTAATTTTTTATACATATCTCCCCATTGCCCCTCCTCCCACCCAGGCGTACCCCGACCCCCCAGTGTCTGTGATCATTGGTTATGTTTATAAGCATGCATACAAGTCCTTTGATTGATCACTTATTTACCTCACCTAACTTTAATCTTTCTGCTATAATTTCACAGTCTGTTTGATGCTTTATGATTTTTGTCCTCCTGAGAATTATCAGTCTACTCCCTTTCTGTGCTCCTGATTCTATTATATTCACCAGCTTATTCTGTTGATCAGATTTTTAATTCACTTAATTTTTAGATTCACTTGTTGACAGATGTGTATTTGTTGTTCATAATTTTTTGTCTTTTATCTTTTTCTTCTTCCTCTTCTAAAAGGGTACCTTTCAGCATTTCATATAATACTGGTTTGGAGTTGATGAACTCCTTTAGCTTTTTCTTCTCTGTGAAGGTCTTTATCTGCCCTTCAATTCTGAATGATAGCTTTGCTGGATAGATTATTCTTGGTTGTAGGTTCTTGTTGTTCGTCACGTTGAATATTTCTTGCCACTCCCGTCTGGCCTGCATCGTTTCTGTTGAGAAATCAGCTGACAGTCGTATGGGTGCTCCCTTGTAGGTAATAAACTGTTTTTCTCTTGCTGCTTTTAATATTCTCTCTTTCTGTATTTTCCTGATGACATATGTGAAGTTTCTTTCATATGTAATTTTCCATCTGTATATCTTTTTGGTGAGGTGTCTATTAAGATCTTTGGCCCGTTTTAAATGGGTTGTTTGCTTTGTTATTGAGTTTTTAAATTTCTTTGTATATTTGAAAAATAGTCCTATATGTCTTTTGCAAATATTTTATCCAGTCTGTGGCTTCTCACTCTTTTGACATTGTCTTTTGAAGAATAGAAGTATTTTATTTTGATGAAATCCAGCTTATCAATTATTTGTTCTCTGAATTGTGCCTTTGGTATATCTAAAATGTTATCATCATATCCAAGGTCCTCTAGATCTTCTATTTTTTTTAGGAGTTCTATAGACTGCATCTAACATTTAGGTTTGTATCCAGTTTGAGTTAATTTTTGTGATAGGTGTAAGGTCTGGCCTATATTTGTATACAAGTAGATGTCAAGTTGTTTTAGTAGTATTTGTTGAAAAGACTACTTTATTTCATTGTATTGACTTTGTTCCTTTGTCAGAGATCAGTTGGCTGTATTTATGTGCATCTATTCCTCTGCCCTCTACTATGATCCATTAATCTTGTTTGTGTTAATACCATACTATCTTGATCACTATAGCTTTATAACAAATCTTGAAGTCAGGTAGTTTTAGTCCTCTTTGTTCTCTTTCAACATTGTGCTGGCTATCCTAGGTCTTTTGTCTCTCCATATAAACTTTAGAATAAGTTTTTTCTAAATCCACAAAATAACTTCTTGGGAGTTTAATTTGGATTGTATTGAATCTGTGGTTCCAGATTCTAACATTTTGCCAATACTGAGTCTTCCTATCCATGAACACGAAATCTCTGTATGCATTTAGTTTATCTTTCATTTTTCATTAATATTTTCTAATTTTCCTCATCTAGATCATATATATATCTTATAAGATTTATACATAAGTATTTAATTTTGGGGGAACAAATTAAATTGCCCTCCCTACCCCCCAGTACATGCCCTCATCCATCTCCCTCCCATCCCCCCCCCATTGCCCTGTATCCACTGGCTATACCTACACACATGCATACAAGTCCTTCAGGTGATCTCCTACAGGCCCCTCCCCCAAAACCTCCCCTGCCTTCCCACTGTAGCAGGACAGTCTGCTCATTGCTTCTCTGACTCTGCATCTGCACCTCCCCCCACCCCCTGATTCTTGACTTTAAAAACATCTTGCCCTTGTAGGCTAGAAATAAACACACAAGAGCAAAAGAAAAATGTTTGAGTCCCAGTTTCAATGTCAAACAGTTCCTTATGTGTACATGTCATCAATGGTATCTGGATAGCGGACAAATGGTGGCAATGCCGGTCTGACCCTCTCTGGTTTGGTCCTGGACATCCTATAGTGACGCACTGCTGCTGACTACTTCCATGGCAAGGCGTCGTCAGCGTATTCCATCTCTGGACTGTTTTCTCCTCTTGCCTTCATGTTTGGCGCAGACCTGTCAGTTCCTCTCTGTTGCAGGAGTCCACTTGGTCTTGGAGGTGTTTTCTGAAAGTATATAAACATATTCTTAACCAAGAATTAATAAAGGAATCTTTTCTATAAAATTGACTTGGGGTCCTTTTTATTTTTGCCTCCCTGCTTTTCCTTTGGCTTATTTTGAAACCATGTGTGTTTTTCATGGGTGTCTTGCTGTTAGTATTACAAATGGGAATTAATTTTCTAAAGTGAAAATTTTCTATATGTAATTTACTTACCAGATATTTTTCCTTACATGATATTATCCTATTCTCCTCTCCCCTTGTTTAGATTAATAGAGAATTTGGTAAAAACTTTTAATGCAATCTTGATAATTTTAAATTTTAATTTTTGGCACACAAATATGCCTGCTTTATATTAATTACATATTAAGCAATTTTACCATGAGATGAGCTATCAATAGAAATTTTAATTAATACTTTAGAAACAGCTTTTTGTCCAGTACACTTAAATTTTCTTTGGTGTTCGCTTATTTCAGTTCGCCAATTCAATCTGAAAGCTTGATAACTCTTTTATGTCAAATTTAATACTCTACCAACAATCTTAGATTGCCCTGTATATATTAGTGGAATGGTTTATTTGCATTGAGTAGGCACTGAGCATTCCTAGTGCTAGGCTGGATTTAGATATAAGGCAGCTGCTGTTGGCATGTTTCTGTCTGTTACCTGGGTCCTGATCTGTGCTGAGCATGGGAAGCGAGGTATCCGTGGAGGCAGGAGACCTCCCTTAGAAGGGGTGAAGGTTCAGACCCCTGCGAGGTTGGAGGGTGGTTGAGGGTCTGTGCCATACCTCTATTGACCCCCAAGTTTTCTCCTGATGGCCTCTCTGCGACTGTGCCTGTCTCCCTGAGGAATCTTACCCATCTCTGGCTAACCAGTCATCCTCCGAGGCCAAGCAGAGTATTTTTAACCAGCGAACCCACCTGGGCCTTGGTAGTTGTTTGTTCTCTTTTTTTAAGGTTATTAAATTATTGATTTAATTTCATCAATATATATAGGTCTATTCAGATTTTTAATTTCTTCCTTTCTGAGTTTTATCACACTGTTTCAAGGAATTGGCCCATTACATTTTGTTTATCAAATTTGTGCACATAGAATTATTCATAGTATTCCTTAATGTCCATGAGATCTGTTAGTGATATATCTCTTTCTTTTCTGATATTTGCATTTTATGTTTTCTCTTATTTTCTTATTCCGCCTTGTGGGGAAGCATGGGACTTGGTTGTATTGTCTATAAAAAGGATTATCCAAAAGGTCGGGGGCCTCTGACAGGACCTTGCCAAGGTGGCAGCCCCTACCTTGACTTTTCCAAACAAATCCAATACCCTGGGGTGTTTTGCTAGATTATGTTTAGTCTTTAAAGACTCGACCGTGTAAAAGCATGTGCTTTGTCAAGGATATTTACTCTGCTGATTGTATCTAAAGGTTAATTTGAGTTCAAGCTGTTGTTATACTAAAGTAAAAGAGTCCCTTAGACCTCTCTTGCACAGAAATGTGTGTCAGAACAACCTGTTCATCCTTTGCTCAGGGTCTGCTGGTCAGCCCTGGCAAATTCTTCCTGGGTGATTATCAATTTTATTGGGTTTTCAAAGGAACCATATTTTTTGGGGGTAGGAGTTGAATGTTTTATTGAGGTTAATGGAGTTATCATTTAAAAGAAATGATACAGAAAGTAAATTCTCTATTTGGAGTTAAGATTTTAGTGCATGTTTAGCAAGAGATATTACTCTACATTACATTGCCTCTCTGATATAAAGAATTATCAATATATTAATCTTAAAAACATACTGTTTTGGTTAGCAAGACTCAAACCTGATACGTTTTTTTCCTGGATTTTGCAAAATCCATCTGAAAAGATAAAGAAATATATATATATATATATATATATATATACACACACACACACACACACATATACACTCATATATAGCAACTCTTATATAGGAATGGATTTCCCAAGATATATTTCAAAGAATGGAAAGTCCTAGGAAATTCTATTTGAGAAAAGAGTTCTATTGTCAAATATTTTATGAAAGATTAAATAGATTCTGGTACCAATCACAGTTGGGTGGGGTTCTTCACGCCAGAAATCCATTCTTGAAACTAGCTGGGTGTCCTATAAATCAACTCAATTCTGACACTATCTGGGATTGCATAAGATTCCACAGATTAAGAGTTTAGTTCTCCAAGATTATCCTCCCCACACATACTTCAGATGTCAGTCACAAGCACATGCTGTTACCTGTGCTTCTAACCAACCAGCTATAGGTTGGAGGTTCCTAATACATTCTTCTTGGAGTTAAGATGACATTTGAATGTCCATTTGGTTATCTATGCTTCTGACAAACTGGCTATATCAAGTCAAATTTTCCCAAGAACACTTTCTCAGGCTTGATTAATTTGCTACAGCAGCAGTTTAGTGAACTCAGAGAAACATTTTATTTATTAGACTAAGAATTTGTTATAAAAGGATATAACTCAGTATTAGCCAGATTGAAGAGACGCATAGCCAAGATGAGGGAAAGGGCTCAGTGCCATTCTCCTAGCACCTCCATGTCTGCACTAATCCAGAAGCCACTGAACTCAGAACTTTTGGATTTTTATAGAGGCTTCATTACATGATCATGATTAAATCATTGCCCAGTGGTGATGGTTTCAACCTCTAGCCCATATCCCCTTCCCAAAGGTGGAAGTAAAATTGAAATAAAAAAATGAATTTATTGGGGTATTATTAGTTAATTCAATTACATAGGTTTAAGGTGTACAATTCTATCTATCTATATATAAAAGCCTAAGTGACTGGTTGACCAACTAACAGCTATGATGTGCACTGACCACCAGGGGGCAGTCGCTCAATGCAGGAGGGGAAACCACAGGCATGGAAACATGGAGCAGACCGATGAATCTCAGAGGTAAGCGGGGAGGGCAAGAAGAGATTAATCAAAGATCTTATATGCATACTAGAGGTCCAGTGCAAGCATTTGTGCACTGGTGGTGTCTTTTGGCCTTATCTGTAGGAATCGGGCCAAAACCAGATCTCTGACATTTCCCGAGGGGTCTCGAATTGCAAGAAGGTACAGGCCAGGCCAAGGGACCCCACCAGTGCATGAATCCATGCACTGGGCCTCTAGTAATATATAATCAGTGTATTGTATTGTGTGTTCACCACACCAAGTCAAGTTTCCTTCCATCATCATTTATACTTGCTTCAAACTCCTCTACCTCGACCCACCTCTCTTTCCTTCTGGCAATCATCATACTGTTACCTGTGTGTATGAGTTTTTTTTCTTTGCTTAATCCCCTCATCTTTTTCACACAGTCTCCCAAAAGCCTTCCCTCTAACAGCTGTCTATCTGTTCTCTGTATCCGTGATTCTGTTTCTATTTTGTTTTCTAGTCTATGTTGTTCATTAGATTCCAAATATAACTGAAATCACATGCTACTTGTCTATCACTGATTAGCTTATTTCACTTAGCATAATAATTTACAGGTCCATCAATGCTGTTGCAAAATGTAAGATTTCCTTCTTTTTTATGACCGAGATGTATTCCTTTGTATAAATATACCACAGCTTTTTTATCTACTCATCTACTGATGGACATTGAGATGCTTCCAAATGTTGGCTGTTGTGAATAACACAGCAATAAATGTAGGAGTGCACATAGTCTTTATAATCAATGTTTCGGGTTTCTTCAGATATATTCCCTAAAGTGGAATCACTGGTTCACGAGGCATTTCCATTTTCAAAAAAAAATGTTTTTCACCGAAACCGGTTTGGCTCAGTGGATAGAGTGTCAGCCTGTGGACTGGGGGGTCCCGGGTTCAATTCCGGTCAAGGGCATGTACATTGGTTGCGGGCACATCCCCCATAGGGGGTGTGCAGGAGGCGGCTGATCGATGTCTCTCTCTCATCAATGTTTCTAACTTTCTATCCCTCTCCCTTCCTCTCTGTGAAAAATCAATAAAATATATTTAAAAAAATGTTTTTCTAGGAATATATCCTAAGAAATCACAAACACCAATCAGAAATAATATATATATACCCTGGGTTTATAGCAGCAACATTTATAAAAGCTAAGATTTGGAAGCAACCTAAGTGCCCATCAGCAGATGAGTGCATAAAGAAACTGTGTTGCATTTATATAATGGAATACTATACAGCTGTAAAAAATAAAGAACTCACCATTTGCAACTGCATGGATGGACCTGGGCAGTATTACACTAAGTGAAATAAGCCAGTCGAAAAAGATAAGTATCACATGATCTCACTCATATATGGAATCTAATGAACAAAATAAACTAAATAGATCCAGAGATATATAAGCATGGAACAGACTTTCAAACCTCGGAGAGAAGGCAGGAGAGGGAGGGTGGGTAAATGAATGGGAAGAGATCAACTAAAGAACTTGTATACATATGTGCATAACCCATGGACACAGATAAATGGGATGGTAAAGGCCTGGGGTGGAATAGAAGAGGTCAATGGTGGAAAATGGGGACATACTTTCAACAATAAATATTTAAAAATAAATAAATAAAATAATACGTTTTTATTGATTTCAGAGAAAGGAAGGAAGAATGAAAAAGAGGAAAACATCAATGGTGAGAGTCATTGATTGGCTGCTTCCTGCATGACCCCTACTTGGAAGCTAGCCTTCAATCCAGGCATGTGCCCTGATCCAGAATTAAACTGTGACCACCTGATTCATGGGTCAATGCTCAAACACTGAGCCATACTGGCCAGGCCATTTTAAATATTTTTAGGAAGCTCCATACTGCTTTCCATAGTAGGTTCACCAATTAAACAGTACATGAGGGTTCCCTGTTCTCCATATCTTTGCCAATGCTTGTTGTTTGTTGTTTTTTGATGATAGCCATCTGACAGGTGTGAGGTAATATCTCATTGTGGTTTTAATTTGCAACTCTCGAGCTTTTTTTTTTTTTTCATTTGTCTATTGCCATTTGTATGTCCTCTTTAGAGAAGTATCTACTTAGGTCATCTGCTCATTTTTTAATTGGATTATTTGTCTTCCTTGTATTGAATTGTATAAGTTCTTTATATTATTTAGAAATTAACCCATTATCAGATGTATCATTGGCAAATATATTCTGCCATACAGTGGGTTGCCTTTTCCCTTTGTTGATGGTTTCTTTTGCTGTGCAGAACCTTTTTAGTTTTATGTGGTTGCATTTGTTTATTTTTCTTTTGTTTTCCTTGCCTAAGGACATATATCAGAAAAAGCACTGCTAGAAGTAATGTCTGAAATTTTATGGCCTGTTTCCCCCTCAGATTTTTATGATTTCAAGTGCAACATTTAAGTCTGTGTGGTGTAAGAAGATGATCTAATTTCTCTTTTTTGCATATATCTATCCAATTTTCCTCAAACCCATTATTGAATATACTGTCTTTACCCCATTGTATGTTCTTCCCTCCTTTGTCAAATATTAATTGACCACACAGGCACGGATTTATTTATGGGCTCAGTATTCTGTTCCATTGATCTATGTCTTTTTTTTTTAAATAGTTATAATTGAAGGTATTACAGATGTCCCCTTTTCCCTCCATTGACTTCTTCTAGCCCACTCCTGCCCCCTATTCCAGGCTTTTGCCACCTTATTGTCTGTGTCCATGGGTTACGCATATATGCATACATGTTCTTTGGTTGATCTCTTCCTGTCCACCTACCCTCTCCTGCCTTCCCTTTGAGATTCTACAGTCTGTTCCATGCCTTTATATCTCTGGATCTGGTTTGCTTATCAGTTTATTTTCTACTATGGACAGGTATTACAGTTTGATTTCAGGGAGGGTGATTCCTATAACTTTGTTCTTTCTCAAGATTTCTGTGGCTATTCTGGATCTTTTGTGGTTTCATATAAATATTTAAATATCTCTAGTTCTGTGAAACATGCCATTGGTATTTTGATAAGAATTGCTTTGAATCTATAGATTGATTTGGGTAGCATGGACAGTTTAATGATGTTAATTCTTCCTATCCATGAAGATGATAATATTCTTCCAATTATTTGTATCTTCTTCAATTTCTATCTTCAGAGTACTGTTATTTTATGAATACAAGTCTTTCCCCTTCTTGGTTGAATTTATTCTTAGGTATATAATTATTTTTGAAGCAACTATGAATGGGATTGTTCTCAGTGAGTCACCAGGTAGGGATGAGGTGTTGTACCATTCTATACAGGTTCAAGCTTGGTGCTAATTCTGGTTCTGAGGCAACTCAGCTAATGTCCCAGAATTTACCAAGTCTAGCTGCCACCTTCGTGTGATCACATACCTTTTTGGTGGGGTGGGGGTCTCAGGGAGTCCTCATGATGAGGCCAGCAGAATTTATCAGGCCTAAACAAGCCATGATTTGGCTGTGTGAAGGGAAGGCTCTACACCAGTCAAGAGTGTGAGGGAAAATTTCCCATCCTAGAGCCAATTCAGTCTGTCTCAGATTTTGCCAGGATCCTGATCTCAGCAAGTAGAGGCCACTGGGTATGGAGAGAGGGGAGGTGCCAGTCAGTTTTGGAGGAATTTGGGGGGTGTGGCCCCCACCCCAGAGCACATAACTCAGACTGTCCCAGATTCTGCCCAGACCTCGGCAGTGTGGCGCCACCAAAATCAAGAGGCTGGGGCCACCAGGAGCTTGGACAGTGGGGCTAACAGATCTGTCATGAGGGGGAGGCACCAGTAAAGATCATGGGAAGGGGGGTAATGACCTTTGCCCCTAAGCCACACAACTTAGTCACTGACACCCTTTTAATCTGTGTAGAGGTCTACACCTTAGCCCAGGCCACTGAGTCCACAGCTGGCAAGAGATCTGCAGGGTGGGGTGACAGGGAGACCAGAGGATGGGGCTTTGGCATTCCCTCAGGCTGATGTCATAAAGAGGGGAGTGTTCTACCCAAGGAAGACTGTGTCTGTGGTGTGGGAGAGGGACTTAGCACAGGGGTCCCCACGGTTATCCCCTCAGCTCTCTCCCCAGGGCCACAACCCCAGCGTGTCTCTTTGCAGGATTCTAGTCTATTCCACTCTCCCTCTGCCAGAGCCCAGGGTGAGCTGCTGGGAAAGAGATTTTGTGCATTGGCCCTTTAAGAAGGTGTGTCTCCATGGTGGACAGAATCTTTATTGCTTTTCATAGGCGGATGTTATATGGGCACCTCTTTTAGGCTCTGGTGCTCTGAGCTGGGGAATCTAGTATGGGATTGAGATCCCATGCTTATCAGAGCGTCCACTACCCTTACCACCACAGCTGAGACATCACTTTGGTACCTCAGCCGCTGCCTGTGAAAGTGAGGTCAGGTCTTTTTGCATCTCTGCATTTCCTACCAGCTTGATATGGCTTCTTCTATAAATCCTTGGTTATAAGACTTCTCTTCAGCCCTAGCCGGTTTGGCTCAGTGGATAGAACATCAGCCTGTGGGTTTCATTCTGGTCAAGGGCATGTACCTATGTTGTAAGCTTAGCCTGGGTCCTGGTCAGGGTTCCTGCAGGAGAATTAAAAAAAAAAAAAGAAAACAAAAAACACTCACATACTTCTCTTTAGCTAGTCCTCAGTTGATTATTATGACTATATTTTAGTTGTAATTCCAGTTTGGTTCTGGGAAGAAATGAGGGTAGCTTCCATCTACTCCCCCACCATCTTTTTTAAAAATGTTTTTATTGATTTCAGAGAGAGGAAGTTAGAGGGAAAAAGTGATAGAAATATCAATGATGAGAGAGGATTATTGGTTGGCTGCCTCCTGCATGCTCCCTACTGGAGAATGAGCCTGCAACCCATGCATGTGACCTGACCTGGAATTGAACCTTGATCTCTTGATTCATGGGTTGATGCTCAATTTATGAACCACACCCGCCAGGCATCCACTGCCATCTTGGCTCCTGTAATTTATATGTCTTTATATTTTCTACTTCTTTGTACATTATTTACCTGATTTCTGTTAGTTTTTTGTTTATATTTTCCTCTAGCTATGTGAACACATTTGAACAGGTAATTTAAAGGTTTATTTTTCTACTAAGTTCAATGTGTTTGTCTCCTCGGGGATCATTTCTCTTAAGATTTTGTTTGAATTGGATATCCATTGTTGTTTCTTTTCCGTGATTTGAATTATTTGTGGAAAGCTAGACATTTTTAATGTTATAATGTCATAACTGTGAAATAAGATTCTTCCTATTCTTTGGTCTTTGATATTGTTCCTGTGGCTGTTTAGTAACTTCTAAAATGAATTTTTGTAATGTCTGTATTATTTGTCTTGTGCAGTCTCTGAATCTTTGTTTCTTTAGTTTGTGTTCACTTTGTGTTTTGGTGGAGATTTACTTGAATGCCAGAGGCCAAATAAAAGGCGAAGAGGGAAAATAATAAAAAAGAGAAAAAGAAAAGTACTCACCTAGTCTTTGCAAATTGGTTCTGTGCTGGAGCATTCTTTCAATGCTTGAGTAGGATATTTACAGTCCTATCTTAACTTCTTAGGTATTTTTTTTTATATTTTATTTTTCAAGTAGAAGCCCGACCTCTCAGTCCCTTCCTCTGATTATCAGGCACCAATCACCCTATAGCAAATGGGAAACTGGGGATGCGTGGTGGTGGGAGGCGGATCGCAGGCTAGGCCTAGGGACTGTGCCTGTGCACGAATTTCGTGCATCAGGCCTCTAGTGTTTTAATAGGTAGTCTCCAAAAACTTGAACTGGAAAACCTAAAAGTAGAGTGCTTAGGTGTCAGGCGTCAGGTGATATTAGCAGGATTTCTATCCCAATTAAACTCTAATTCTGAGCTCTCAACAGTCTGGACAAACTTCCCTTTTCTATCTACAAAGTTTCTTATTTGTCACTATCCCATTTTCCTCTGCTTCAAACCAACCAAGGTAACAAATGAAACCTTTAATTCTGATCTTCCTCACTGCAAGATAACAGCAAACCTCAATCGAAATAATTTCCCGTCAGAAGTCACATCCAAATACTGCAAAACTGAGGACCATAGGGCTGACTATGTACCTACCCAATAACAGGCTCATGTTCTAGCCCTAGGCACCCAGGCCTCCTCCACAATCCAACAATCCTCTGGTCGCATACTTCGGGTTTTTCTAGCTCCTCCTTAAGTGGTGTTTCCTTCCATTGCATTGCAATGTCCAAGGCCTCTAGTTGGAGAGGATTTTTCTGTTCTTTGACGGTCATAACTGTTTACTATTTGGAATCAGTGAAGTTTTGGGAGTACTGTCACTGCCATGAACATGCTGGTCCCAAGCACAGTCATGAAACAACAGCCCATTCAGTCCACTGCTGGCAACGTCCGGGTTAACAATGAGAAAGGTACTGTGATGAGCCACTTTCAGAGCAGATCTTCCTCTTCCTTCCTCAGCACACTCCAAACCTACTCCAGGCCAACCACCCCAATCCCTCAGACTCTTAAGACCTTTCCCCCTATTTCTTTGACTTTCCCCCATCAAACTCACACCCTATCTCGTTGCCTAGGGGCACCACTAATAGGCCCCTGGGGGGCAGAACCAGCCTGGCGACAGGCTGTGGTGTTTTGGTCTCTGTTTGTTCTGGTTCTTCCACCATTTTGGTCTCGGGTTTTATTATATAGGGTTACAGTTTGCATTCAACATTATTTTGTATTAATTTCAGATGTACAGTATAGCAGTTAGAGAATACGTACTTCACAAAGAGTTCCCCCTGATATTTCAGGTATCTGACTGGCACCATATATAGTTGTTATAATATTGTTGACTATTTTCCCTATGCTATATTTTATATCCCTGTTACTATTTTATAACTACCAATTAGTAATTATAATAACCTCATTTTTTCACCCATTCCTCTAACCCCCATTTTTTTTTTGGCATCCATCACTCTGTTCTCCATATCTAATAAATCTATTTCTATTTTATTTATTTTGTTTTTTTAGATTCCACATATAAGTGAAATCATGTGATATTTGTCTTTCTCTGCTTCATTTTACTTAGCATAGTACCCTCTTAGGTACAACTATGCTGTTGCAATGGTAAGATTTAATCTTTTTGTGGCTGAATAATATTCCACAGTATATATGTACCAGCATTTTTTTATCTACTTGTCTATTGATGGGTTATTGGTTTGCTTTCATATCTTGGCTATTGTAAATAATGCTGCAGTGAACACAAGGGTGAATATGCTATTTTCATTCATTTTTTTTGGTATATATTCTAAAAGTGGAGTCACTCCGTCATTGAGCAGTTCCATTTTTAGTTTTTTGATGAACCTCCATACTATTTTCCATAGAGGAAATTTTCATTTCCATGAACAGTGCATGAGGGGTCCATTTTCTTCACAGCCTCACCAATGCGTGTTGCTTGTTGATGTATTAATGACTAGAGGCCTGGTGCACAAATTCATGCACCAGTGGGATCTCTTGGCCTGGCCTGTGGGATTGGGCCAAAACTGGCTCTCTGACACCCCTTGAGGGGTCCTAGATTACTAGAGGGTGCAGGCCAGGCCAAGGGACCCCACCAGTACATGATTGGGATTAGGGAGGGCCTGTGGATGGGCTCCAGATTGTGTCCAGCCTGTCTTGCTCAGTCCAAATTGGCTGGACCAGAGCAGCAAGCTAACCTACCAGTTGGAGTGTCTGCCCTCTTGTGGTTAGTGCACATCATAGCAAGCAGTTGAGCAACCTTAGCATATCATTAGAATATTATGCTTTGATTGGTTGAACAGATGACTGGACGACCTGGCACTTAACATATTAAGCTTTCATTATATAGTATAGCAATATGGCACGTGTGAGGTAATCTCTCATTGTGCTTTATGTTCTTTGCTGAATGTAGGAAAACTTCTGCTATTGTTTCTTTAAATGCTCTTTCAGTACCATTCTCTTTTGCCTCTCATTATGGTAAAATGTTAGATCTTTTGTTATTGTTCTACAGATCATTGAAGCTTTTCATTTTTTTAGTCTATTTTTTTTCTGTTGTTCAGATTGAATAAATTCTGTTACTGATCCTATTCTCTGTTATCTCCATTATATTATTGAGTAGAGTTTTTTTTTGTCTTTGCATTTTTTAGTTCTATAATTTCCATTTTGATTTTTGTGTAATTTCTATTTTTAATGACATTATATATTTTTATTTGTTTTAAGAGAATTTGTAATTGATTGTTGAGGCATTTTTATGACTACCGCTTTAAGATGCTTTTCAGGTAATTCTAGCATGAATTGTCTCAGTTTTATCATCAATTGTTTTTTTGGTTTTTTTTCTCATTCAAATTGTGGGTTTCTTGGTTCCTAACTGTAATGAGTAATTTTAAATTATATTCTGGGCATATTGATTATTATATTACACTTTTGATCCTATATAAAATTTCGGTTTTAGCAAGGACTCACTTTGTTTAGGGTTAGCCTGTAGATTCTGGTCTACTTTTGTGGACTTTAGTTGCAATGACAATTTCATTTTCTGAAACCTTGCAATGTTATTCTGGTCTGCTTCATTCATATAAAGCCACTGGAACTATTACTCAATCCTTGATAGTGCCAGCTCTCAGTGCGGAAGGTGCTTCGCTGTGCCTGCTCTCTGCTATTTTGCTTATTATAAGGATAAATAAAACCTTAATTTTTCATGTTGCCAAAATGGAAAGAGATGATTTGTCCCCTGCTTTTTTCCTCATAGCCTTTCTATGAGAAACCTTGTGGTTGTGAATTCTTTTTCTAAGCTAACCTTTTGATATGCATTTACATCTTTTTAGAGGCTTAGTAACTCTCTTGCCATGCTACAGCTTAGGAATGTTTTAAGTGTCTAGGAGTCATTCCCTAAAAATATATAAACATTTACAAAGATAGTACCTGTATCTTCCTGTCACTGTGGGTGTTAAACTTAGGCACCTTGCTCTGAGCTATACTAGTCACCATCTGCATGTAATAAGGGGTAATTTTTAATATACAGTTGGAGAAATGCCATTAACTAAAATAAACAATTACCTTCATTCTCAAGTAAATTTATGATGGAATTTATGAAAGAAATTGTAGCAAATAATGTATTAACTCTAGTTATATAGGATATGAAAACATGTTCATAATGGGTAGTGCCTATTTGCTTGTATAAATAGGGTCAAATTTCTTTGGCTTACCTATGAGGCATTGTAATCTGGTATATTTATTCAATAAATCTTTCCATCTTTTCTACATTTTGAGGAAAAGATTCTCTGGGTTGGAAGAATTGTTATTTTTCATAAACCATACACCCATGACTTGCTATGATTCTATGAATGTTGAAATAAGACAAAGTTGCCAGAATTCAGCCGGTGAAAGTGCACTTCATCTCCAGGTGTTTAATTAGTTGGCATTCCAAACCCATTGACTCCTCCTGAGCAATCTCCTCCCTAAATTACACTGTTCCAAATTCCATCTACTGTGTTATTCTGGAGTTCTGCCAGTGTGAAATAAAAATACCCTATAATAGCAAAATAACAACCCAAAGAATAAATGCACATCTGAAGGGAGGAAATGTACAACAAAAATGTTGTTGGTTATAAGAAATATATTTTTGTACTCTTACATTAGATCAAATTAACAAAATCTGCTTTAGTTTTGTAGTCATATTTTATTTGTCTTATATTAAACTTACTTTATTAGTGCTTTGAACTTTTGACTCCTCTGTCATAATTAAAAGCAGGAGACACTTGGGAAAATGTGACTTCCTATAAGAACAGGAGTGCAGGTAAAATTTTGCATAGGTTTTGTATTATGCAAGTGGATACTTATGCTATACTTCTATACCAGATTTCCTAAAATAATCACTTTTAATTTTTGATATGTAAATGACTGTAAAATAAATTGTTATATAAAATTTAGATTTTTCAATCTAAGAAAATATACAATTTTCTTTAATAATTTTATGAAGAAATATAATTTTTGTTTCAACTGTAATTAAAGATAAAATATGCTCATACTCCTTTTCCCTTCGTTAGTAAAATAAAATATTACAAATTAAACATTTTAAATTCAAGATTTTATTAACATTACTTAAATTATCTTTGCCAGTCACTTTCTTGTTATAAAATCTGAATTATAATTAAAATAATATTAGAGAAAGTTGCAGTTTATGAACATATTGAAACAAATGGATTTTGTTATAGGACTGAGTCAAATGCTCAGTACAGAAGCTGCAATGCACCCTAATGGAAAATGCCAATTTCCAGGATTTCTTAGGTAACTATAAAATCAATATTTATTCAAGTTAAACTACGTGTAACTCTTTCATGTATAGAGCAGTCAGAATTTAGGATTTTGGTTGGTATGATAAATCACTGGAAGCCTATATATAAAGTGGATTGTGAATCACAAAAAATATAATTATTTAGTTTTCTTGTTGAGTTACGTGTATTTCAATACTTTGTAATTTTATTGAATTAGTAAATTCTTCTTGAAAGATGATAAAATATGTATAGGTGTCAAGAATCTTCAACTTGAATTCCCTGTAAAATTGATGTGGAAAAAGTTCTATGTATGCCATTGTGTTGAAAAAATTAGAAATTTATTTCTGACCTTGCCAGTAATTGATATTTTTTTCTGAGAGGCTGAGTTTATTTCTTTTCTGGAGTCTACATAGTTATTTCTCCCAGTTCCTAAATTATCTCAGGTTGCTACCTTGTATTACTCCATAGTTGATGCTAATAGTACTTCATGGTCATCAAGGGGTATACCCTGAAGCCTGCTTTGTCTCAGAATTTTTCAGGCAGTATGGTTGAGTCCCTAACTAACATTCCCTTTTTAAAAAGCTAAAATGAGATGCTTATCAGGGATACTTCCCATGGACCATACCCATTTGTTTAAGCACGGCTTTGTGCTAACAGTCTATGCATGCTATAGGAAACCTGCTTTAATAGCAATAAATAACAGGCTTGACATTGGAGAAAATTGAATCAGTGATGCAAATGACAAAATTTTGAATCAATATAAACATACAAAGGGCAAGGATAGAGGAAGAAAAAGGAGAGAAAGATAATGGATATAGAAGATAGATTACAAAGATTCACCTGGCAAATAGTAGATATTTCTGAAGAAGAGAGAAAAATGGATAAACCAAATAATCAGAGAATAAAACTGCTGTTGCATATTAAGACATACAGGAGGCAAGTGAAAATAATGGACAGGAATCTATACTATTACAGTGTGTTTCTAGTGTAATTTATAAGAGCAGTTCACAAGGCAGGCTATGTACAAAGGAGAAACCAAACCTGTGGGAAAGAATAGATAATAGGAAGAGTAGGAAGTTACCGATGGGCTATGTGGGCAGAGCTCTTGAGGATGAAACTTTAATCAGAGACCAGGTATGCATGGGAAGAGGGAAGGAGTACATACTTAGTTCAGTTTGGCCAAATATGGAGAATAATAGATGGGCATGTAAGAAAATAAAGCATGGAAAGATCACAATCCCAGGAGACTCAGATTTAAAATATTGTCACTTTCACTTGCAATCAGTGAGACTTTGGAAAGTTAACCTCTCTAAACTTCTATCAGAAGCCTGGACTTCTGATTATCTATCATCTATCTATCTATCATCATCTATCATCTATCTATTATAAGGCTAATATGCAAAGTGTCCCCACAGGAGTTCTACCAGGAGATTGGGAGTTCTATCATGTGTTATGACATGTGCTGACCACCAGGAGGTGGTGGAGAATGAAAGAAGGCCTGGGCTGGCAGCCCGAAAGCCCTGATTGGCCCTAATCACTGGCCATGCCTAGAGACCCTACCTGTGCAAGAATTTCATGCACTGGGCCTCTATTATATCTAGAAAATGTAGATGATACTGATGCAGCAGCAGTTTTGAAGAGGGCATCCAAGTTTCCAGCTGTGGATACCTGATTCTGAAGGGAATAGAGAGAACTTTATTCCCAAGGAATTGTGTTTTTACTTGTCTGGTGGCTCCCTAAAAGAGTAATGTAAGACTCTTGCCTTTGCTTTACTAAACTCAGAGCTCTTTCAGGGCAGAGAAGCAGCTAAACAGAGATACTCCTTGAACACACTGAAAGGCAAATGAGTAATCTGCAGCTACCTGGGGCAAAGATTACAGTAGGGGCAAACATTCAACATGAAAAAAAAGTATGGAAATCCCGGGGAAAGAGTTGCTTTGAGATTAAGGGCTGTGAAATATTTCTCATGTATAACTGGATATCTAAAAAGCCAAGTGAATGACTGGGACAGGAAAGCTTCCAACTATGGCTGCATTTTAGGTTCAGGGAATGAAGGTTTAAGGGAGATAAAGTTGTAAATGGCATGATTAAACCTTGAAATAGTGCTCCCAACAGAGGCATGCTGCAAAGACTGCAAAATGTTTCTTTTTGTGTGTGTTTGCTTTTAGTAAATCTCTTTCAAACCACTAGTTGACTACAAGCTAAAGAAACCAAGACTTCCTAGGCCAAACATAACAAAAATATAACTTTTGAAACTTTTTGAAATATAATTTAGAGTCATTAAACAAATAAAACCTACAACCATAGCAAGCAACAACAAAACCTGAGGAGAGAAAATATTGTTTTTCAGAGATATTAAATTATAATACCACAAACTCCAGTTTTCAATCTCATCAGTTAATTGATCAATTCCATTTTTTCCCTGAATACCCTCCTCCTGGAGTTCTCTGTCCTCCTGTTACAGTCTGGAATATTAGTTCTTTCGTACTTTTTTTTTAAAAAAAAATATATTTTTATTTTTTTCAGAGAGGAAGAGAGATAGAGGTAGATAGAAATGTCAATGATGAGTGAGAATCATTGATCTGTTGCCTCCTGCACACCCCCCACTGGGAATTGAGCCTGCAATCGGGGCAGATGCCCAGACCAGGAATCAAATTGTGACCTCCTGGTTCATAAATCAATGTTCAACTATTGAGTCATGCTGGCTGGCTGGGTTATTTTCTAGAACTCTTGAAAACTTATTGTCAGATACCTCTGGCCACTGTTGACCTGAAAATCATCTTTATTGCCCTAGAAAAACTATACAATTTGTGGTTGCCCAAAATCTTTTGAAAACCCCTTCCCACTTTAGTAGTTGCCTAATATTGCCTTTATGTGTACATTTTTTAAAACAAATTTTATCATCTCCTTTTTACTCGAGTGTAGTCACATGACTAGCTTCTACCCAGTAGATATGCCTGATACATGGAATGCATAAGTAAAGATCTGAGGTTGTTTGCCTCTCTCAGTAAGCAGAAATATCATGATCATGAGTCTGTCGCTTAAGTTCGACAGCATAGGTCAACCTAGCAGAGATAAATTGTAAGAAACTGTCACTTCCATGCATTTACCACCAATGTATTTCCTCTGGTAAATAGATTATTCTTTTAGGTAGTCTTTATTTCTATTAAATGATGTTCCAACTGCATCCTGTCCCACTCATTTTAATGTATTTGTTCCCATTCAAACTACTTAGGTCACTTCTGTTGCTTCCATTCTTGTGTCATATATATATTTGCAGGTTCTAGAAAAGAGAAAACATTCAGAAGGGCTACCCTTTATTGACTGGAATAGTAAAAGTCCCATGACCTCAATAGGGTGTTTTTTTAATATCTTATACATCCCACTTAATGTATGAACTGCTTCAGAAATACTATTTCCATTTACAGAAATTACCCTTCAACTATTTCTACACTGTGTTCTCTAGGCTCTGTGTTGCTATTCTCACAAAATACTCAATTTATTTCTGTCAGTTATTCCCAAGGAGTTTTGTCCAAGTCAGGAATTTCTTTTAAACTGCTGTGGACTCTTTGTAGTCATTGTTTATTGATTTTGTGAACTATTCATGACATAAAAAGGAAGAAAAAGAATAAGCTGTAACAAGCCATTCTGAATAAAATCATTCATAGAGAAGAAGGTCAGGGATAGTTTGTTTCAGAAAGATTCTCAATTCTAGCCAGTCCATTCCTCAACCTTACATTATCTCTCAGTTTGCTAGACCTTAGTTAAAACTAAAACACAGTCCCATTAAAGTCAAGGGTATTATTATCATTAGAGAAATCTTTTACAGTTATAATTATGAGGGTCTCTGACCCTTCACATTAGAATATACTTTGTATTTAAAGTGACAGCCTAATTTGGCTAGAGCAAGTTGCTGTGTAAGTTAATTACATGTGGTAATTTTGCCTGAAAGGAGACTGACTTGAAAGTGAATCCAATTTAACGGTAAGGAGATTGTTATAAGAAACATTTCACTGTTGGGCTTGGAAGTCCCGTAAAGTGCTCATTTTTCACTTGAATAACCATAGTGCCATAGTGAGGATTTTTCAAATTACTTAATATTTGTGAGATATTATTTGAACTAAGAAAAAATAAAGACAAGTAGTGAGAATTTTTTTTTAAATTAGGCGAACAATTTAGAATTCTAATTATTATTTACACACATTAAAATTAGCTTCCATTTTCATCTTCCCACTTGTTCTTAAGATATTGTGGGCCACCTTGCTCCATGAAAGGACAAAAACTAATTCCTTCATTACATATTCAACTCAGAAGGAGCATAGTTTGTCCAGTTTATCAATCTTTTTGAGTTTTGCTTTTAAAAAATAAAATCTCCTCTCTCAGGCATTTTAATAATCATTTTTCAGAAAATCATTACATGCAGCTAGCAGCTATTGTATGTTGAATTGAAATATGGCAACTGCAAGCAGAAAGAGCAGAAGGGATGCTTTAAGAGGACCTGAAGCATGGCTTTAAGAATTGTTATCTGGCTGTGGATGGTTAGGCAAAGGAGCTCTTTGGAGCACAGTAATCAGGATCAGGGCCTTTATTTTCTAGCAAAGACTTTCTTATAAATCCATGTCAAATCCAATACATATCCTGAATGTGGTAACCACAGGTTTGTATTATACTTTACACAATATTGGGGTTTGTAGAATACAATGTAGAGAGCTGGCAGGGACACTGACCAGCTTCAAACCTGAGTAGGACACCCTGACCTACGTGAGGATCACCAAATATACCGCCTGTTCTAAAAAGCTCTTTCCTGTGAAGTTAGCCCAATTATTATAATTAGCATCATAGTTATTTCATTGTGTTAAAACCTAAAGCTTCCAGAAAACCCCTGAAAAATTGCAAATCTTCTTTGGGAAAGTGTATAGGGTGCTGTGGCAATCTGCCCAGGTCTCCCCTGCAGAAAAAGGCAAGAATGACCACAGCTGTTTGGAGGGGTTTGTGACTAATATCTGTCACTTGAGACTCTCTCTATGAATTGCTCTCAGCAAAAGGGAGTTCTTTTACTGAAAGCCTTATCTCCTATATGGAGTCAGCTCACATCCAATGACTTCAATAATAGAGCATAAAGACCTGGCCTTCTTGTCTTAAGGTGGAAGAACTCTGAAGGGCTATTCCAGCTCCAGACTTCTCTATCAAGATCAGCTCAGGCTACTGTTGGGGCTTCCTCACAGTTCAACTTCTCCCTCTGCCCATTCCTACTTCCCTCCTCATAAAGTGTTGTTACCTAATACATCTTCTGCAAACAATACTGAGAGCCTCAGAGTCTTTTTCTTGAGAAATTTAATATAAAGAGTTGGTATTATGAAGTTTCCTAGAAACAGACTCTAAAATGTTATCCTAACCAGTTTGGATAGAGTGGATAGAGTGGCCCATGGACTGAAGGGTTCTGCGTTCCATTTGGTCAAGGGCACATATCTTGGTTGCAGGTTCCCCAGCCCTGGTCAGGGTGCCTGCAGAAGGCAACCAATCACTGTGTCTCTCTTACATCAATGTTTCTCTCTGTCTACCCTTTTGTTTCCACTCTTTCTAAAAAACATCAATGGAGAAATATCCTCAGGTGAGGATCAAAAATAAAATAATAAAATAAATAAAATAAAATAAATAAAATAATAAAATAAAATAGAATAAAATGTGATGGATAATTGGTAGTTCATGAATAACTGATAGCCCCTATTATATGGTTGTTATACAACACAAACTTTTCATTGGTGTTGAACTGGGATGAAATACTGAGATATGGCCCTGGAATATAGGATATCCCAGGTTTGATAGATTTTTTGGGAGAGAATGTTGAGGGTGAATAATTATAAGAACTTTTAACCAGATGCTTGTACTAGAGGTTATCTATGCACTTAAGAAAGACAATTAAAGGATGAGAATGATTAATAAGCAATATAAGGTAAAGTATGAAAGCCAACTTTCCTTGGCAGCATATAAAAAAGACTCCCATCTCCTGGACCTGGAGGGTAGATAACAGCTCAGTACACAATTATAAGAATAGCAACATTTCAGTGAAGACTGAATTTTCATCCCAGGCAGGTCTGATATGCCAAAGTCAGGGCACATATTAGGAAAGGTTGTGTTCTCAAGGCTTGGGATGGGGACATCTGTGTTGGTGCATTTGAAAATCTTATAACTCAGTATCACCTTGAACCCTATGAGTTTCCAAAAATAGCTACATTTCCATGTTGAAGGCAGTGCACTATCTTGCTTAAAGACAACCAAGAGAACTGTCCCCTCAAAGGTAACACCTGCTTCTTCAGAATCTACCTCCATGTCTACTGGCTAACAGGTCAATAATTAGAGTCAAGTTACAACATAAACCGGTCAAAGAAATGTTGGGCCTTCTAAAGAAGAAAGGGAGCTTTTTGGAGCACGGTAATCAGTACTATATAACGAAGTCCTGTGATGAGAGTAGGAGATACTATTATAGAACTGACTTTAATATAAATGGATATGATAGAATACCAAAATAATAGATGCTAAGTAGTGGTATGGAACCTTCAGAAGCAAGGTAGGCATGATACTGTAGTAAGAAGCAGGATTGAAATGGTAGCCTGTAGGACCTGACCTGCAGAGTGCTATAGAGATGGTACTAGAACACAGTATTCTTTGGAGCAATATAGATGGACAGTCAAATAGAGTACGTACCAATCTATACACCCCAAAATAATCAAGAATGGATAATTATGAGGCCAAGTCTAGCTCCTTCAGTATTGGTCAGCCAAGCACACATTTATTCATTCTTTCTTTCACTATACCAAATATTTATTGATAACTCTCAGATAGTATGCTAGATGTTAAGTGGAGAGTAAAACACTTAAGCCCTTCTTGAGTGGTTATAATTCCAACTAATACTACATTCTGTATTAATTTATTTAAACTACTACTTCAAGCTTCAAAGAGGAAATTGTACATTTTGTACTCTGGGATTTATTGAGTTGAACCAAGCTCATTATATACAAAAATCATTAAAAATTTTTTTCTTTCTCTAAGTGCTAATGAAAAGCACATTTATTTTTATGTTGTAGCAATAACAGTCACAATTAGTGTGCATAAAGTAGGCTGCTTTGTCTCTGACTATCCTGGAAATAGTGATCTGATGAGATTGATGAATGGTCATAAGGGGGGAAACAGAAACATCTACTTTTGGCCTTTAGATGAAAACAATTTCATAAAATAATTAATTATAAACTAAAACATTTGCAGAATAAAAAATAGAGTTGCCTCATTAAGACCAATAACAATGTGTGCATTTATTTCTGTGTAATCCCTCTTCTGTCATATCCACAGTTAGCTGTCAATCTGATTTGGCTTTTATTGTACAATTTACATCCTTTTTTAAATTAAATATCTTCCCACCTAACAGGCTTTGAAAAATTGCAATTAGCAGGGATTACAGTTTTACAATTTAGTCATTTAACATGACAAATATTTAAGTAACCAGTGCCTTGATTACTATAAAAATTTTAGTACCCTTTGGTATATAGAATGATTTATTTATTTACATAATACATGCTACATATTAAATTACACATGCATTGATTGATATATGAGATCTTAACCATTCTTAGATTACTTTGTTCTCCACTGCAGTAATAAAACTGAGTAATTTCAAGTAATTTCAATCTAATTGAATATTCTCCTATGTGTATTCAGCATTTAATTTATAACTATGATTCCCTTGTCTTAGAAACTGAAACATAAAGGAACATATCTTTATTTGCTCTCAAATAAACCCCAATCCATGCTAATGTACCTAAAGTGACAATGTCATTTTCTATTAAATACTGACATAGGACTGACATAGACACAATTGTTCATACTCTTACAGGCAAAACTAGTCACTTGCTCTACAGGGCTATCACAGTGGACACTAAAGGAATACTCTTCATGTTCTATCATAACTTCTGTTTGTTGCTTTCCTACAGGAATAGAAACATCTCAAGACAGAGATCTCATTTTAGTTATGTTTGGTTTATTAATATCTAAGTAAGACAAAATGAATATATATGTCCTTTTCTTACTTTTTATTTAATATTTCTTTTCTGAATAAACTTCATTCTAGATTTAAATCTAAATACTAACTAAAACTTATTAGTTTCTTAATATAACCTAATACTTCTGCTAGAAAAGAACATGTTCAATAAAAATTACTATAATTAAAGCAAATAGAAATTACTCTGTAGGGAATATTATAAATTAATTCTAAGCAAACATCAATTGAAAGCCTATTATGTTATTCCATGCCAAGTTCTGTGCTAACTTTTGTGAATACAAAGCTGAAATTTATTCAGTCTTTGTCATCAAGTAGCTCGTGGTCTAGTGTGATAACAGAGATTTAAGAAGAGAATGAAAACTAGAATAAAAGTATGCTTTGAATCCTATGGTGCTACAAACATGTCTGTGACTTTAGTATTCACTTTGTTCTTATTTTAAAACTATTTTGCACTAACATATGTATTTTCTTGTCAGATTGCTATACTGCCAGCTACATGTTATGTTCCATGAGGGCAAGAATTGCAACATATGCTGGTATTCCTTAACTATGCTAGTGAAGCCCAGTGTGCAGAGCAAGTAAGTCGAAGAACCTTTGGTTCTATATAGAAATGTATTGGATTCACAAGCATAAAACCTGAGCTCAAGCATAGCTCCACTCTCTTTAACTGGTTGCATATTACTTTGAGCATATTATAAGTATACACTCTTAAAATTATATTTTTTAAATGTTTCCTTCCAGGTCTTTGTAGGGGTTAAATAAAATAAATTTGTGAAAGTCCATAGTGGGTGCTTACTTTTAATAAGAATTGATTTGATGCAATTAGGCTAAGCACTTAGAGAAGATTTACAGAAGAGCTAGTTATTTAAAACCTGGTTGGCCCTGTTTTTAGTATTAGCAAGTAAGGTTTTGTGTCAGAATCATGTACCCTAAACATAGGTGTGCTATTTATCTTAACTTTGTCCTTTGGTCATTCTCTGCTTCTATTTTCCTGATTGATAGGTAAATACTGTGGTTACCAGAATTCTGAAAAATTCTGGATACCCCCAAAGATTCTTGCCATGTATAATCTCCTCCCCTTGATTTGGGAAAAGCTGAAAATAAGATGGATTTTACTCTGGTGATTAGGTCATGATATGTAACAAAGGTGAAAGGATTGCGTTGGTGTAATTAATGTCCCTTATCAGTTGAATTTTGAGTTAATCAAAATGACCTTTATTCTGGGTGAGTCTGATTCAATCAAAGGGAGAAAAAAAGGACCCTGCCTTTCTTGAAACTAGAGATTTGAAGCAAGTGAAAGGTGTTCCTACTGGCTTTGAAATTTTAAAAAAAAATGCCATGTTGTGGAGTGCTTCGTGGGTAAAGGAATAGCTGGTCACCTCAAGGAGATGAGATGACCCCTAGCAGATAGCCAACAAGAAAATAGGGATTTTATTCTACAACTCAAGAACTGAATTGTGTCAAAAGCCATATGAGCTTAGAAGAATATCTGAAGCTTCAGATGAGATTGCAGCCCTTTGTCAAAACTTTGATTCCAGCCTGGTGAGACCTTGAGCGTAGATAACTCAGTTCATCCAGGAGCCTGACTTGTGGGAACTATAAGATTTGTGTTGCTTTAATTCAGCCAGTTTGTAGTAATGTGTTATGCAGTAATAGAAAATGAATACATTTAGCTAATCTGAAGTGATACTTTGATTTCAGATATTAATTACTGATAATAGTATTGCGTCACTGCTCCCAAGTGATATATTTGGAGCTGATAAGCTGCATGGTAGGAATTACAGTTGGTAAAAGCAGGACAGAAAAGAGCAAACGAGGCAGCCTCTCCGTACTCATTATTTGGGAAATTGTGGTGCTAGATTGTAAAACTCAATTTTGAGGCTAAACATTTTTATTTTGTTTATTTGTTTTATTTAGAAAAGGGATAAAAGATAGGAAAGAGATCTAACAGTTTGTAAAGATGCAGGAAAATGGGGAGAAAGCATGATGTGTGGACCCAAATCTAAGAGATGCAGATTTGAACCATGATACTGATTTTAAGTAGTTATTAACCTGAAAAGTTCTAAAATTCAGAATCTTTACAGATAAGTTCAAAGGATGGAATTATGTGAGTTCTATATCTCTTTCTGATAGAAAATTATGATTTCTAAACCTCCTGATAGAAAAGTCAAACTCTTGTAAGTGAAGAAATCTGCTAAGATCTGATTCAATAACACTGAAGGATGTTGCAGACTATAGGAGTTTGGGGTGGTTTGAGGGGTGTTACATGGTTATAAATTTTAGTTAAAGAGTAATATACTGATACATAATATAAATATTTACATGTGAATATATTTATATAATATTTTGTGGGTATATGGAAAATGTAACATAATATTAGTTATAATAATATTAAAATCTTATATATCACAGAATTTTAGGGCAAGTACTTGGAACCATTTCAAATATTATATGTCCTAAAATTATGTGATATATGTCATTTTAACACACAAGTTTGTCTGATTCAGCAGGGGAAATGTCAGAGCAGTGAAAGTCCTATATCTTCTCCAAAATGTCCTATAACCTGGCCCCACTCCCATGAGATGATCGTATTTCTGCAAGCAACTACTATTTTCTAGTCTTCTGTGATTTAAAGGGTTGAATTAGGCATCTAGGGACAACGTTTTCATTGACATAATCTAATCTTTATTAGGACAAAATGATGCTTTTCACTCAAACTAGGAAAATACACTGAGACCTGAAACTAGGAAGAATATTTTATTTTGCTGAATAATGTCTCATTATCGAGTCTTAATGACTGAATTATAAATAAACCTGATATAATCATACATCAACATTTTTTATCCAATTTGCTCTAATTTTTAACAGCCAGTTGGTTATCTTAATGATAATTAACATATTAAAAGCACATTTTAAAAGACATTGTAGTAGCAACAAATCAGTGAAAGTAAAGAAATTAAAAAATAAAGATAATATTTTATTCTTTAACTATATTAGCTAAAGCTTAACTCATGGAGGCATTAGAACTAAAAATTTCCCATTAGTTCAGAAAGTCTTTCCCTAAACAGAAAAAGAACTAAATGGTGGGATGCCATCTGCTATCTTCAGAAATAAAATAAAACAAATGAACTCTTCAAGGTCACTTTAAAGTGTGCTATTTTAGTACATACTCTGTGTTTCAGTTATGGTCCTGAAAACTGGAAAATCATACACAATTCAAAGGAGGTAATGGCTTGAAAATATCATTAGTTGTACCCCCATGTCTAAAGTCTGGGGCTAGGAAAAATTATGATATAAACCAAGTTGTCCATTTTGCTTACTTTTACCTTCTTCGTCCCTTCTTTCCACCCTTCATTTTTTTTTATCTAAGCTCCCCTAAATGCCTCATGATTTTTTGAACAACTTTCCCATTTTAACAAACTATACAGTATTATTGTAATTTCAAATATTCAAAAATGATTTTAACTCAATAATTGTCAGTTTTATGGGTTTGGGTAACAGAGAGTAAGTGTGTGTGTGTGTGTGTGTGTGTGTGTGTGTGTGTGTGTGTAAGAGTATTGCACATCAGCGTGGTGGATGACACTCTTTTTTAAAAAAATATATTTTATAGATTTTTCACAGAGAAGAAGGGAGAGGGATAGAAAGTTAGAAACATCGATGAGAGAGAAACATCAATCAGCTGCTTCCTGCACACCCCCTACTGGGGATGTGCCTGCAACCAATGTACATGCCCTTGACTGGAATTGAACCTGGAACCCTTCAGTCCACACGTCTATGCACTGAGCCAAACCGGTTTCGGCCTGGATGACACTCTTGATTTAACCACTGTGAATGATTCCTTGTGCAGAGTATAAAAATATAGGTAACTGGGTAATTTAGAAAGCTTTATTGTTTCCACAAACTATCTGCAAGGACAGTATGTGACTTGGACTAACAATCTGCTTTTAGCTAATTAAAACTGACAATACTTATTTGTATCCTTAGAGCTTGAAGTATGTGTTAATTATAAACTTACATGAATTCACATTGTGCATAAAGTATTTGTGTATTAGGCAGAATTTTGAAAAGAGAGAAATATATTTCATGTAATATTTCAGAATTTCAGAATTTGAGAGCCACGCTCATAAGAATTATGTGTTGATTATATAATCGTTTCATAGTTTTCTTTTTGATACACCTGGGTTTGGAAATGAAATGCTGTATACAAAGAATGGGCATCCATTCCTGGAAAGAAGGAAAAATGTTTAGAATGTACACCACTCTTTCTATCTGATAATAACCATACTGTTTTCTATCTTCTGTCTGTGAGTTTTTTTTTTCCCCTTCTGTTTTTGACTTAATCCCATCACCTTTTCCCCCCAGGTCCCAACACCCCCTCCCCTCTGACATTTGTCAGCCTGTTTTCTGTATCTATGAGTCTGTTTCTACTTTATTTGTTAGTGTATTTTGTTTATTAGATTCCACATATAAGTGAAATCATGGTATTTGTCTTCCTTTGACAATTTATTTTACTTTATAGTACTCTCTAGGTCTATCCATGCTTTCGCAAAAGGTAAGATTTTCTTTTTGGTTACAACAAAGTAGTATTCCATTGTGTAAATATCTTACAACTGTTTTGTCTACTGATGGGCATTTGATCTGTTTCTAGATCTTGATTATTTTAAGTAATGTCACAATGAATATAGGGGTGCATATATGGTTTAGAATCAGTGTTTCTGTTTGCATATATTCCCAGAAGTAGAATCACTTGGTCACATGCAGGTTCCATTTTTAATTTATTGAGTTAACTTCATACTGCTTTTAATAGTGGCTGCACTGATTTCTATTCCCATAAAATGTGCATGAGGCTTCCCTTTTCGTCACATCATCTCCAATTCTTGCCATTTGTGAATTTATTGATGTCAGCCATTCTGACAGGTATGGGGTAATATCTCATTGTGGTTTTAATTTGCATTTCTGTGATGATTAGTGTTATTTAGCATATTTTCATATGTCTGTTGACCATCTGTATGCCCTTTTTGGAGAAATGTGTATTAGATCCTTTGACCATTTTTTATTGAATTGTTTGTGATGTTTTTTGGTTTTAAGTTATATAAGTTATTTTATTTTATTTTATTATTTAATAAATATTTATTTTTCAGATTATTACAATTGTTCCTCTTTCCCCCCTCTAGGTCCCCTCCACCTAGTTCCTATCCCACCACTGCCCTTACATACTCCCTGACTCTCCTCATCAATAGATGGACGATTTTTGTCCAATCTCTTCCCACGCCCCCCACACTGCTTTCCCCCTGAGAATAGTCAGTCCACCCCCTTTCTATGGCCCTGATTCTTTTATATTCACCAGTTTATTCTGTTCATCAGATTTTTTATTCACTTAATTTTTAGATTCACTTGCTGATAGATATGTATTCATTGTTCATAATTTTTATTTTGACCTATTTATTTTTCTTCCTCTTCTTAAAGAATTCTTTTCAGAATTTCATATAATACCAGTTTGGTGGTGATGGATTCCTTTAGCTTTTCCTTATCTGTGAAGCTCATTATCTGACCTTCAATTTTGAATGAAAGCTTTGCTGGGTAGAGTAATCTTAGTTGTAGGTTCTTGCTATTCATCACTTTGAATATTTCTTGCCACTCCCTTCTGGCCTGCATAGTTTCTGTTGAGAAATAAGCTGACAATCATATGGATGCTCCCTTGTAGGTAACTGACTGTTTCTCTTGCTGCTTTTAATATTGTCTCGTTGTCTTTTGCACTTGGCATTTTAAATATGATGTGTCTTGGTGTGGTTCTCTTTGGATTCCTTTTGTTTGGGATTCTGTGCACTTCCTGGACTTATAAGTCTATTTCTTTCACTAGGTGGGGGAAGTTTTCGGTCATTATTTCTTCAAATAGGTTTTCAGTATCTTTCTCTCTCTCTCTTCTTCTGGCACCTCCATAATTCGGATGCTTGAAGTTGTTCCAGAGGCTCCTTACACTATCTTCATATTTTTGGATTCTTTTTTCTTTTTTCTTTTCCAGTTGGGTGTTTTTTGCTTCTTTGTATTTCAAATTTTGGACTTGATTCTTGCGTTACTCTAGTTTGCTGTTGGATGTCTGTATATTATTTTTTGTTTCAGTCAGTGTATGCTTAATTTCCAGTTGGTTCTTTTTTATATCCTCAAGGGTCTCATTAAATTTATTGGCCTTTTCTAGGAAATTCTTGAAAAACTTTATAACCGTGGTTTTGAACTCTATATCCAGTCATTTGCTTTCCTCTATTTCTTTCATTTGTGATCTGTTTCTTTGTCTCCACATTTTGGCTCCTTCCCTGTGTTGATAGAGTGGCTTTGTGTGCTAGGTGTCCTATAGGGCCCAGTGGCTCATCCTCCCCAGTTATCTGAGGTGGACACACTTGGTGAGCCCCTATGTGGGCTCTGTGCACAGTCTTGTTGTAGTTAAGCCTTGATTGTCATTGGTATCCCTGAGAGGAATTGACCTGCAGGCCAATTGACTGAGGATCAGCTGTGTCTACACTGGGGGAACTGTTGTGCTGGAGACACCCTTATGAGACAAGACTTGCAAAATCCTCAGTTCTCAGCTTGGATGGGGCGGAGTCTCATGTTGGAACAGATAGCAATGCCTTCCCATCAGCCCTGCCCTCAGAGGCTCTTGGGTGTCAGTGTCTCATGGTAATAGCTGCAAGCACCTCTGAGAAAAAGCCACCCTCGAGTTTCACCCACTGCCAGACAGACCAGTTTCTCCCCAAATGAGACTGGGGTCCCCAGCATCTCTCCTGAAACTGGAGTTCAGAACATTCAGGAGTTTTTGTCTTCCTCCTGATTGAGAAAGCTAGACACATACTCAGTTTCCAGCCCTCTACTTGTGCACCTCCATACCTCTGCCTTCTGCAGCTCCTCTGAGTCTCAGTGTGCTTTTCTCTTTCTTTCTAGTTGCAGAATTTCCACTCAGTCAGCCTTCTTATGATTTGGATGATGTCTGTTTTGCCTTTTAGTTGTAGTTTTGAAATTGTTGTGCAAGGCAGAAGTTTAGGTGTTTACATATGCTGCCATCTTGGTTTCTCTTCTATATAAGTTCTTTATAAACTTAGGATGTTAACCCTTGTCAGATGTATCATTGGTGAATATGTTCTCCCATACTGTGGTCCCTTTTTCATTTTGCTGATGATGTTTTGTTTGTTTGTTTTTTTCTGTGCTGAATTTTTTTAGCTTGATGTAGTCCCATTTGTTTATTTTTTCTTTTGTTTCCCTTGCCCGAGGAGGTACATCAGAAAAAAAATATTGCTACAAGAAATGTCCTAGATTTTACTCTTTACATTTTCTTCTAGTATTTGTCTGTCTTCCAGTTTAACATTTAAGTATTTAATTCATTTTTAGTTTATTCTTGTACATGAAGTAAGAAAGTGGTTTAGTTTCATTTTTTTAGCACATATCTGTCCAATTTTCTCAATACTAGTTATTGAATAGATTATTTTTACCACATTTTTGTTTTTGCCTTCTGTGTCAAATATTAATTAAAGTATGGGTGTATTTTTGGGCTTCCTATCCAGTTCCTTTGATTGATATGTTTATTTTTTGTCTATACTATGCCATTTTATTACTGTCACTTTATATAGTATATGGTGTAAAAAGGTGGTCTAGTGTCATTTGTAGACTGTATCTGTCCAATTTTCCCAACACCATTTATTGAATAGACTTTCTTTATTTCATTGTCTATTCTTGTCTCCTTTGTCATATATTAATTGTCCATATAGGTATGGGATTATTTCTGAACTCTCTATTTTGTTCCTTTGTTCTCTTTGTCTATTTTTATGCCAGTACAATTCTTTTTTTAATTACTATAGCTTCACCATGTAGTTTGATATCAGGTAGTTGATTCATCCAACTTTGTTCTTTATCAAGATTTCTGTGGCAATTTGTGTATTTTGTGATTACATATATAAAGTTTTTGAATATTCATTGTAGTGCTGTGAAATATGCTATTGGTATCTTAATAGGAATTGCATTGAATCTATAGATTGCTTTAGGTCATATGGACATTTTAATTATATCCATTCTTCCTATCCATGAACAAGGTGCAACCTTCCACTTATTGGTATCTTCTTCCATTTCTTTCTTCAGTTTATTGTAATTGTCTGAGTATAGGTCTTTTACCTTCTTGGTTAAATTTATTTCTAGGTTGTTATTTTATGCATTTGTAAATGGGATTGTTTTCTATTTTCCTATTCTGAGAGTTCATAATTGGGGTATACAAATGCAACTGATTTCTGGAGATTTCTCCTGTTCTTTAATTTGGGGCATATTTCTTTGTCTCACAGTTTTAGCTGCCTTTTTATGTTTGTTTGTATGTATTAGTAGATCTGCTGTGACTTGTGGTGGGATGGCTTTATGTAGTAGGTGTCCAGTGGAAACCAGTGGCACACTCTCCTTGATCACTTGAGCTGGGTGCTCCAGAAATATTCTTTTAGTGGATTATGTGGGCCCCTCTGTTGTAATTGAGTCTTTATTGCTATTGACCTATCCGTGTGTGGGATCAACCCTCGCGCTTGTTCACTGAGAAGATTGATCCATACCACAGTGATGAGGTGAAGTACAGGTGCTGACCACATGGAATTTTCCTCAGCAGCATCTGGAGTCTGCTGCAATCTCCCTTTGGATGTGCCACTTGTGATGCTAATTGGATCCTGCTCTGATATCTTAAGCTGGTCACTAGTTGTATTGGTTGTGGAGCCTCTTAGGAGGGACTGGTGCAGGACAAGTCAGATACTGCTGGTGACTTGCCCCTGGTAACCTGTTTGAAGGTACAATGTGATCCACAATTTGTGGCTGCCTCTGCTTGGCTTGGATGTGCATGGAAAGAACCAAGCTGCATACCAAGGCTTTTACCAGCACCAGGCCTGGAGACAGATCAGCAAAAGTCTCAAGGCACTCGAGATCCATCTCTGCCACTTCTGTCTGCTGTTTGCCTCTAAGGCTCAATCACTGCAAGAGGCTCTGGCAGTACTTTGAGTCAAATGACGTTAGGTTTTCAGTAATTCATCCAGGAGGGGTTAGTGGTGTTTACCAGATTGATATATGTTCAAATTCAATGCCAGTACTGGTTCTGAGGCCACTTAACAAATATCCTAGGGTATACCAAGTGTAGCTGCTTCCTTCCATGTGTTCATTGACCTTTGTGGTGGGGCAGGGTCTCAGAGAATCATTAAGGTGAGGATAGCAGATTTTATCAGGACAAAACAGACCCAGATTAGTCTGTGTGAAGGGAGGGCCCTGCATGGTCAGGCATGCAATGGAAAAAATGGTCCTATCCTAGAGTCATACAACTCACTCTAAGATTCTGCTGGGAGGCTGAGATATGCAGGGTGGGGCTGCCTTGCCTTTGGAGGATGGGGCTAATGGATCTCTTGGAAGGAGTGGTGCCGGTCAGGCTTAGGGGTAGGTATGAGTAGTGGTTCTGGCTTCAGAGCCATATAACTCAGTTTGTCAAGGATTCTGACTAGATCTTGGCAGGATGGAGCCACCAGGACTTGGAAAGGTGTGGTCACTGAGAGCCTAGAGGGTGGGCTAGTATATCATCCAAGAGGTGGAGGCCAAGAAGGTTCATGGCAAAGTATGGGAAACAGACCCTGCTCCAAAGCCAAACCATTCTGTTGCTGACACCTGAATTTGTTAGAATGTATACACCCCAGCCCATGCAGCAGACTCTTCAGCATGGAGTGAGTTCTGCTGGGTGGCACAACAGGGAGTCCAGAGAGTGGGGCTATTGCATTCCCCCAGACTGATACTGTATGTAGGGGAGTGCATCACCCAAGAATGATAGTGTCTGCATTGTAAAAGAGGGACTCAGCACTGGGGTCCTGGTTGCTATCTCTTTACAGAATGATAGTCCTCAGTATATACTCACATGACTCTAGTCTGCTGCATTCTGCCTCCACTGGAGCCTAGGGTGAGTGTCTGGGAGCTAAATTTTGTGCAGTGATCATTTAAGGTGGTGCCCATATTTCTAGCAAACTCAGGTCTCTCTCTGGTAAACATAATCCTCACTGATTCTCACAACCAGGTGTTATGTCGATGCCTATTCTTAGCTCTCATGCTTATTGCTGGGGAATCTGGTGTGGGGTTGAGACCCTTGCTCCTCAGAAAACCTTTGCATCTAAGATATCCCTCCAGTCTGAGCTGCTACCTGTGGGAGTGGGGCCAGTCAATTTTGTGTCTCTGCCAGTCCTACCAGTTTTCATGTGGCTTCTTCTGGGAATCCTTGGTTATAAAACTTCTGTTCAACTTGTTACTCAGGTTGATTGTTCTATATTTTAGTTGTAATTCCAGTTTGGTCCCGGGATGAGGTGAATGTAACCACTTCCTCTCCTGCCACCTATGATCCCTATGAAATATATATGTTTAAATGCAATATGATACAATCTGTGTAATGCCAGGACATTGTATTAGTCATTATTAAATTTTCAAGGTGTTATTATTTTTGAAAAATGGAGCTAAAAATCCAATGTCATTATAAATAACAATAACTACAAGACAAAAAGGGAGCTAGTTACTGAATAATGCACCAGTTACAGAGATTTTCAATGGACTCTTTACTGACCGTAAAGTGCAGACTGACTATAAATAAATGAACTCCTTGGTGCAAGTGTTTCCTACACTTAGTGGCACGAATAGCAAACTCACCCTGACTCACCCTGCTGATGGGAACCAAAAGCAGTGATGCATGCATTATGCCTTATATTTTTAGACCAAATTCACATGGTAAGTACAAATATTTCAGATGAAGAAGGAGTATTATTTATTCATTTTAGCATGTTTGGCAAGGAATATTATTAGAAAAGGGGTACTTGGAAACAAGTATAACCAGACATCTGTATAGAAAAATAACAAAAACATATGACATCTACATCCAAATTTTGCTTATAGTTTGATACAATTTGATATTATAAATCTCAATTATTTAGGTACATTTTTTAAAAATATTACATATATAGCACCCCTACCCCGCTGCTATTAAGATTACATCATAAGCATATTTGCAGTTGCATGCTCTCTGGAGCAGGACCAGTACTGTGCAGTTCAAATGAGAGCAGTTCATTCAAGTTTTCCAATGATTATGATCAATGTGATAGATAGTGATGAGCTCTAGATTTATTTAAGGGGTTTTATTGGTATCTTCTAGTATTTATTATTTCAGGATTCATACCTATATGGAAGATCATGTGACAGTTGGCTGAAATATGAGTTTCTAAAAAGCAAGAAGAAATTGAACTATTAGGTCATTAATGACTTGGGACTTTATTTTAAAGTCTTTCATTGCAGAGTGCTCATTTGAAAGATCAATTTTTCTTTGTTTGAATAAACTCTTAAAAAGACATGTTTGAAAATTTTAAATCTAAAACTTCACTTGTTCCTGGGGTTCTGGTGAAGGAAGTTATAAAATAAGTTGGCCCCTATCTGTTGGTTTCATAAGCCTTCAGACAACCTGTTCCTCTATTGATCTTGGTTCTGTAGCTACAACTTTTATTCAAAACCAGCTGAAGATGATCTGCCTTCCAAATATCCTTTTCTATAAAAGTAAGCCTTATTGCCCTGCAGACATTTAAAACTCCAATCTTCAAGAAATACTAAGGCAAAAGTAAAGATATTTTCTGATATAGTTGGAAGTTGAAAGGAATGTCTGGAAAAGATATCCCAAAACTATTTGTGTTAACTGCTTTGTTCAGGAAAATAAAAGTCTATAACAGTATATGAGCAAGAGAGCATGAAGTTCAATAACCCATTGAACCAAAATATAGAAGCTGAGGAATAGAATTATGGTCTAAAGACAAAGAGGCAAAGTAACCAGTTATTAAAATGAAGAGTTCATCATTATGTCCCAAACCCTATTTAGGTCTTCTGATGGAAGAAAAGTTCTGATAGGGGGGTCAAATAAGGGACAGTCCTCCACAAGATTGTATTAAACTGAAATGAAGAATAAGTTTTTATTTAATGAATCATCTAACCACTGATATAGGGACATGTACTCTGCTTTTAAAAATCTTCTAGGTCAGCTGCACTAAATAAAATATAATGATATTTCAGACTTACCTCATGGTGACCTTCTTTGTCAGACCTCAGTGAGTAGCCATACTCTAAGCAACCAATGCAGCTATTATGGAATTCTCTCTATATATACCTTGAAAAAAAATTACCTATATATCAAAAGATTGCCTCACACAGAAAAAGCCTATCTTTGTGGGAAGAACAATTAGGATATTTTACTATTTACTTTATTTAAAAAAGATCCATTAATTCTAAAGAAAATGTGGCATCCTGATGTTAGTTAGCATAAAATGTAAATGGCTTAGAAAATACAAGGAATGATCCATTATCAACATTTGGCATTATGTAAGTCACACCCTTACCTTCCCTTTCTTCCCCCAACGCCATGCAAAAAGAATATTTACATTTTGATTAAATAGTGCATATAATTTATTTAAGAAAAAAATGGGATTTTATTGGTATGTTTAAGTTTTTATTATTTATGAAATAAACTTTATTATTTTATAAAAAATACTTCCCTCTAATTTATACTTAAGATACTGTAAATAGAAAGGCTTTGGACATGCACACTTTAAGATGTTAGGAAGCAATAATGGCAATTTTTACTTTGAAAAAAATCCCTTCACATTCCCAGGCAAAATTCACGTAGGCAGAATATGACCTCAACTATTTTTGTTTGTTCATTTTTAACATTACAATAAATATTTGGAAGAAGTAATCCAAGATGTTGTCAATAGTAAAACTATCAGTAATATTTATATTTCATGTGCTTTCCACATTTACATAATGAAAATGCATTACATCTTTACTGGAAAAAGGTAAATTTTATTCTTGAAGTAAATCTTCAAAACATTTTGATATGTTTCAAAGCATGTCATGTTATGAGGAGGAAGGGTGAGAAGAAAGTAGAGGGAACAAACAAAAGAAACCAGGAAAAATGCAGAACAGGAAGAAAGGGTACATACTAGCAAAGAAAAAAAAGGGAGGGGGGAAATAAAGTAAAGGGGTAGGAATTACACCTGGTGACAAGTTCTACCAGGTGTAAAACTAAAGTGTTCTTATGCAAAATATACTGATTCTTCCTCTTAACGGCTTTCTTATTTAGCTGGTAATGATTAATGAATTATGATTGAAATTTTGTGAAACCATCTACCATTTTTAATATAAAAAAGTGAAGCATAGAATAGACAGATTGTGAGGATACACAAGGAAGATGTAAAGAAGATGATTAGAGGGCTAGACTATTGAGGCAGATTTTTAAGGAAAGAAAACACACAGATTGGTAGAGATGGAAGAGTGAAGAAGATCAAAGGGAGTCTAATATACAAATGCATAAAGCTGAGACTAAATAAAATGTGTTGGGATAGCAAAATAGTTCAGAATAAAGAAACATTCCTACTTCAAATCTGATATTTGAAGTTGCTGTGAATGCTAAGGGTGAAAAAAGGATAGGTCTTATGATATGGATGGTACTGATTTCAAGCAAAGATATTTCCATTTATTTATGCTTCATTTCTTAAAAAAATTTATTTTTAGCAACCACTATATGCCAATATTCTTGTAGGCACTGGGATTGTAGGGATTCACAGGCGGAAAGAGAAATCCCTGCCCAAGTGTGTTTATGTTCTTACAAACATATAATTAAAATATATCAAATCAATAATTAAAATACATAATAATATTTTGCATTTTAGTATATATAAAACATATAGCAAATCAGCTTTTTCATTATCATAGGAAATAAGCACAGAATCTTCAAATGGGATCTCATTGGCTCCTGTTGGTGGATAACATCAATAGAATGAGATTTTCATACAAGATGCCACATATGTCCTGATTGGTTTGGCTCAGTGGATAGAGCGTCGGCCTGCGGACTGAAGGGTCCCAGGTTCGATTCAGGTCGAGGGCATGTACCTTGACTGAGGGCACATCTCCAGTGGGAGGTGTGTGGGAGGCAGCTGATTGATGTTTCCCTCTCATCCTCTCATCGATGTCTCTAACTCTCTATCTCCCTTTCTTTCTGTAAACAAATAAACAATAAAATATATATTTTTTAAAAAGATGCCACATATGGGCCTTGCCTTAGAATATTAGGTCTTAATACTTTGTGTTGTGTGTAAAACAAGAAATCCTCTGTTACCAAGATTATCTGCTATTAATTGGGGTAATGAACACTGCAAATATGATCTACTTTTTCATGTCAAAACAAGAACAGCAGGATGTCAGAGGTGTCAAAACAGCCAGACATTATTTATTCTTATTCTCTTCACACATTTGGCTTGTTGAAATTGAGTTTTTTGAAATTGTGCAAGTGAATACAATTAATCTTTAGACTCCCTCTGCCCAGGAACATAGTTAATATATGTGTGTGTGTGTTTGTGGGGAGGGGGAGCAGGTGATAATGCAGGAAGGTGTTAGTGAATCACATTCAGTTTGAGCGAGGTACAACGTGCTAGCATTTCAAGTCCCCCATTCACATTTCCATGTAATTCTATGCACACATATAGAAATGAATCTCTCTCTGAGGCTATACTCAGAAATGACTCACTGTATGCTGGGAAGTACATGACTCTCCTATGTAACCTACACAAAAATCAATTTTCATTAACAGGAACCTTGGTGTGTACTGGGGAGTGAGAAGTTGCTGTATAGGAAGATCTTTTACTTACTTATTTTTAAGAAATACCAAGAAGGAAGAAGCATCACTACCATGATCCAAAGGAGAAGCACTCAGACAAAAGTGCCTTACTATTTTTTTTTTCTTTTTACAAAAAGGATGGATGAAAACACTACAGCAGCCCCAAGGCAGATTATTCAAGAAAGATCCTATCAGTGGCAGCACTTGGGAGGTTAAACTTTAAAATGAATAAATTGATTTTGAACAATTTCTTCTACGTTTTGGATTAAAATCAAGCATTATATTCTTAAATATGAGCCATTCATGCCATACCCGCCCCATGTGCTTTTGGAAATAGAGAGCTAGTCACACTTTCCGAAGCAGAAGGCTTGCCTGTGTTTTGGAATCACTTGATGCCCTCCCCAGGCTACTGGACAACACACTGTTATTCTTTTGTCTACTCATCAGACAGCACATTTTCATTTAGAAATCTCCAATGCCAGCTCTCTTCCCCAAATTTTGAAGATTCTTCTCTTTTAGGATCATGATTATTCTACTCATTGCTACCTTTTAAAAAGTCCTGTGTTCAAATATTGTTCAGTGTTTTAGTTCAGGGTACATTCTATATATCTTTGGGATATAATGTTTAAATCATAATCTAATTTCAAATTACGGGAAAAGTTGGTGAGTTTATTTTATATCTTTAAATAAATATATTTTTATTGATTTCAGAGAGGCAAAGAGGAGAGAGAGAGAGAGAGAGAGAGAGAGAGAGAGAGAGAGAGAGAAACATCAATTTAGAGTGACACAGATCTGCTGCCTCCTGCATTCCCCACACTGGGGAGGGATTGAGCCTGCAAACCAGGCATATGCTCTGACTGGGAATTGAACCATGACCTCCTGGCTCATGGGTCAACACTCAACCATTGAGCCATGCTGCTTGGGCTAGTGAGTTTATTTTACACTAGAGGCCCAGTGCATGAATTCATGCACTGGTATGGTCCTTTGGCCTGGCCAGCGATTGAGGCCAATTGGGGCCAATGTGGGGTGGGAGGCTGGCCTGCTGGGGGGAGGAATTGTGGGAGGTTGGCCCCAGAAGTAAGCTAACCAATGGCCAATTCTGTGCAGAATCGGACTTCCTCCTCCTTCCTGTCTGCATCCAGGGTGCAGGTGAACCAGATTCGGGGCTGTCAGGGCCCTAGCAGCAGGGTCTGAGTCAGTGTACATCAGAGCTATTGGCTAGTTGTTCCAGTCATTTGTTCATCATGGTTGCTGAGGCTTTTATATATATATAAACTAGAGGCTTGGTGCATGAATACTTGCATTGTGCAGTCCCTTGGCATGACCTGTGGGGATTGGGCTGAAACTGGCAGTCCAATGCTGCCTGCCACTCCTGCTTGCTGTTCCTGCTTATCCTGGCCCCACTGCACCTGCTTCAGGCTTGCATCCAGTCAATCCTGATCAGGAGAGGCTCACTCGCACCACTACAACGGCAATTGCCAGCCGTGAGCCCTGCATCTGGTGCCTGTCCTGAGGTGGAGGGTGGGATGTGATCTGCCCTCCAGTTGGGCAGTTTGACACCCTTGTCAGCCTGGGATCCAGATCCTTCCTACTGACATTTGTGTTTGCTTTCAGGAGCCACCTGACAGCCGCTTTTATATAATTTCTTCTTTGTGGAGCATGTATGGAAGGGAAGTGGTTGTGGGTCTGAGGCTGACTTCCAGGAGGCTGGTGGCATTGTTGGGATCATGCTGGCAGCACTGATCCATTGGTGCATGGCCTGTTCTCTGGAAATTGGACCTGCAGGACTACTGAGGGATTGAGTGACAGCAGCTAGGATGGTGGGTTGCCAGGAGGGGTTGTCAGCTGAACAGCACTCCTGCTGTGGGAGCACACTGACCATCAGGGGATAGCTCTTGTGATGAGCATCTGACCTCTGGTGGTCAGTGTGCGTCATAGTGACTGGTTGACTGGTTGATCAATCGTTTGGTAATTTGGTCACTTAGGCTTTTATGTATATACAATGTATTAAGTAGTACTGGTACACAGTGTGCATGGAAATAATACATGTTGAAAGAAAACTGCACTTGACAAAAATTAATTCACAATATTATTACTAAATCCAAATTATTCAAAATCACTAACTATATATGTGCCAGCTGTTTATAAGCACAGTTAACAAGTAAACCCTCTCTGCTTGTTATACTCTATGTTGCATTAATAGTCAAAAGGGCACAAATAACACTTAAAGTAGAGAAAATGGCAAGGTTACTTAGATATGCCTTTGAAATAAACATGACTTTTTTTCTTCAATAAATATTTTCCTTTAAACCATGATTTGCTTAAAAGACTATTAATTTTACTCACTGAAGCAATGTAGTATTCAATTTCCCATTCATTAATTTATTTAACTTTTATTAGGTACCTACTCTGGGTCAGGGTTTTCAATTGATACTGAAAATATAACATGAACAAAATGGTGTCTATTATCATGATGCTCATGTTGTAGTTGAGGTGACAGATACAAAAATAAATAATAACCATGTGATAACTGATGAAATAGAGAGTGGCACTCCTCTTTTCCTCTGTCCAATAACATAGATCATGGTATATAGTGGATTAATTCTGTTAATGTGGATGGGAATTGAGAAGGCTCTTCAGGAGGTAAATTATATACATTCTGCTTTAAAAATAAATACATTTGCTAGTTTAAAATGAGGTTTGGTGTGATATGAAAGGTATTTTAAGTGGAAAGAACACAATAGAGGTATAAAAATGGATAAACCATTCAAACAATGTAGAGGAATGTCAGAGAGAATGTGATATAATAGTCTGATAGCTTCAGGGAGAGGCTATTTTTCTTGGAGAATGATGCATAAGCAGACATTTGAATTGTATTTCATGTGTGTACACATGTGTATGCACATCCACATGTATGCTGTATTTTTTAGTCTTCATGGCTAAGAAGATGGTGATACATATATAACATAAACCAATTTAATATGTTTTGTGTCATAGAAATAACCAAGTTCTTTCTTGTATACTAAATATATTCTCAGATATAAGAAAATAAATGCTATCACATGTAATTTACATTTTAGATTTATAAAAAAGGTAACCTTGAATGTTATAGGAATAGACTAATAATAGTTGTGTTATGCATGGACTTAGTTGAAAACTATCCACACTAGTTCTCCCCCGCCTCGTCTAATAAAAGAGAAACATGCAAACTGACTGTACCTCTGCTATGCCACTCCCACCATCCAATCAGGAGTGAGCATGAAAATTGACCCAACCAAGATGGCGGCAACCACAGAGCTGGAGCGAGCAGGAGGCTTGGGTTGCCCCCAGTGATGGAGGAAGCAAGCTTTCCGCCCGCCCTGGCTGGCCATGGCCTCCTTTCAAGGCCACAAAGTTTCAATTGTAGAAGATAAATAAATCCCAGATACCTGCTTCCAGCCGGACCTGGCCTCCACTCAAGGAGACACTGAAATAAAGAAAAGAAAAAAAAGTGGGCTTGGAGCTTGGGTCACTGGGGACTGTGGCTGACCTGCAGACCACCACAGGCCCCTAGCCCAGGCCACCCCATGCCTGAAGGGAACCCCCACCCTGATCCAGGACACCCTTTAGGGCAAACCAGCCGGCCCTCACTCATGCACCAGGCCTCTATCTATACTAATACAAGAGTAATATGCTAATTAGAGTGGGAGGCCTTCCATGAGACCATCTGGATGTTTTTCTGGAAAAAGCCATGGTGGCGGGGCAAGGTAGAGGTGGTTAGAGGCCAAGAGGGGAGAGCAGTTGTGGGTGATTAGGCTGGTGGGGGTCGGGGCTGTTGGAGGTAAGCAGACAAGCAGGGGGGGCAGTTGGGGGCAAGCAGGCCATCAGTAGGGGTCAGTTGGAGGTGATAAGGACAGTGGGGCAGTTTGGAGTGAGCAGGCCAGAAGGGGGACAGATGGTGGTGAGCAGGCTGACAGGGGAGGCAGTTGGGGGTGATCAGGCTGGCAGGAGGGCAGTTGGGGATGATCAGGCTTGTGGGGGGCATTTGGGGGAAAGCAGGCTGGCAGCATAGGGCAGTTGGGAACAAGCAGGCTGGCAGGCAGAGTGGGGAGGGGCAATCAGGCAGGCAGGTGAGCAGTTAGGAGCCAACAGTCCTGGATTGAGAGAGGCATGTCCAACTGCCGGTTTAGGCTCAATCCCTATAAACCAGCAGCAAGACGCCATTCGAGGGAGCCCAGATTGGAGAGAGTGCAGGTCGTTCTGAGGAACACCCCCTCAGCATGAATTTTGTGATTTAAGAGAAGAAGGGAGAGAGAGATAGAAATATCAATGATGGATCGGCTGCCTGCAAGCCCCCTACTGTGGACTGAGCCTGCAACCCAGGCATGTCCCCTTGACCAGATCAAACCTGGTACTCTTCGGTCTGCAGGTTGATGCTCCATCCACTGAGCCAAACTAGCTATGGCCACACTCGTTATCTTTATTCTAAAAAAAGGAACTAGCAAATTCAATATATATTTTCTAAATATATTTTTTATTGATTTCAGAGAGGAAGGAAGAGAGAGAGAGAAAGAAACATTAATGATGAGAGAATCATTGATCGGTTGCCTCCTGCACACCCCTACTGGTGATTGAGCCCACAACACAGGCCTGTGCCCTTGACTGGAATCAAATCCTGTACCCTTCAGTGCACAGACCGTTGCTTATCCACTGAGTCAAACCTGCTAGGGCACAAACTCAATATTTTTAAAGTGTTTGAAAAAGTAAAAAATAATTCACATTCTTATCAACTCTGAGATTTGGATTATACATTTAAAATTTTAAATATATCTTTTGATATAAATAATGGGGGAGAATATCACTTATAGGAAGAAAAATTCTTCCCCCACTATGTCCCAGTCTCCCCTAAAATACACATCAGCTCTGTGCTGAATGACAATATTTTATACTTCCTAAGCTGAATCCTAAAAATTCAGGCTATGACACTCGTTATGATGATCTCTAATATCCCAGATTGATATGCTGGGTTCTTTCACCCATGATTGCAAGAGATGAGCCTAAATAATGCTTGTTCCTAAGTCAATTATTTGAAAATAGAACCCATAATGTGAGATTTACTAGGATACTCTTAACTTTGTAGTGAATTGAAGTGTTTGTAGTGTCTGTAAAATTGACTGATAGTTTCTCATACTGCCAGCAGTTCTACAGAGAATAAGACTTTTATGTTCAGAAAAGAAGCAAGGTCAAACAACTACAAAAGGTGATCTGGAAATGCCACTTCTGATTTTGTAGAAATACTGAAAGCAGCTTTTACAAATGTTTTGCTTCAAGGAAAGGAATGTGTGGTGTGAGGAGGATACTGACAAGAGAGTGAGGAAGATAAAGATAAACAGGTTCGTTGGGACAGTGATCTGAAAAACTAATACATGCAAATTGATACAGATAATCTAGTTAATGTCTTTTAGCATTTTATTTTGAGAATGAATGCATTGTTTTATATGTTTCATTTTAGCAGGTGCAAAAAATATACTAGCATACATTAGGAAAGCAAACACATAAGCCTGTACTAGTCAAGTGGTGAGAAAACAATTGAAGATTCTTCAACTATCGTTAATCTGTTCCTTTATTCTGTAGAACTGAGGCTAAGTTTTCAAATTTGCATCAGGAAGTCCTTCAGGTGAGGATCCCACCATATATATTAATTAATCCAATTATAATGATCAGAGTAGAGTTTTCTCCCATGCAAAACTTTGATAGAGTACATCTTTCTTCCCTGTGAGAATCAAAGAAATATATCCTGTTATGGGCTTCTTTGTCCCCACCTGAATATATTTCCTGTAGTATTAAGATCCAGTATTAACATGTTTAACAACAATTTCATTACTTTTTCCAAAAAAATGTTTTAATTCAGTTGCCTAAACTATATCCTTTTTATAAATCATTCTCCACTTTCTCCCTCTAGTTTTTAAGATTTTTAGGTTAATTAATATCTTCCTTACTAATATTCAAACTGAATCTTATTGCATAGTCACTAGTTATATGGTATGTTATAATTCCTGACAGATAAATTTGTCCATTTGCTTGCTTCTGATTCCCATGATATCCCAATAATTGCATTTCACATTAGTAAGTTTCTAGGCATGCCTGTGGGGCTTCTCTACTGAGAGCCTTAATTAAACTTGTTCTAAATTAAAACAACCTTTGCTGAGAAACTTGTCACACCAGCTTTATAGGCTTGCCTGGGACACAGGAGGCAATGCCATGATCAGTGGAAGCATGACAGGGATCAGGACCTACGCAGTAAACTTGATGATTCACAAGGAGGTAATTTATTACACCCACCAGACCTGCTAATATGATGGAAGACAAGTAGGGAGGTAGGAGGATCAGGAAAAAATGTGAAATATTGGGACAAAGAATAAAACTGATATAATCTCACTGTGCTGCTGTGTACTCCTCCCCTCCAAATAAATCACCAAAATAAAGCAAAAACCACAGATTTATTTTATTGTGCTAAGAAGCTGGAATAACAGTTAAACATTTAGTCAATCTTCTAGACTTTGGTTTATTTAAATTAATTCTTAGCCTTGTTTTACAAGATTCATCCCCATCTTTAAAAATTTTTTGTGGACTCCTTACCATTTGATTATACCATCTCATGATCAAATTCTTCCTGTGATTCATTGACCTCATGCTCTCTTCATCCTTCATGTGATTCAGGAAAGGTGTTATCAAGAATGAAATGGATTAATCTAATTATACTAACATATAAATGAATGATAAGGTCCAAGCTATTAATTTTTTCATGGATATTTATATTTCATTGGAGGAAAAACTCTGATTAGTTTAACCCCCAAAATATTAGGCTGTGAATATAAAATTTCAAAATTGGTACATCTTGCTGTATCTATGATTCCTTCTGGAATGTCTACTTTTGACTATAGGTCAAAATTTTGGTAAAAAAATTCTTCACAGTAAATTAAACCAACCAAAAAATTAAAAATAACCTACAAAATGGGGGAAATATTTTCAAACCATCTATCTGATAAGTGGTTAATATAAAAATATAAAAATAACGGATACAACTAAATAGCAAAAAAGCAAACAATTTGTTTAAAAAAACTGGTCAGAGGAGCTCAAAAGAAGACATACATATAACCAACAGGTACATAAAAAGGTGCTCAACATCACCAATCATTAGGTAAATACAAATCAAAACTACAATGAAATATTACTTTATACTTACTAGAATAGTTACTATAAAAAAAGACAAGAAATAACAAGTGTTGGCAAGGATATGGAGGAAGGAATCACCATTGATGGGAAAGTAAATTGCTGCAGTAAGGGGGTTTCTCAAAAAATTAAAGCCTAGCCCGGCCAGCGTCACTCAGTGGTTGAGCATCAACTTGTGGGCTCAAGGGTCCGGGGTTCGATTCCAAGTCAGGACACATGCCCAAGTTGCAGGCTCGATCCCCAGTAGGGGCCATGTAGGAAGCAGCCAATCCATGATTCTCTCTCATGGATGATTTTTGTCTCTCTCTCCCTCTCCCATCCTCTCTCTCTAAACAAATAAATAAAAACATTTAAAAAATTAAAGCCTGAACTGCCATATGATCCAGCAATTCCACTTCTGGGTATTTATCCAAAGGAAATGAAAACACTAATGCAAAAAGTTATCTGCACCTTCACGTTCATTGCAGAATTATTTAAAATAGTCAAAACACTGAAAGAATCTAAGTGTACAAAGATGGATGAATGCATAAAGAAAATGTTATAAGTATATATATATGTGTGTGTGTGGAATAATATCATTCATAAAAAGGAAGGAAATCTTGCCATTTGTGACAACATGAATGAACCTTAAGAGCATTATGCTGAGTGAAACAAGTCAAACAAAGGAAGACAAATGTCATATGATCTCGTATATATAGGGTGAGGCAAAGTAAGTTTATAATTGTGAGTAGGCTAAACTGTTTATTCTTGTATTATTATTTATTAATTATTGCATTATTTTCCACACAAACAGCTGTAAACCTACTTTTGCCCAATCCTGTATGTGAAATCTATAAAAACAAAACTCATAGAAACACAGAACAAATTGATGTTTGCCAGAGGCAGGGGGTTGAGGAAATAGATGAAGGTGATCAAAAGGTACAATCTTCCAGTTATATGATAAATATAACCTGGGGATAAAATGAATAGCATATTGTTTAGGAAATATATCTTCAATGTTCTCATCATAAAAGTACACACACACAAACACACAGCATTTCTTACTTATGTGAGGTGATGGACATTAACTAAAATTATTAAGATAATCATTTTGCAATATATACATATATCAAATCATGTTGAACAATTTAAACTAATACAATGTAATATGTAAATTACATCACAATAAAATTGGGAAGAATAGCTGAAAGTTTGATAAACTTGAGTTAAATTTTGGATCCTCCACTGAATAATTGTGTGACATTGGAAACTTTCTAAGCCTCTTTCCTTACCAATTAAATAAGAATAATTATATTTTCTTCCTCATGATATTATTTTTAGTATTAATGATATAAATCATATTACTTCCTTAGCTTTGTGCCTGCCTACAGTATATACTAAAAAAATGTTACCTGTAATTATTAAGCTTTATGTATAAGTTGGGCATACTTTGTAGGCACAGCATTTAATATACTTTATACCATATAGATTTATTTTTATAAAACTACTAGAGGCCGGGTGCATGAAATTTGTGCACAGGGGGGAGGGTGTCCCTCAGCCCAGCTTGCACCCTGGTAGGATCGGGCCTAAATGGGCACTCAGACATACCTCTCACAATCCAGGACTGCTGGCTCACAACTTCTCACCTGCCTGCCTACCTTCCTGATTGCACCTAACTATTTCTGCCTGCCAGCCTGATCATCCCCTAACCACTACCCTTCCAGCCTGATTGATGCCTAACTACTCCCCTGCCAGCCTGTTTGCCCCTAACTGCCTTCCCCTGTGAGCCTGGTCACCCCTAACTGCCCTCCACTGAGTCCTGGTGCCCCCCAACTGCTCTCCCTTGCAGGCCTGAGTCCCCCTCACATACAAATGCCCTTCCCTACAGGCCCTGTCATCCCCAACTACCCTCCTCTGCCAGCCTGGTCACCCTTAACTTTGTACCCTGCAAGCTTGATTGCCTCCAACTGCCTCCCTTGCAGGACTGGTCCTTCCTAACTGCCCTTTCCTGCTGGCCTGGTCCCTCCCAACGGCCCTCCCCTCCTGACAATCTTGTGGTGGCCTACTTGTGTCTACATGGGGGCAGGATCTTTGTCCACATGGGACAGCCATCTTGTGTGTTGGAGTGATGGTCAATCTGCATATTATTCTTTTAGTAGATAGGATAGAGGCCTGGTACATGAGTGGGGCCAGATGGTTTGACCTAAAGGGTGTTCCAGATCAGGGTGGGAGTTCCCTCGGGGCATGGGGCAGCCTGGTCAAGGGGCCTCTGGTGGTTTGCAGGCCAGCCATGCCCCTCCGGTGACCCAGGCACAGGCCCTGGTATCTGGGATTTATTTATTTTCTACAATTGAAACTATCAGCCTGGAGTGGAGCAAAGACTTCTGCTTACTCCATGGCAGCAGCTATTTCTCTTGGGATTTATTTATCTTCTATAATTAAAACATTTTAGCTTGCCTCCATCATCAGGGCAACCCAAGCCTCCTGCTCTCTCCAGCTCTGTGGCTGCTGCCATTTTTGTTGGGATTTATTTATCTTCTGTAATTGAAACTTTACAAAAGCCTTAAGCAGAGGCCTGGGCCAGCCAGGGTGTGTGTAAAGCTTGGCTTCCTCCACTGCCAGGGCAACCCAAGCCTCCTTCCTGTTCTCTCTGTGGCCGTAGCCATTTTGGTTGGGTTAATTTGCATACTTGCTCCTGATTGGATGGTGGGCGTGGTTTGTGGGTATAATAGAGTGGTGGTTAATTTGCATATTACTATTTTATTAGATAGGACTAGTAGCCCTGTGCAGGAATCTGTGTGCCAGTAGCTCTCTGCGAGTCCTGGCCATTCCGTGCCCGCTAGCCAAAGGCTCTCTGTGGCCTAGAGGCCCATCCGTGGTCAGGCACAAAATGCTTGTCTCATCGCTGGGGCAATGACAGAAGCATCCCCCCACCAGGCCACTCCATGCCCGCTGCCCGGTGGCTCTCTGTGATGGGGTGGAACACTTGCCTCATCATCATGGTGACAAAGCAAGCATTCTGCCAGGCCACTCACGCTTTCTGCTCTCAGTGGCCACCCTCCCTCACCCTCCAGGACTGGGGAACTTCGGTGGGATTGAGAGGACTGGGCACTGCCATTTTGTGTCTGTGGGCACCACCAAGTTTGTGACGGAATGATGGTTAATTTGCATATTACCCTTTTATTAGATAGGATATATGGGAAATAATATTTTCCTACTTCCTATTGGTAACCTGATATTTATTTTTTTGTTTCATAGTAATGTTTCTTGTGAGATATTGATATAATAGAAATTTTGTTTTCATAGTAGCTCATGGTTCTACATTGGCTTATATTAATGTGATGCCAAAGTTATTCATGTAGAATAGACTCCCCAGCCTGACACTTGACATTAATTTAAGTTGCTGGTTATATTCCCTGATATGAAGGAAGTACTGTACCCACTTGTATCTTTCAGGGAATATTATGTTTTATTTTAAGTGATGTATCCTTTTATTTAGTAAAATACCTTGGTGAGCCTTTAAGATCATCCTGAGTTGTTGAAGGAGATTATTCCCTCATAGTAGTGTTCAAATCAGTAAATCAGGGGTTTTGTAAAAGAAACAGATTCTCCCTCATAGGTGTCCCAAACAGCTTCTTTTATATAATTTTACTGCTACATTTTTGCTTCTTTCCTTGAAACTTACCCATTACAGATATCAACTCCTAATTTGATTTAAAAACACTAGTTTTAAAGCATCCTCACAGATAGAAGCTCTTTAACAGAGACCTTCTTAGGTTGCCTAATCAATTATTGACTCTTTGTGGGAATTTCACTCAGTGGAGCAGAGTGGCTAAGAAGATAGATATTTAGGGCAAACCACTCATACTCAATATTTTTGTAAAGAAAATTGTGCTTGATTCTTAGGGAATGGTTTCATATGTATATTTTTAATGTCATAATTTATTGCCACGGGAGGTGACTTGTTCAGAAATCACTGAGGTCTTATTATAAACTAGAGGCCCGGAGAATGAAAATTTGTGCACTGATTGGATCCCACAGCCCAGCCTGTGCCCTCTCATAGTCCAGGAGCCCTAAGAGGATGTATAACTGATAGCTTGGCCCCACTCCTCTGCAGGGGATGGGTGGCGTCAGCAGTTAGTAGCTGGCCATTGCTAGCCAGGTGGCCTCCTTCTTTGGGAGATGACCCTGTTGGGCTGATCAGGGGACAGGAAACACCCTGTTGCCCCCCAATCACCATCCCCTCCCTCTGCCTGCTGGCACCTGCCTTGGCTGGCCTGGCACTACCCACACGCTGGCCTCACCCCTGCCAACCAGTCATTATGGTGCTTGGTCAATTTGCATAATACCCTTTTATTATATAGGATAGTGCTCTTATTCCTGTGATTATCATGTATAAATAAGTTCTAACAAAGGTAATATACAATATATTCCTAATTCAATTTGAAGTTGTTACGATGCTTAAATCAACGGGGTTTAATAAAACCTCAACATTAGGTAGAAAAAATGCAAAAGATAGAGAAAGTGCATCAAGGAAGGAAAACATAGGCTTGGTCATATAGAAGGATAAAGAAAATGCAGGAAATTTAGAAGATTGTCTGGCTTCTTTCTTTTTAAACAAGATAAATTTTTGTAGGTAAAAGTAAATTAGTTGTCTAATTTCTTTGCTCATAATAGGCATTCAATTCATTTAAAATATTCCCAGCAAATGATGCATTGTGAATAAAATTCTATTTGGCAGTCTAATACTTTGAAAGTTAGTTTTATTATTCAGACATTTAAATCAAAACAATAGCAATATATACTATATTGCCAGATCTTTATATGTACTTGATTATTTTACATGTAATATTATATTAAATTTTTAGTACATATATCTTTCCACCCTACCAGACCAGGACCTTTTTGTGGCTAATGGTTTTATTTTCATCATCTCTGTGTCACAAAAAGTTTCTTATAAAGAGTGGGTACTCGATGTTGAATAAATGGTTGGTAATGATAGTCATTTTATTTTCTATTTTTATAAAGGTGAGGGTTGAAGTTCCTATAATCATACATGTTTCTGCAATCATAAATGATGAAAGTAGAGCCACAATCCATTAAAAATATGATTACCTACACATCAAGCAACAGCATAATAATACTTTTATCTTCATCATAAAAATATATATAATTAGCTTCAAGACTGAACATGTCTAATAAGATGATTCCACTAGTTAGAGGCTTTTAACTCTGACAGAATGTCATGAAAATAGATTCATACATAACTTTCTAGATCATTTCAATAACACATTAGAAATATAACTCATGCTTCACTTGTAATCAGAAAACATACCTAAGTGCAGTACCTATCAACTTTACTAATATTTCACTGTTTATCATAAAGGAGACCTACAAAATTATATAAAATAAAATCACATAAAAATTTTAATCATGTTCCAGGGTGCATACATGTTAGTAAATCAAACTGATATTCTACCACTTAAATATGAAAATTAATTAGTAGGCCTAAAAACTAAATCGCATCATTCTAATGTTTTGTTTTGTTTCTAAATTTTTTGTTTCAAATAACCATTTTTATTTTTTCACCTGATAGTATAAAATTTCACTGCTCCAGTTTGGTTGATAAAGTAACTACTATATGTATTTGTCCAGGTCTGAATAATTGCATTTGTATTCACAATAATTGTATATGTGTGTACCAGAGGAACCAATAAAAATAAATTATTAGCACTTTAGAGATGGCTTTTGACATAAATGTAGTAGAAAAATGGTGTGGGATGCTATGATAGTGCTTCAATATAATTTATGTAAAAGAACACTGCATATAAAAATAGTAATATTTTAAACCTATTTTTAATTATTATGTTACTTTCAATGAAACCTTGATATAATTGTGAACATTATTTCTTAGAAGTCAATGGACAATGCTAAAGACACTTAATAATGTCAGCAAATACACAGTTTTGACTGAAAATCAAAATCTAAAGTATAAACAAAACCATTACTTAAAAACAAGGAAATATATTTCACATTCAAGTTGTTACAATAAGAGCTGGCCAAGCTGCTCATTTTCTTCTTAAAATGGAATTAAACTAATGTAACTACCATCATGAACATTTTGCAGTAATATAATGCTTACAAATAATAAAATTAATTTTCAGAAAGAATGCTATATTCTTGGCTTCAAATTGAAATAAAAAATAAAAAATGGCAGGAATGGATAGGTAGATAATGAGATAATCTCACCTATTGCTTTCTAAGCCAAAAGATCTTTTAATATGTGTAATTAAACTTGCAACTGTGTATACATTCAGAAAAAAAGAAAATGCCAAATGTATGAATTTATTCATATGGTGAGCATGGATATAATGTATAAAATTTTCAGTTTACCTTTATGTAGCTCCAGGCCCAAAGTACAGCATCTTTTATATAGACAATGTATATCCATTATTTCTTCAAAATTTTTTTCAGAAAAGTTTCTCTATTAAAGGTAAGTGCACAAGGATATTTTTTTTAACTTTTTGGCACATGAATAATTTGTACCATTTGTTCATAACTTAAAGATCCTCTTAATTGCCTATGCATTTCCAAAGATGAATTATGAGCCCTGTGAATATGAAATGTCTATATAAAGCAGTAATTCAGTAAATATTTACCACTCCTGTTTGAACTGAAAGTGCTAGCCATAGCAATCAGACAAGAAGAAATAAATGTCATCCAAATTGGAAAAGAAGTAAAATTGTCATTATTCCCAGATGACATGATATTGTACATAGAAAACTCTAAAGAGCCCATCAAAAAACAACTAGACTTAATAAATATATTTGGCAATGTGGCAGAATACAAAATTAACACCTAAAAATCTATGGCTTTTGTATACACCAATAATGAACTCACACAAAGAGAAACAAACAAACAAACAAACAAAAAAAAACAGATCCCATTTACCATTCCAACAAAAAATTAAGGTACCTAGGAATAAACTTAACTAAGGAAGTAAAAGACCTTTACTCAGAAAACTACAGAATATTGAAAAATGAGATAGAAGAAGACATAAATAAGTGGAAGAATATACCGTGTTCATGGATTGGTAGAATCAACATAATTAAAATGCCCACACTACCCAAAGCAATCTATATATTCAATTCAATCCCCATTAAGCCGAGACTGGTTTGGCTCAGTGCATAGAGCATCGGCTTGCAGACTGAAAGGTCCCAGGTTCGATTTCAGTTGGGGGCATGCATCCTAGTTGCAAGCACATCTCCACTGTGGGGCGTGCAGGAGGCAGCTGATCGATGTCTCTCTCTCATCGATGTTTCTGACTTTCTATCTCTCTCCCTTCCTCTCTGTAAAAAATCAATAAAATATATTTTTTTAAAAAAGATACCTACACATCGTTTTGGTGTATAAGATAATGGTCAGCCAACTAAGACACACAGGCTAGGGTGGGTTTTCTATTTTTCATTAGTTAAAATATTTAGTTTAGCAAACAAACCATACTTAAATCAAATAATAAAATATCAAAGTGTAATATCTCTTTTATTATAATTGATTATATTAATAAAATTTAAGTGATCTAAATGTCATTTAATAATTATATTTTAAAGAAAAATATCACACAATTTCTGTCTTATCATCCTGCACTGTTTATGACATACATTCCATGTTACATATTTCATGGTTAAAACTGTGTTGGGCAAACAATATATAATGAAGAACACAGGTTGGCATGTGTAAAGACATTGTTAACATTAGTAGTAAAACTCTTTCCCTATATAGTGTAGAAATTGTATGATTAACTAGTAGAACAGTGTGTTGATGAAGACAAATTTTTGGGATTCAAAAATTAAATAGGCCAGTTAACTATATAAAAACATAATTTGTTTCTTGTTCACACATTGTACATTTCCTCCCAGTAAGTTATCTTAAATGTAGCCATGAAGGGAACTAGGAAAACAATAGTTTGTGAATAGCTCACTGTGAGTACTGATGATGAGTCAGCCAATAGCATCAGCAGAAATATGCAACACTTAAAGGTGAAGACAGCCCTAGAATTGATAAGGCATCTTTCCTTGAAATAAACATAACATTCTTCTACTCTTGTAAAAGCTCACCATGTGTGGCTGATTTTATTTGTATCAATTTCACTCTTAAGTCATAATTCTTTATAGCTAAATTTGACATTTTCAGCAAGAATCACAGCATGAATAGTCCCTGTGTTCTCCATAGGTTTTAACTTTACCCTCTCAAGGAACTTGAACTAATTAAAAAATAATGTTCTTCAAAATGATTGATTTTATCAAACTAGTCTCAGTTGGCTTGCAACTTTCTTGCCTCCTCAGCTCATCACTATTCCACATACTCTCCATATTGTCAGATCTTCTCTCTATGATTAATTGATCAAAAACAATGACAACCATAAAAGTGTAGACTGCACAAACTCTGTGCCCTTATTGTTTTTGGCAAAGCACATTTTCTTGGATAAGTGAACATATGTGAAGTAATAAATCTATAAAGATGGTTTATGAAATATTGCTGCAAAAATCAAATTATGTATAAAATGATAAATGCTCACTAAGGTGTTTTTCTTTGTTTTCTTTTGGAATGGTAGTGTGGTTTGCTATTTGTTTTGTTTTTAATTTTAAAAAAGACAAAAGGAGATGTTTCTTGGTTAGAAGTTTGCTTTGGGTGCAAAAAGGGCTAATATAACCAGTATGGCTAAAGGAATACCCAATAACTGACCCTAAAATGAAATATTTTGGAGAGCTTAGTAGGTAATGAAGACTGACAGAAAAATTACAGTTTTGAGGAGTGGATTTAAATTCTAGGAGTAAATGAATAAGTTCTACATAGGAATGTGATGAGGACTAAACACATACAAGTATTGGGCACTTGAAATGTGTCTAGTAAAATTAATATATGCTGTCAGTATGAAATACACAACAGGTTCCAAAGACTTTGTATTAAAAAGAGACTAAAATGTCTTATGTTAGGCACATAGTAGGCAGTTTTAGTACTTGAGGGAAATTTAATATGATGTTTGCTTGCTGTGAGTGGGGTGCTCTTTTAGATGACATGCTCAAAAATGTTTTCCCTGAGCCCTAACTGGTTTGGAGCCTGTGGATTGAAGAGTCTGGGGCTTGATTTATGTCAAGGGCATATGCCAAGGTTGTGGGCTTGATCCCCAGTAGGGGATGTGCAGGGGACAGCCGATCAATGAATCTCCCTTATCATTGATGCTTCTATTTCTCTCTTCCTCTTTCTTCCTCCCTGAAATCAATAAAAATATATTTTAAAAATAATGTTTTCCCTGAGGAGGAAACATCTGAGTAGAGACCTGAATGTAGGACCAAGTGATGCAAAAATGTGAAAGGGACAGGTTTCAAAGCAAAAATGTCTACCACTTTAGGCTTTCCCTAATTGTAAATCAAATCCATGTGAAATGATTATTTTTGTAAACATAAAGTTTTATTTTTGTACATTCCATGAGGGTAAGTGTTATATTCTCAGTTTGTAGAACATTACGGTACCTGCTAAAGAGTAGATATTCTATATTTTCCAAATGAATGAGTAAACCATCCTCTCATCAACCAATATGTATTGAATCACTTCATGTTGAATAAACATGTTAGGCAATATGGAAAACATCTTATATAATAAAGAGGTAATATTCAAATTGCCCATCACTCCAACACACAAGATGGCTGCACCCATGTGGTCAAAGATGGCCATTCCCATGTAGACACAAGATGGCAACCACAAGATAGCTGGCAGGGGAGGGCAGTTGTGGGAGATCAGACCAGCATGGGAAGGCAGTTGGTAGTGACTAGACCTCCAGGGTAGGGCAGTTAGGGGTGACCAGGCCAGTAGGGAGGGCAGTTAGGAGCAATCAGGCTGGCAGAGGAGCAGTTCAGTGTTGATCAGGCTGGCAGGGGAGTGGTTAGGGGGTGATAAGGCTGGCAGGCAGAAATGGTTAGGGGCAACCAGGCAGGCAGGCAGGTGATCAATTTTGAGCCAGCAGTCCTTGATTGTGAGAGGGTTCCAGATTGGAGAGGGTGCAGGCTGGACTGAAGGATACACACTCCCGTGTACAAATTTTATGCACCGTGTCTCTAGTAAATTATATTAGACAAATCAGTGATCTGAAACTGCTTGTAGTTTGGCATAGCAGAAAAAAAACAATGCATAAAAAAAAGCTAGTAATGTCAGGCATTTTGAAGAAAGTAAACAAGTGGCTATAGGAGCTCAGAGTATGGAAAAGACTGGTATGTAGATGTCACTGAAAAGGTGGAAGATGAAGCGATTTGGTACTTAAGCTGGCGATATGGGAGATGTGGGCTCTCTAAAGGAAGTGAGCTTCATGAGTAAATAAGAACCTCAAAGAAAATATTTCCTCAAACATGCATGTAGCTTTCTAGTTTACAAAGCACTTTCACAGCTATTTAATCACTTATTTCTCATAATAAATTTTGAAGTCAACAGAGAAGAGACTGATGTCAAAGTATATTTTTAGGAAACTGAATCCACTTGACTGGAGTTGAAAGTAAAATTCATGTTTTCTAATTCTTGTTGTTCTTAATCCTCAGCTGAGGATATCTTTTCCATTGATTATTTTAAAGAGAGACTGGAAGAGAGGCAAGGAAGGAGAGAGAGAGAAATATCCATGTGAGAGAGACACATCATTGGTTGCCACCCACCCACACCCTGACCAGGGCTGGAAGCAACCTGTGACCAAGATAAGTGCCCTTGACCAGGAATAGAACCCAAAACTTTTTGGTTGGCTAGCCAATGCTCTAAATACTTACAACACTGGCTAGCGCCATGTTTTCTGATTTTTAGTCTAGGGCCCTGTCTTCAATACCAAGAGTCAAAGGACAGAGCTATTACACAGCAGGGATCTTGTCTCTAATTATAATTATTAGGTGTTTCTCCTGGACATGTTTGGCTAACTGTGGCTAATTGTGTTTCTATTACCAGTGTTTATTTGTGTTTATCTATTCTCCCTATTAGATTAGGCACCTCCACAAGGGTTGGATTATGACCCATATTTCCTTTGTAATTTCCACAGAACATAGCACAGTTGAGATGTGTTGATTTTCCTATCTCTATTTTAAAGCAATATCATGATAAAGGAAAACATAATAAATTCCATCAAAATATATTATAAATTAAAGTCCCAGTGCACAACAATTCATGCATGGGGAGGGGTCCATCAGCTCAGCCTGCCCCCCATCACAGTCTGGGAGCCCTCAAGGGATGTCAGTGGGGAACAGGCCTAAGCTGAAGTCTGGCTTCCCTCTGTGGGATGCAAACAGCAGATCAGGTATATAGATATCTTCTGGAGGCAGCACAGAATCCTTCCTTATTTCTTTCCTCTGTGGTTGGAGAGCAGAGACTAAAAGGTGGACACAGAACTGTGGCCGGGCCTGGGGCTTTTGTAGGCAGTGGAAAGAGGGAGAGGACTGGGGAAAGTCTAGACACATTTCCTTCAATTGTCCTCTTTTACTCCAGACCCCTCCCTTCATTTTTTTCTTCTCATGGTGGACACTCGGGCCTTGGAACTACCAGAGCCCAGCGATGGTGGTGTTCAGGCCCCTTGCTTCTCAGCTGAACATACAGCTGCCTTGCCTGATGGTTGCCAGAAGAAAGAGGGACTAGGAGGTTGAATGAAAAGGGGGAATTAATAAAAAAATATAAATTGGTAGTTACAAAAGAGACACAGGAATATAAAGTACAGCACAGGGAATATAGTCAATAATATTTTAATAACTATGTATGGTGCCAGGGGGGTACCAATGTGGGGGAACAACGTCGGAAATTATATGAACTAGAGGTCCAATGCACGAAATTCATGGATGAGTAGGCCTTCCTTCTCCCAGCTGCCGGTACAGGCTTCTCTCTGGCACCTGGGACCTGGACTTCCCTTACAGCCTTGGCTTCATCCTGGTCATCTGGAAGGACATCTGGTCTAATTAGCATATTACAATTTTATTATTATAGATTACAGTAGACATTTATATACTTATTTTTCTCATCTGCTCTTATTTCTCTATTGCTCATGTTCCTGGGCTATGCCTATACATATATAATAGGCTCTTCAGCTTATCCTTCTCATTCCCCCTAACCCACATTGAGATATGTCCCAATGGGTTTTATTTTGTTGGTCAATTCATTCTGCTCATTAGATTCCACAAATAAGTGAGATCATGTTATATTTGTCTTTCATAGATTGGTTTATTTCACTTAGCATAACATTTCTAAGTCCATCCATGCTGTCCCAAAGGGTAAGAGATCCTTCTTTTTTAATTTATATATTTATGAAGTGACCACTCCAATAAATCTAGTACCCATCTGCCTGATCTAACCTCTTAGTGTACATTAAGAACATCCTTTCTGCTCCATCTTGATTACATTTTTCTAGCCTATGATATGACATATTGGTGTTTATCCATTGAATATAATGAATTGAGTTTCAGTGCCTTTATTTTTTGAAATCTGTCCAAGTCATTTTTAAAGGTAAGAAGAGCTCAGTATTTTTAGAGATTCTGAGCAAGAACAGATGCCATGTGATGTGTAGACCACTCTGAATTAAGGAAGATCAGCATAGCATTTTGGCCTCTGGTTACATGTACTGTCAAGGAAACTTATCTAAATGTATGGTTAGGTAAAGCTAATGTTTTCGCTTGATTACTATTCTGTCTCTTGCAGTAGGTAGTCTCTTTTCTGAAAAAGATTATAAGCATCACCAAAAAGTATACTAAGGAATACAATTGATTAATGTGACATATTTAAATTTCTTCCTACCACTCTCTGAACAGCATGTCATAGAAAGGCAGTTCCAGTCATAGTGATTTAAATTTAAATGACACAGCTTTGGCTAGAAAATTGTTCAGTTAATTCAGGCTCCAAAATGAAACTATTTCTTTAATATGCAGGGTTATTAGGTATGTTAGGAAGTAGAGAAAACTGATGAAATTTTTTCTTTTTTTCTCAGTTGCAGGGAGTCTTTCCCTTACCAACCATTAATGGTGGAATTTGCTGCACACTCACCTGCTATCACTTTTTAAAACATGGGACAATTACATATCAATATGGGGAAATACTGTATAAAGAAAATGCATAAACTTAGTTTGAAATATTACATCTCTTATAAGAACAACATTCTTTTTAAAAAAAATATTTTTATTGATTTCAAAGAGGAAGGGAGAGATAGAAACAACAATTATGAAAGAGAATCATTGAGTGGCTGCCTCCTGCAAGACCACCAATGGGGATCGACTTCTGTACTCGGGCATGTGCCCTGACCCAGGAATCAAACCATGGCCTCCTAGTTAATACATTGATGTTCAATCATTGAACCATACTGACCAGGCAAGAATGGCATCCTTATACTTATCCCTCATGCTAAATAACTTCGTTGAAGGCTGATTCATTCCTATGAACACACCTATGAATCTATACTAGGACAAATCTACTTTGTGAGGAAAAGAGCAACTCCCACAGTGAAAATAGCATGCCTGTTATGAATTTGGTGCCCACAAAGAAACTCTATTAAAACTATTTATATTAATAACTTTCTATTAAAACTTTTTTTCTAAACAGAAATAGTTTATCTGTCTATACATGTGAAAATAAATATTATCTCAAACAAATGAAATAAAAATAAAAAGCAGAAACAGAACATGTTGTCTTCATATAAAATGTTACATAAGATACTGCTAAACTAAATAACTTTACCCTAATTTTCACATTTGACTTGAAAGCAAAGAAAAAAGTGTCTTTATTTTAATCCATGTCTAGGATGCTTCTCCCGTTTCTTTTTCTTTTGGCAGATTAGTAACATAAATTATTCCTGTATTTTTGACATTGTAATTCAGGTTAGGGTCATATTACATGTTATTTTAGAATCATGAATAAAATAAAATTAAAATATTATTTTATAGTTGCACAAAAGATATAAGCCACAACATGGCTAGAGGTATAACATTAATATTTGACTATACATTTATCAACTTGTACTCTAAAATTCTTTTCAAACCTTGCATTAGGAAAAAGAACATGTATATAGCTGATGTTAAAGAACAGGAAATTACTTAAGCATTAGCTTTTCTTTATTTCCTTTTCTTTTTTTTTTTAGGACTTTAGATGCAGAGTTGAGGTATTCATGGCACATTCTCATCATCAATCTATACATGACAACTCTTCTATTTATTTCCCCTATTCATTGCTGATCTCCATTTCTATTCCCTCACAGGCTCCCACTCTAATATGTTTAATATATTGGATTCCCTTTAACACATTTGTTATTTTAAGCACTCTTGTGTGTAATTGTTTAATATATTAAATGATGGTGTATTATAGAACTTATTTAAATTTTTTAATTCAAGCACACTTTTTAATTAAAATATATATATAAAACCCTAATATACAAATAGACCAAACTGCAGAACAACCAAACAACTGGTCACTATGATGTGTGCTGACCACCATGGGGTGCTCGAGGAACATGGTGGGCATCAGCAGCAGGTGTCAGAACACGGAATGTGGTGGGCATCTGATGCAGCAGGATGGTGGAGCAGGTGAGTGAGGGCGCTAGACCAAGGTAGAGTGCTGGTTGCTGTCATTGAGATGAGCCTCTGATGGTTGCTGAAAATTCTTTGATTGCACAATGGTTCCACCCGGTGCTCACACCTGCTACTGGTACAAGGCCCACTTACATCCGCTGCTGGTGCTGGAGACACCACTCACACTCACTTCTCCACCATCCCCTGCTCCTTAGGGGTGATTGTGGCAGCAGCCACTGCTCGAACCTGCTGCTGACGCTGGGCCCAATCGCTCCACACCATCACTGTGTACAGGTGGGACCAGTGCCATCAGCATGTGAGGGGTGTCGGCAAAAGGAACCAGAGGCTGTGGCGGGAGGGACGTGGAGGGGGAGCATGGAGGATGGGCCAAGATCTATTCTTGTGCCCACCTCATCTTCACAGCCCATAGTTTTTTTCAAGGTGCATGAATTTGTTCACTGGGTCCCTAATTTAAAAATAAAAAGCATATATACTTAAGGTACACAACATGAATATTTGATATACATATACATAGTGAAATGATTACCACAGTAAAGTTAATCAACATATCATTTCTTCACATAGTTATGATTTTTTTGTGGATGATAAGAATACCCAAAATCTACTCTCTTAAATTCCCAAGACTCAATATAATGTTATTAACTGTAGGTATCATGCTGTATATTAGATCTGTAACTTTTCATCTTAGAAAACTGTAACTTTGTAACCTTTGACCAACATTTGTCCATTTCTCCCACATCACTACACCTGGTAACCACCATTATATTTTCTGCTTCAAAGTGTTTGATTTTTAGATTCCACATGTAAGTGAGATCATGTAGATTTTTTTTCTTTTTTTGTCTGTTGTATTCCTCTTAGCATTATGTTCTCCAAGAATATATGAATGAAAAGTTGCTGAACACAAATAATCAGGTAAATGCAAATCTAAACCACAATGAGAAATTGCTTCACATCCATTTTGATGGCAATTATAAAAAAGACAAGAGATAAGTGTTGAAGAGGAGGTGGAGAAATGGGAACTCTTGGGCACTGTTGGTGAAAATGTAAATTGATACAACCACTGAAAACAGTATGGAGGTTTATAAAAAATCTAAAAGTACAATTATCAAATGATCTAGTAATTTGTTTCTGGGACATACTTAAAGGAAATGAAATCAAAATCTCAAAGAGATATCTATGCTTCCATGTTCAACTCAACATTATTCACACTAGCCAAGGCATGAAAACAACCTAAATGTTTGTTGACAAATAAGAAATTGTGGTATATATAAACAATGGAATATTATTCTGTTTTTAAAAAGGAGATGCTCAGAAGGAGATCTGACTTTGGGTGGGGAACACACAATACAATACAAAGATGATGTATTATGGAATTGTATACTTGAAATCTATATAATTTTATTAACCAATGTCACCCCAATAAATTCAATAAAAGTTAAAAAGTTAGGAAAAATTACAAAGAAGGAGAATTTTTAGAGAAAAGACTGATGGTTGCCAGAGGCTGATGGATATGAGAGTGTGTGTGGAAAAGGCAAAGGGACTAATAAGTACATATTGGTAGTTACAAAAGAGTCATGGAATGTAAAGTACAGCATAGGGAATATAGTCAATACTCCTATATAATAAAAACCTAATATGCTAAGTTTCTGGTTGTCCGGTCATCCATTCAACCAATCAAGCTATAATCTATATATATAAAAGCCTAAGGAACTGGTTGACCAGTCGATTAGCAGCAGCAGGCACAGTGGGGCCAAGATGAGCAGGAGCACTTTGGTGCCCAGCCCAGGCTTGGGCTCCTCCCTGGGCTGCCTGTTGCTTCATGCACTTTTATATCCCTTGGTGGATATTGGACTGCTGGTTTCGGCCAATCCCGCAGAACAAGCCAAGGGACCTGGGCCTCTAGTATGCTAATGATATGGTAAGGCCACTAAACCACTCACTATGATGTGCATTGACCACCAGAGGGCAGACAGTTGACCAGTCGCTATGATGTGCACTGACCACCATGGAGCAGATGCTCCAATGAATAAATTATCTTGCTGCTGGGGTCTAGCTGATCAGGACTGAGCAAAATGGGCCAGACATGGCTGGCCAACCTCCTGCATTCCTCTCTGGCCCTGTTTGTGCATTGGTGGAGTCCTTCAGCCTGGTTTTTGCCTTTTTGCAAACTGGGACCCCTCAGAGGATGTTGGAGAGCTGGTTTTGGCCCAATGGTGGAACAACCAGTTGCTATGACACACACTGACAACCAGGGGACAGATGCTCAAGGCAGGAGCTGCCCCTGGTGGTCAGTGCATTCTCACAGGGGGAGCGCTGCTCAACCAGAAACCAAGCTCATGGCTGGTGAGTGCAGTGGTGGTGGCAGGAGCCTCTTCCACCTCTGTGACAATGCTAAGGATGTCTGACTGCTAAGGCCGGTTGTCAGTTGGACATCCCCCAAGGTCTCCACAAGTGCATAACTTTTGTGCACTGGGCCTCTAGTATTGTACAGGAATAACTATGTATAGTGCCAGGTGGATACTGGAAATATCAGGGAGAACACTTTGTAAAGTATATGATTATCTAACCAATATAACCAATACAAAATAATATTGACTATAAACTGCAATTGAAAGAAAAAATAAAAAAATGTACTTGTCAAGCAAAAAATATAAAAAGATGTTGCCTTTTGCATTGATGTGGATAAAGCTTTCTAATTTTATAAAAAACATGGTATTCCCTTTTATTTTTTAACATTATTCATTTGAAATTATTTTCAATATTAATTTAGTACATGATAAATTATTAAAATACATTTAGAATTTTCAAGCATAAAGTGAAGTTGAATGAATTTTAGAGTGACCACTCACATATTCACCACTTAGGTTTAACCAATAATATTTTACTGTACATGGTTTATCACATATCTATCCATATTTTTAAATTTTACCAATCTACTAATCCATTTTACTTTTGGGATATTATAAAATAAACTAGAGGCCCAGTGTAAGAAATTCATGCACAGTGGATAGGGGGGGCCCTCAGCCCAGCCTTCACCTTCTCCAATTTGGGAAGCATTGAGAGATGTCTGACTGCCCAATTAGGCCGGATCTACCAGGATTGGACCTAAACAGGCAGTTGGACATCCCTCTCACAATACAGAACTGCTGGCTCCCAACTGCTTGCCCACCTGCCTGCCTGATTGCCACAAACTGCTTCTGGCTACCAGCCTGATCACACCCTAACCACTCCACTGCCAGCTTAACTGCTCCCCTGCCAGCCTGATTGCCCAAAACTGCTCTCCCATGTCAGCCTAGTCACCCCTAACTACCCACCCCTGACAGACTGGTTGGCCCTAACTGACCTCCACTGAAGGCCTGGTCATCCCCAACTGCCCTCCCCTGTAGGCCTGGTCACCCCTAACTGTCCTCCCCTGCAGGTCTGGTTCCCCCAAAATACCATCTCTTGCAGGACTGGTGTCCCCTAACTGTCCTACCCTACAGGCCTGGTTGCCCACAACTACACTCCTCTGCTGGCCTAGTCACCCCTAACTTCTCTCCCCTGCAGGGCTGGTTCCCAAGAGCTGCCCTCCCTTGCAGGCCTGGTTGCATCAAACTGTCTTCCCCTGCAGGTCTTATTGCCCACAACTGCCCTCCCCTGCCAGCCATCTTCAGGTGGCCATCTTGTGTTCACATGGAGGTGGCCATCTTTGACCCCATGGGGGCAGCCATCTTGTGTATTGGAATGATGATCAATTTGCATATTACTCTTTTATTTGATACTATAACATAGTATGTAATCGATTTATTTATTTTTAATTTAATAAATCTTTATTGTTCAGGTAATTACAATTGTTCTTCTCCACTCCTCCATAGCTCCCCTTCACCCAGTTCCCATCCCACACTCTGCCCTTACCTCCTCAACACTGTCCTCATCCATAGGTATACAATTTTGTCCAGTCTCTTCCTGCACCCCCATACCCCTTTCCTCCCAAGAATTGTCAGTCCATTCCTTTTCTATGCCCCTGATTCTATTATATTAACCAGTTTATTCTGTTCATCAGATTTTTTATTCACTTGTTGATAGATATGTATTTGTTGTTCATAATTTTTATTTTTACCTTTTTCTTCTTCTTCCTCTCCTTAAAGAATACCTTTCAGTATTTCATATAATACTGGTTTGGTGTTGATGAACTCCTTTAGTTTTTTATTATCTGTGAAGCCCTTTATCTGCCCTTCAATTCTGAATGATAGCTTTGCTGGGTAGAGTAATCTTGTTTGTAGGTTCTTGCTGTTCATCACTTTGAATATTTCTTGCCACTGCCATCTGGCCTGCATAGTTTCTGTTGATAAATCAGCTGACAATCATATGGGTGGTCCCTTGTAGGTAATGAACTGTTTTTCTCTTGCTGCTTTAATATTCTCTCTTTGTCTTTTGTTCTTGGAATTTTAATTATAATGTGTCTTGGTGTAGTCCTCTTTGGGTTCCTTTTATTTGAAATTCTGTGTGCTTTTTGGACTTGTAAGTCTATTTCTTTCACGAGGTGGGGAAGTTTTAGTCATTATTTCTTCAAATAGGTTTTCAGTATCTTGCTCTCTCTCTTCTTCTTGCACCCCTGTAATTTGGATGTTGGTATGCTTGAAGTTGTCCCAGAGGCTCCTTACACTATCTTCATATTTTTGGATTCTTTTTTCTTTTTGATTTTCTGGTTGAGTGTTTTATGCTTTTTGTATTTCAAATCTTTGACTTGATTATTGCATTCCTCTAATATGCTGTTAGGTCTCTGTATAATATTTTTTAATTTCAGTCAATGTATGTTTATTTTCTAATTGGACCTTTTTCATATCCTTAAGAGTCTTGCTAAATGTATCAGCCTTTACTAGGAAATTCTTGAAAAACCTAATAACTGTGGTTTTGAACTCTATATCCAGTTGTTTCCTTTCCTTCATTTATTTCATTTGTAATCTGTTTCTTTGTCTCTGCATTTTGACTGCTTCCCTGAGTTGGTAAAGTAACTTTGTGTGCTAAGTGTTCTATAGGGTCCACTGTCTCAGCCTTCCCAGTTACCTGAGTTGGACACTCTTGGTGCACCCCTTTGTGGACTGCTTGAACAGCCTTGTTGTAGTTAAGTATTGATTGTTATTGGTATCACTGGGAGGAATTGATCTCCAGGCCAATTGGTTGTGAGGATCAGCTGTGTCTACAGTGGGAGAATTTCTTGCTGGAGACACCCTTATGAGACAAGAATTGCAAAATTGCAAAATCCTCTGTGCTCGGCTTGGATGGGGCAGAGTTTCAGGGCTGAGCAGACAGCCTTGGTTTCCCATCAGCCCTGCCCTAGAAGTCCCCTGAGTCTCAGTGTCCCACAGTAATCACTGCAAGCACCTCTGGGAAAAAGTCGCCCTTGAGTTTTGCCCACTGCCAGACAGTCCAGTTTCTCCTCGAATGATTCTGTGTTCCCAGAGTCTTGCCTGAGCTGGAGTTCAGTGCAGTTGGGGAGTTTCTGTCTTTCTCCCACTTGAGAAATCCAGCTGCACACTCAGCAGTCAGTCCTCTCCACATGTGCATGCCTTCAGACCTCTGCCTTTGACAGCTCTCCTGAGTCTCAGCGTGCTTTTCTTTCTTTTTTTTCTGACAGTCCAGATTCCCCTCAGATGAGTCTGGGTTCCCAGAGTCTTGCCTGGAAATGGAGTTCTGTGCATTTTGGGGTTTCCATCTCCCTCCCATTTGAGAAAGCCAGCCACACACTCAGCCACCAGTCCTCTGCATGCTCATGTCTCCCTACCTCAGCCTTTTGCAGCTCCTCTGAGTCTCAGTGTCCTTTTCTCTTTCCTTTTAGTTGTAGAATTTCCACTCAGCTAGTTTTCTTGTAGTTCTGGATGATGTCCATTTTGTCTTTTAGTTGTAGTTTTGAAATTGTTGTCCGAGGCAGCAGTTTAGTTGTTTCCCTATACAGCCATCTTGTTTTCTCCAGCATGTAATCTTTTATATAAGGCTTATTTCACTCAGAACTTCAAGTCTTCTTTTCATCATTCAGTACTATTCTAGAGTATAAACAAATTGCCATTTATTCATCTGTTCTGTTGATGAATAACTGGATACTTTACAGATTTGGGGTACTATGAATAAGCTTGTTATGAAAAATCATTGTGAAACTATTTTTGTGGACATATACTTTCATTATTTTTGTGAAATACTTAGGAGTGGAATTAATGGATGATATTTTCCTGCTATTGTCAAAGAAACAATTATTGACTTTGCTATTGTTCTCTCTCTTTTTTCAAATTTCTATTTCCTTCATACCTACTCCTGTTTTTATTACTTCCTTTTTTCTCAATTTACTTCATTTTTTTCTTCCTTCTATGTTCGAATCTTAGGTCACTGATTTTATACTTTTATTATATATATATATATATATATATTTACTGCTCAACATTTTCTTCTGAGCACTGCTTTAGCTATAATCCATAAATTTTTTGTAGTTGTAGGCTTAGATTTCTTTTTTTCTTGTTTCTAGTATTGGTTTTTGCTTTGTGGTTTCCCTAAAGTTTACATAGAAATCTTATATTTAAAGGGGGGAATAAGGACACATTTGTAATACCTTCCTTAATCAATCAAAAATATCTTACATTTATAAGCTGATAACAACTGACTTCACACACATGTTCTCAAATGAATGAAATACAAAGTTACTTTCAAATTTGGAATTCCTTAAGAGACTATCAACATTTAGATTTAAAAATTAAGCATCTCTAATATAGGACACTTTACTATTATGTGAGAACATGTAGCTCAGTTTTCTTACTGAACTCAGAAGATGCAAAATTTAGGGAAATAAATATTTTCTCTTCTTCTGAAATTATCCTATCTAATAAAGAGGGAATATGCTAATTGGCGCTCATCCTGTCACAAAGATGATGTTGCTCACAGACAATAAGGAGGGAATATGCTAATTGACTGTCCCACCTTCAAAGATGGTGGCCCCCACAACCAATAACAAAGGAATATGCTAATTGACTACCATACCTTCAAAGATGTCAGCACCCACAGCCTCAGATGGCGACACCAAGTCCACTTAGCCCTGCCAGGGCGGCAGGTGTGTGACAAGGCTGGGCCTGCCCTGAAGTGGGCCCGGATGCTCCACACAACTTCCCTTGGAGTCCCTCACTCCCTACAGCATCTCTGCCAATCAGGGCTTGCTCAAGACACAGTCAAACCTTGAATGGCTGCTGTCCTGCTGCCCAGGGCTGCCTGAGGCTCAGGTAACCAGGTCCAGCTAAGGTTTTCACTGCAGGCAGTGGCAACAGCAGAGATGTGATTGGACACCACCTTCCCCTAATCTCCAGGTCACCTCCTGCCCCTGAGGGGTCCTTGACTATTTGAGGGGGCAGGCAGGCTGAGGGACCCCCCCACTCCAGTGCATTATTTTCATGCATAGGGCCTCTAGTTTTGATATAATATATTCACAGACATTTGTGGAATATCAACTGGGTATCAGATATGTAGACTAATATGGGTGGGCTCTTCCCCTTATCTCTGTCTTATAATGTTCAAATAGGGAAAATACCTTTACTGGAACTAGTAGAATTAGTTATAAGATATCTTCCCTTGCCTTTGAAGTGGAAAAAACTGCCATAAGTTTGTTATGGCAGAACCTTCCAAGCCACCTCAAAACCAAACATGGCTTTGCATACATTTTTTTTCAGTTTTCTTTGCATATTGACCACAGCTTACTCAGAGATAAATGCAAAAAGAGTGCAATATTTTCAATTTAATGTGCATAGGCATTCAAAGTAGGCTGAATAATAAAATTAGAAAATAAATTTTCTGTTACTCTGGTACACTATTTTTCATAAAAATATTTTATACTATTTATTTGTATAATTAAGAGATAAATGCATTGTACAGACTCACCTCAGTCTTTTTGAATTTGGCTGCCTCTCAATCATGAACTTAGTGAAAAACTAAGAATAGAATACAATCACCATTCCTTCATCAAAAGTTCCACTTTTTAAAAAAAGCTTTATGTAGAAAAATGAGTATGTAGTTTTATCCAAAGGAAAGTGGTCAAAATGACTCTGAGAAAAGTCATTAAAGAACTGCCTTGTTTCTCTCTCTCTCTCTCTCTCTCTCTCTCTCTCTCTCTCTCTCTCTCTTTCCCTCCCTCCCTCCCTCTGTCCCTCTCTCCCTTTCATTGTTTGCAAGGAATTCCCCAGTGGAATCTATAGCTATACAACTGTCGGTTTTTCTGATGTAGATGAAGTCATATCAAACCATCAATATTTCTTGTCATAAAATTTCACTTGAACATTTCCTGCATTCAACTGCTAGTTGTCTTAGCTAATTCCAAAATATAAGTGCTTGTTCAATCCTCCTGACAAACCTATAATGGGTGGATACATGTTCAGATCTTGCCATAAGCAATACAGTTCATAGCAGATCTTCAACTTTGAACTGAAAATGTCTCTCATTAGTTATTGGAAATCTATTGTATTTAGAGAAAGTTTATTGATCTTTGAAGTTTTACTAAAACTTTGATTTTTCTTGTTTCATTTTGTGTGCTGTAAAGTTCAATTAAAATTATAAGTATTTGGCAACATTTAATCAATGGAGCTTCAGTTGTATGGGTTTACTTTTAGGAAATTAACATTATTTTAAACTGCCATAATAATGCTTGTCCATATAGTATTGTTTGTGCATGTATATTATCTGTATAAAATTCGCACACAGAATTATTGCAAATATTTCATATCATTCTAGATGCAACCTTTCCTTAGATCTAGTTTGAAAAAAGGGTAGTTCAAATATTTTGTTATACTCATGTTTCCAACTGAATGTCAAACATGAGAAATTTTGCTCCTTCTCTCCAAGTCAAATTACACCTTGGATAAATGACTGCCTCCCTCCTATAGACTTAATGTAAATGAAATGCAACTTTTTCTCTTCTTAAAATGAATGAATACACTTTATTTATAACTAGAGGCCTGGTGGATGAAATTTGTGTATGGGTGGGGTCCCTAGGCCTGGCTGGCGATCAGGGCTGATCAGGGCCAGGTCAATTGGGGCTGGGCCAATTGGGGCCTACCAGCCGGGGAGAAGACTGATGTGGGGAGGGACCTCGGGAAGTTGGCCACCAGTTCCAGGAGGGAGCCAGCCCTAGGCCCCCCTGGGAAAGAGGCCATATTGATCACCACCCACCCCTGGTTCCCCATTGCAGCCTGGGTCCTGAAGGCTCTGGTTTGGTTGGGAGAGGAGGTGATGTTTGTCAGGCTGGGTACAGAAGGAATGGATGCCAGGCACTGATGCTGCCATTGTAGTTCCCTGCCTTCCCCCACTTCTCCTTCCCTTGCTATCTCACTGCCACTATGGTGGGTGAATGCTGATCAGGGCCTGCTGGCTGTGGGGAGGGATGGGACAGAAGGTTGGCCACAGGTCTTGAGGAGAAATCCCTTGGCCCCCCTTGGAAAGTGGCTGCATATGCTACCACCCACCCTCTGTTCCTCATCCCAGCCCAGGTCCTGGCCCTGATTGAGGGATCGGGACCTGCCAGCCAGGAGGAGGGACTGCGAGAGGTTGGCCAGACAGAGGAGGTTGGCTGAGAGTGCACATTGACCACCAAAGGGAAGCTCTTGTGTTGAGCATCTTCCCCTGGTGGTCAGTGCACATCATAGCAACTAGTCATTCTGGTTGTTCTGGTCATTCGGTCATAATGGTCGCTTATGTTTTTATATATAGAGAGAGATTGTGTTGATGATAAAGACACAAGAGATTGATGGAAAATGCACTTTACCAATAAGTTTGTTTCACAGTTATGAAGGTCCATATATACACTGTTCTAATGACTGCTATATGTACCTATCTGAACCTACTAGACTATCTAAACATGCCTGATCCTCTGACTAGTCTCAGTTTCTTAGTTGTTAAGGTGATATATAGCATCCAGAAATTTGGATATAGCTTTGAATATTGAAAAATACAGTGTCAGGAATCAAGAAATAATTATTATCAAAATTGCCTCTTGGACACTGTGTAATAGGTAAAGTAAAGGTTTATAAATCAGATAGACTATGGTTTGGGGGCCCGAGTCTACCACTTAGTAACTGTGAACTTAGGCAAGCAAGTTACTTAACTTTTTATGAATAAAATGATAGTAATATTTACCTTGCAGGTATTGTAAGAACAAAATGGAATAATGTGTGTATTAAATGTATAGTATAGTACCTTGTATATTACAAGCAGTTAATACATCATTGTTTTATATACTATTTGGTCTAACAGTAATTTTTCATTACATGAGCTAGTGTTCAGTTGAGCTCATTCCATTGAACACTAAATATTTACAGATCATCAGACCCGGTGATAAGAAAAACTCTGGTAATACAAAGATAAATAAGACATTATTTGTCTTCAAAGATCTCAGTGTCTATAATAATATAGACACATAATTAAGCAATTCTGATACATAGGATACATGCAATGGCAGAGATACACTCATTTTATGGAAGTAGAACAAAAAGTGTAGTTTGAGAGAGGCAAGGAAAGACTTCTGAGTGGAAGTAAAACACCCGAACTGAATCTTTAAGTATCTAAACCCGGCAGTGTTATTAGGCTAATCTGGAACTGTGGATTAAATTTTCCTGAGGAAATGCAGCCTAGGGGATAAGCATACTGTCTCTGAAGCCAGACTGTTTGGATTCAACTCCACCACTTATTTTTTGTATGACTCAGGGCAAATTACTGAACCTCTCTATCTCTCACTTTCCCATCAGGGCCTGCTGGCTGTGGGGAGGGATGGGATAACAATAATCCCAAACTCAAACTCATAGGGTTGTGAGTATTACAAATGCTTAGAAAACAGTTTGATAAATAGTAAGGATCATATAAGTGTTATTAGTTCCTAGTGAAATATCTTTAAAGCAGAAATAACAAAAAAAATTAAACATATCACATTTACATATATCTGGGCTGACAGAAATAAAAGTGGTTTCAAAATTGCCTACTGTATTAGCATGCAATTTTACCTAATTTACTAGTGATGGGTGATGTCAGCAATCAGAACAAAGTTGCATAAAAGGTACCTGATTGCAAAGAAGAGAGAATATTTTAAAATGAGAAATATCAGTGTAATGAAGTGAACTAAAAATCTGTTCTTATATACACTGAGTGGCCAGATTATTATGATCTATGAACACATAATAATCTGGCCACTCAGTGTATATCCTATATAATAAAAGGCTAATATGCAAATTGTTCCCTCTACCAGGAGTTTGACCAGCAGGCAGGCCGGCCAACTGCTTATGTCCCCTCCCCGTGGCCTGGCTGGCTGGACACCACCCATGCAAAAATCTATGCACTGGGCCATACACACACACACACATACACACACACACACACACACACACACACACACACACACACACAGATCTTACCTAATAAAAGAGAAACATGCAAATTAAACATCACTCTGTTTCCCCATGCCAGAGTATGCAAATTAACCCAACAAAGATGGAGGTTAATTTGCACATGTAGGCAAGGAGTGGAGTGGCTGGGAGGGTCCTGATGCCTGCTATAAGGGTAAAGGGAGTGGTGGAGGGAACTACTGGAGCTGCACTCTGGACAGAAGTGAGGATTTGCTGGCTCTGGACAGGCCAGGAGCGGGGGCATGCTAGCTCCTGGGCGGCCAGGGAGTTGGGACTTGCTGGCTTCTGGGTGGCTGGGAATGAAGCCAGTGGAAGGAAGGCCTATTCTTGCAAGAATATCGTTTAACAGTTTTCTAGTATAGATAGATAGATAGATAGATAGATAGATAGATAGATAGATGATAGATAGGATATACACTGAGTGGCCAGATTATTATGCATTCAGAGATCATTATAATCTCATAATAATCTGGCCACTCAGTGTATGTAGCCCAACTACTTAATATAACTTCATCTCATGAAAACTAAATTTCATAATCTAAGCATATATCTCTAAGTAGACATGTACATATTTAACCAATGACTTTCCACCTCTTGTCAAGTTCTTTGGCAATACTTCAGGAGTATAGCAACAAGAAGTTGTTTCTTCTGTCTACTGAATATTTGAATTGCCCATTCATTGCTTTTACCCAAATGACACATACGGGTTCTATTTTTTTAAATTGATTTATAAATTAAAATATTTTATGGCTTAAATAATTTGATAATCGCTTTTTAAATTTTTCATATATCATTTTTATTTCCCTTAAACCTTGTCATTGATTGCATCATGCTAATAAACATATGAAGTGACTTAATTGACAGCAAGATGTTAGTTCTAAGCTGTTCTTTACAGAAGAAAAATGAGATGAAACTTCTATCAAGGCTTATATGAAATGAGACAATTACTACTTTATTGAACATAGATCGTTTTCTCAAAGGCAAGTAGTAGAAAATTTACTTTCATTCTGAAAATTCAGATTCAGAGCAATCTGTCCTTTTTTATATGTATATTTCAAATGTCATGTACTTCTTCATTCATAACTGTACACATGCTATAATGTATTATGAAATGCAGTATGTAAAATGTAATATGCAGAGTTTTTTATTTATCTATTTCTGTGTAACAGATTACTCCCAAACTAAGCATTTTAATAAAACAAATATTAGCAATGTTATCTTCCTTCTGAGGGTCAGGAATCTGGAAGCAGCTTAGCTGGGTGGGTCTTTCATGAGAGTATATTCAGACTTTTGTCTGTGGGCTACATTCATCTCAAGGCTTGATAATCTACTTCAAGCTCACTACATGGCTTTTGACTGGCCTCTGTTCTTTGGTAACAATTAGCCAAAGGTATTAATTAATTTAATTCCTCAACTTGTGGACCTCCCAGAAGATAGCTCACAATATAACAGAGATCCTAAAGAGTGTAGCAGAAAGGAAGCAAGAATACCAGAAGGTGGGGCTATCTTGGAAGCTGATTACCACACTATGTCTCAGAAATTGCATGACACATGGACTATTAAACCTACAAAACGTTCTCAGAAATATGTCCTCTTGCTTTAAGGTAAAAGAGTATTTCAAATTTGTAAAAGGTAGGATTTTTTTATATCTCTTTTAATTCCTTGAGATTGTCCTTTCAAATCATCCTTATTAACCCATTCTCATTTTTTGCCCCCAGATGGTCAAGAAAGTCTTACATTTAATTTCACTTTCATCTGCATTAACTGAAAAGACTTTTCTATTCTGGAAAAGTTATTGTTAACTGAGAAAATGTGCTCAACTATAATTTCTGCTTCAGTTCAAAGCTTAAAGCATTTACCATTATGAATTTTTATGCAATTAGAAAACCACACAACCAACTGAATGGCTCAAAGTATAATAAACACTTTCTTTGAGAGTGCTTCTGATGCCTCTATTTCCATTTTAGTAGCATGGTTGGAGAAAAGTGATTTTTTAAATTAAGATTACACTATCTACTAGAGTCAGATCAAACTTTCAATACTGACACTATCATTAAACATTTATGAGTACACAAAGCATGGCTAGAAAGTTAAAAACTGTGTGCATTGTGTTCATTTTTTTTGGCACTAATTTAACTTGAGGATGCTTCCTACTCTTAGAAAGTTCAGTTCATCAGCACAACTAGAACAGTATAACCTTCAAGTGCCACTGTAGCACTTTCTGATTTAAGGCTTATAATTTATAGACTTTGGAGAAGAGCATTGTAGCAACCAGGTTTGCTTGCTGCTAATAGCATGTGGGCAATTTATGGCAAAGAAATGAAAATCAATGATAAGTTCAAATCACAACCATTAGCTATTAACATTTCTGTTGTAGATGAATATCATCGGGCTTAGCATGGTTAATTTATTTCCAGTACTCCCTGTCCTCTCATCATGGGGTCCATTTTATATTGTTCTGTTTTCTTAGTCCTGAAGTACAGACTGTTCTGAATTAGGGCCTGTGGCAGATAAGTATATTATTTAAATTTTTCACTTCATAAAGCAATCAAATGATGAATGTAGATTATTAGTTACTTTATGTTGAGGAACTTAGGTTTTGTTTCAAAGCATTATATTATATCATATATTTAGGTATACTACTACAGGTCAATGTATTGCATGTGTACACATATAACACTGTGTGAGAATATGTTTCTTTATTATGAAGAGATGTCTCTGACACTAGAAATTATAATGGGATTTACTATCTGAAATCTGTAATTAGGAAATTGAGGTTTTGAGTAAACATCTTTAAAGAGGGATTAAACAACTATTTTAACCACTGTTGAAAGATAGTTGAAATATTAGTTTTAATTCTGTATATTTGAAGTCAAACAACCACAGTGATTTGGAATCTTGCACGAGCACAAAGGTCATAATTGTTTTTAACAACAATGATCTTTATACAAGATAGCAGAACTAGATATATGGAAGTAGAAAAGAGATGAGATGACTTATACACAAAGCAGTATATATATATATTATACAGTATATGCAGCTTCCTGCATAAGTCTGGCAGCAAATACATGCATGCACAGAAAAAAAAACACATGTACAAATAAAATTAATTGTTCTTATTTAAAAAAACTACAAAATAATTATATGTAAACCTGAAGTTTGTAGGGCATATATGTAGTATATATGAGTATAATTATTGCATCATTTTTTGGCTTGGAGAAAAGTTCCCTTGAATAAAAATACATCAAACTTAAATGTTATCATTTAATTGGGGCTTTCAGACTATCCTCTTCATTCTAATAGCCAGATAATATGAAGCCTGAGTGACAGTATAGTGAATGCTCTAACTTCTTGCTTTAGTTATAAAAAATTTTGAGTTTTGAAAAAATACAGGAGCATTTGACAAATTAAAGCCTTATTCACAGCAGCAAAACTCTCTGCACAATAAATCATAATATGTCTCTTTAAATGTAAATCAAGAAGGAAGCATGTAATAACTTAAGTAAATACAAAATAAGATAAGTAAATACATTTGAAATCATAAGAATGCTACACAAACACTTGTTTTTCCATGGATATCACAGAAAAAAACAACACACAGATACTGGAAAGAATCAGTGTAAATCAGGTAGTAATTTAACGAGTTAATAGAAACCAGAGATGTGATATTCTAACTTTTCTCCTTGCTTAGAGGCAAAGTTAGCAGATGATTCATGCACCCCATGAAAGAAGACACAATTAAGAGTATTTAGGATACAGGCATGGCCCGGCCAGAATGGCTCAGTAGTTTAGTGTTGACCTATGAACCAGTAGGTTATAGTTGATCCCTGGTCAGGGAACATGCCCAGGTTGCTAACTCAATATACAGTGTGGGGCTAGCTTGCAGGACTCAGCAGATCACTAGATGATTCTCTCTCATCATTGATGTTTCTATCTCTTTCTCCCACTCCTTTGTTCTCTGAAATCAATAAACATATATATTTTAAAAAACACAGGTTTGACTTGTCGAAAATTACTGAATGCCAGATTAAAATCTTTTTCATTAATCCCCTCTGTCTCCTCAGGGAAAGCTTTCATATATGTCAATATGTCCAGAAGTTAACTAAGAATTTTCTTTACAAAAGGGTTCCTCCTCCATATAGCAAGGAATCATAACAGCATGCCCTCCTTTCCCACATACTTGCTTACTAGTAAGTTAGAGTGAGTCATTTTGTAATTTTCCATCATTCTTTATATATAAGAGGAAGAGAGATGGAGCAAGAGATACAAATATAAATGATGAGAGAGAATTATTGATAGGCTGCTTCCTGCATGCCTTCTACTCAAGCTCGAGCCTGAAACCCAGGGATGTATGTGCCTTGACCCATATCAAACCCTGATCTCCTGATTCATTAGTCAATGCTCAGCCACTGAGTCACAACGGCCAGCCTAAAACAATTATAAATCATATTTTCATCATTTCCTTCAACAAACTTCTGAGATTTTCTTGTTATTTGCTATAAGCTAAGCAGCTATTCCAGTTCACTATCTCTTTGGTATTCTGTCAATGCATTATTATTCAAGAAGTGTTATGTTTTAAATTAATTTAGGGAACTACTTTTCTAGAACAATTTTTAAAATACAAATACCTTCAGGGTCTGATAAAAATTATTTAGTTGCTCCCAATACTTATGGGTAATTTCCAAATACCTTATGGTAAGGTACATTCTGATTTGACTACATCTTTTTTTTTCCTTGAAAATATATTTTTTAAATTGGCATAGAATTTGAGGGTTTTTTTTTTTCAGGAAGAAAAAGGGATTACAGCCCTAGCCAGTTTTGCTCAGTGGGTAGAGTGTTGGCCTGATAACTGAAGGGTTCCATGTTCGATTCTGACCAAGGGCACATGCCTGGGTTACAGGCTCCATCCGCAGTAGAAGGGCCATGCAGGAAGCAGTTGATCAATGATTCTCTCTCATCATTGATATTTCTATCCCTCTCTTCCTTCTTCTCTTAAATCAATAAAGAAATATATTTTTAACAAAGTGATTACAATTTTTTATATGACTTAATTCTACGGTTGCCATAATTTTGGTAAAGCATGAACTGAATATTACACGAATCCAAATTATAAGTATATTTACAATTGTTTTCTGGGTTTCCCTGTACTATTCCAGTGTTTCATTCTATTACTTTCTGATTTGACTACATCTTAAGCCTCATTTTCTGTTACCCTCTAATGGGGGCCCCAATTAAGCCATTAAAAAATTAATACTTTCCTGGTAAGTAAACATTAGAAGGGAAACCATAAAAATACTAGAGGAATCCGCAGGCAGCACAATCTCATATATATGCTGAAAGAACTTCTTCACAGATACTGCTCCAAAGGCAATGGAAGCTAAAGAAAAAATAAACAAATGGGACTACGTCAAAATAAAAAGCTTTTGCACAGCAAAAGAAACCATCAACAAAACAACAAGAAAGATCACTGTATGGGAGAACATATTTGCAAATGTTATCACTGATAAAGGTTTAATCTCCAACATCTACAGCCAACTTATACAACTTAATAAAAGGAAGATAAACGATCCAATAAAAAAATGGGCAATAGACCTAAATAGAACCTTTTCGAAAGACGACAGAAGGAAGGCCAAGAGAAACATGAAAACATGTTCAACGACAATTCGATACCATCTTACACCTGTCAGATGGCAATCATCAACAAATCAACAAACGACAAGTGTTGGCGAGGATGTGGAGAAAAAGGAACCCTTGTGCACTGTTGGTGGGAATGCAGACTGGTGCAGCCACTGTGGAGAACAGTATGGAGTTCCCTCTAAAACTAAAAATGGATCTCCCATTTGACCTGTAATCCCACTCTTAGGAATTTATCCTAAGAAATTACAAACACCAATCAGAAAGGTTTTATGCACCCCTATGTTCATAGCAGCACAATTTACAATAGCTACAATTTGGAAACAGCCTAGGTGCCCATCAGCAGATGAGTGGATCAGAAAACAGTGGTACATCTACACAATGGAATACTATGCTGACATTAAAAAGAAGGAATTCTTACCATTTGCAGCAACCTGGTTGGAACTGGAGAGCCTTATGCTTAGTGAAATAAGCCAGTCAATGAAGGAGAAACATCACATGATCGCACTCATTGGTGGATAATAAAGAACAATATTAACTGATGAACAGAAGGATAGATACAGAGACAGTAAAGCTTCAAACAGACTGTGAAATTACAGCAGGAAGATTAAAGTTAGGTGAGGTAGATAAGAGATCAACCAAAGGACTTGTATGCATGCATATAATCATAGCCAATGAACATAGACACTGGGGGGTTGGGGTATGCCTGGGAGGGAGGGGGGCAATGGGGATATATGTATAAAAATTAATAAAAATTAAAAAAATTAATACTTTCCTGAAACTCCCACACATTTATTTTTTAGCACATAATTCAGTGGTTTCTCTGTTTTTATAGTGTACAATGCAGTGATTTTTACAATATTCAAAAAGTTGTGCAACCATCAACACTACCTATTTTCAGAACACATTCATCATGCCAGAAAGAAACCCTGTGCTCCTAAGTAAACATTCCCATCTCTTTTCTCTCTAGTCCATTGACTTATAAATCAGATAGTATAAAAAGATGTGAAAGCAAAAAATGCATTTGTTCTGTATTTTTTAAATTCCCTATCTTAAGAGGGAATACCTTAATTGACTGTCATGCCCTCAAAGATGGTGGGGTCCACAGCCAATAAAGAGGGAATATGCTAATTGACTGCCATGTCATAAAAATGGCAGCATCCAGTCCCCTCAGCCTCACTGGGCGGCTGGTGTGCACCTGCCTCCAGAGTCCCTTAGTCACCTCAGCCCCTCAGCCACCCACAGCCAGCTTGACATGCAGGCAAGCCTCAGATGGCGGCTTCCCAGCTGCCCCTGGCTGGCCCAAGGCACAGGCAAGCCTTAGATGGCAGCTAACCAGCAGCCCAGGGCTTCCCAAGACTCAGGTAACCAGGGCTTGCCTAGGCTTGCGCTGCCAGCAGTGGCAGCAGAAGAGGTGAGATGGGGTGTTGCCTTCCCCTGATTGCTGGGTCACCTCCTACCCCTGAGGGCTTGCAGTCTGTGAGAGGGGGAAGGCTGGGCAAAGGGACCCCTCCTGCAGTGCATGAATTTTTATGTACTGGGCCTCTTTTTTTATAGTTTTTAGTTGTTAATCTCACTGAGAATTTCTTGTGCCTACTGAGTTGATTTTCCACTGTTGCTTTTAAGGTTCTCCCTTAGTCTTTGTTTTGTTTGGTTGTTTATTTTTGTTTTATTTTGTTTTTGACAGTTGATCATGATGTATCTAGGTGTGGAGTTCTTCTACTTGGAGTTAATTGAGTTTATTTGATATAGAAATTAATGTTTTTAATGAATTTTATGAAATTTTCAGCCATTATTTTTTCTGCCCCTTTCTCTCTCTTCTATATTTCTGTGACTCCCATTATGATTATGTTGTTATTATTTTTTAAATATTATTTTTATTGATTTCAAAGAGGAAGGGAAAGGGAGAGAGAGATAGAAATCACTGATTGGCTGCCTTCTGCATGACCCACGCTGGGGATCGAACCTGCAACCTGGGCATGTGCCCTGGCTTGAAATCGAACTGTGACCTTCTGGTCCATAGGTCAGCATTCAATCTTTTTTGTATGTGACTAATGAAGAACATAGCCATGCCATTGGGCTGATTATGTTGTTAATTAGGGTTGCCATAGCTCCCTAATTAACAAAATAATTAAGCTCCCAAGGCTATTTTTCAATATTTTTTTCTTTCTGTTCCTCAAATATGATAATCTCAATTGATCCATCTTCAAGTTCACTGATGCTTTCTTCTCCATGCTCAAACTGTCCTGAAACTCTCTAGTAATATTCATTTTGTTTATTATAATTTTTAATTTGAGAATGTATAGTTGGTTTTATATTTTTATTAATATTCTCTTTTTTATGAGATATCAGTTTCTTACTTTCCTTAGTTCTTATGACTTTGTTTAGTTCTTAAATATATTTTAAAAAGCTGATGCAAAGTCTGCCTAATAAATCCAACATCTGGGAGTCTTCAGTTTTAGTTTTTATTGAATGCTTCCCTCCCCCCCCGCTTGTAATCATTATACCTCCTTATTCATGTGCATGCCTCACAAATCTTTGTTGTTGTAGGACACTGGGAATTTTATTAAAATATGTGACAACTCTAGGCATCACAGACTCTCTTTACTCCTAGTTTGTTGCTGTTGCTGCCACTGCTACTTGTAACTATTGCTTGATTTTGCATTCTATTTCTGAGCTAATTCTGAATAGTCCATATTCTTTTTTGTATGTGACTAATGAAGAACATAGTCATTGAGATTCTTTGTCAAGTCATAAATTGCAAGATATTTCCTTAGACAGCTAGAACCAATAGCTATCCCAGCCTTGGCTGAGGAGCTCTATATCTATTTTGGAGAATGCCTTAAAAATCTAACTTAATTCTGCTTTATGCTTCCACAGAGTCTTAAGGTCAACCGGCAGTAAGAACTTAAGACCTTTTCAGGACTTTTTGAGTAGGTGTGCAACCCTGGCTATTATCATAGTCATGGGCACATGTTACAAAATTTCAAAGCCCCCATAAAAATCTCCTTCCTCACCTATTCTTTTAACATGCTTGATTAGTTCATTGTTTGCCACAAATGTTAACCACTCCCTCAGGAAAACATGAGGTTAAAACACTTTCTTGTAGTTCTTTTCAACTGGCCCCAATTAAGAGGCTTTTATATTGGTTGAGACTAAGTCAGGTCAAATAAGAACAAGCCCTTCATTTGGGGTCTTCCACATAAACATCAAAAAGGTCAAATAATAACAATGGTCTATGAATGGGACTTAGAAGTTGTACCAACTCTGTTCTGTTTCCTCACATGCTTATTGAGTTTTCCATATAACTTCTTAACTATGTTAAGCACTGTGGTAGTGGGGTGTGGGAAATCTATCAAAATGTTAGATCTCCTTCAAATGTTTGCAACATAATTCAGGACAGATGATAAACTCACACACAATAATTAGAAAATTATATAAATCAGCTAATAATACTACTACTTAACAATGATTGAGCAGTTATTGTGTGGCAGCACTGTTCTAAGAACTTTATATTAACTCCTTTAATATTAAATTATCATATGAATAGCTCTATTATTATCCTCCCTACAAATGAGGAAACTAAGTCATAGAGAGACTACATAACTAATTCATAGTCACATACAGTAGCTAATCAATGCTGGAGATCTGATTTGAACAACTGATATGTAACTCCAGATTGTATGCTCATATGTCCAAACCACTTCTCTTTTGAATTAAGCATATAATTAAGCATCAATTCTGAAGAAAAATGGAAGTATGTTCTGCAATGATTATGTGCTCATAGGACTTTAGCAAGTTACTTAATTTTTCTGAGCCTCAGTTGCTTCTTGTGTAAAATGGAAATCATTAGACTGAAGAAACAAACACAACCACCTAAAAAGCAATGCCCAGGTGAAATAGTAGAAAGCCTAGTATTTACTTCTTGGGTATTCTCAGAATTAGTATAGGAGGAAGAGCCATCAAAGAAGATGGAGAAGGAATGGGAGGTGAAATCATAGGGAAGAAAATTGCCCATTATGTTCGGCAACATGAAGGCGGTTGTTAACTTTGATAAGAGCATTTCAGTAGAAAGATGATATAGAAGGCATATAGAAGGGCATAGAGAAAAGCAAAGAAAGTGGACATAGCATTTGTAATCTTTTTTGAGAAATCTGGTTATAAAGCAGAACAGGGAAAATGGTCATTGGCTAGATAGGTGATTAAGGGAGAGTTCTTTTTATGATATGAGATTCCAGATCATGTAGAGTTACAGAACTTAATGATGTATGATGGGGTGATAACATAAAGGAATAACCTCCTTGAGGAGGTGAGAGAAGATGTGATCCAGAACTAAAATGAAGAAATTCATTTTTGATACATAGATGGATATAGAGAGACAGATCTTTATTAGGAACAGTACTTCCTCCCATGTATCAGGACAGAAATAAGAGGTGAGAAGTGCAAATGAGGGTGTGGGTACAGATAATTGTGGGAATATAAAGAATGTCCTCACTAAAGACCTCTATTGTTTCAGTAATGCACTATAGAAGGTCATTAGGTCTAAAAAAATTATAGCTTTTATAAAGTGGTTGAAGAATGGACTATATTAATCCTCACAAAGCAGTTCAAGTTGTGTGATACATAATGATGATTATTAGGATGTTTGCCATGACTTATTTTTACAGGAATTCAGAGAAAACACACTTTAGATTTGTCTACTCTTTAATTTTGTGGTAGTAGAGGATATGGATATGATGATGTAAAATTTATCCAAAAGGTATAGCAACAGTAAATAAGAGTAAATAATTTCTGCTCTAATGCAAAATATTTCCTTAACTACCCCTGGAGAGATACTGTAAATTAGTAAATAGGTGTGTTTTTTAAGTGTACTTTCAGTGCCTCCTTTATTTTTTCTCTATTCACAGGGTACCTAGTGACCTCAATCTAGCTGTCAGATGTCAAGGCTCTGTACTCTTATCTCAGACAGGCTTTGTATCAGTGATGCTTATAGGTAGTCAATATATCAACCTCATCAGAATCACTTCCAGGACTTATTAAACTACATATACTTATATCTTATCTCTGAGGTACTAAAATAAGATATTTTATGTTGGGGCCTAGGAATATGTATGTTTAATAAGATGATCAGGTGATTGTGATATGACTATCACCTTTGACGGCAGTGCTCCAGGTTATTCCATCCTCCTGAATGTCCATACTATTAAATCTCAATGGGGGCTGGGTGAAGGGAGGCAAAGGGGGAAAATGGGAGATATCTCTAATACTGTCAACAATAAAAATAAATTTTAAAATATCACTAGTAAAATGCCTTTTAGACTAATTTGATAAGCTAATTTGGCTCAAAGAAGACTATGAATATTGTTTCTTTTTAAACTAGAGGCCTGGTGCACAAATTCATGCATTGGTAGGGTCCCTCGGCCTGGCCTGCAGGGATGGGGCTGAAACCGGCTCTCTGACTTCCTCTGAAGAGTCCCGAATTGCAAGAGGATGCAGACCAGGCCGAGGAACCCCACCAGTGCAAGATTGGGGCCAGGGAGGGACCATGGGGTGTGTCCAGCCTATCTTCCCCAGATTAGATTGGCTGGACCCCAGCAGCAAGCTTACCTACCTGTCAGAGCATCTGCCCTCTGGTGGTCAGTATGCATCATAGCAATTGGTCGAATGGTTGAATGAATGGTCAGACACTTAGCCTATTAGGCTTTTATTATATATATATGAATTACCTATCTCAGCTAATATACAGGAATATTTAATGACTAAACCCAAATTGAAACACTGATAGTGGAAATATCAGATTATTTTAGTTGTTTTTTCATTGGCTTCATATAACTTCATATTCATTTAATCAAAGGAGGTTTTTTAAGAGGCAACAAAACAAAATAGACTCCAAACAATTTCTGTGTAGATGAATATCACTGGGATTAGCATGGCTCAATGGAACTGTTTGAGAAGGAACTTAAATTCTTTTTCTCTCTTGAAAACTCCATATGTAGGACCAAAGAACTATTGAACATTAGAGAGCAAAGGACCTTAAAAATCATCTAGCTGGATTGCTCTTATCTTGTAGTATGCTGAAGCTTAGAGAGGGGAGAATGTTACATACAGAATGCTAGTTCTTTTAATAAATTCTAGTACATTTCCTGATTCTACCCAAGTCTAACTAGCATTCACAAATAACATGGCAGATTCTGAACCATAATCTCTACATGTTGTCTGAGCAGTGCTCTATAAACAGAAGGCAAATTATTTTTAAGGTTATAGAATATACTAGAAGCCTAGTGCATAAGATTTGTGCACTGGGGAGGGGGTTTGGCCTGTGCCCTCTTGCAGTCTGGGAGCCCTCGGGGGATATCTGACTGATGACTTATGAGGGAAGCAGGCCTAAGCCGTCAGTTGGACATCCTTAACGCTGCTGCCTCTGTTGCTGCACTTGCCAGCAATAAGCTATGAGCTCAGCTTCTAGCTGAGTGTTGCTCCCCTTGTGGGAGTGCACTGACCACCAGGGGTCAGCCCCTGCATTGAGAGTCTGCCCCCTGATGGTCAGTGATCATCATAGTCATTCTGACATTCAGTCAATTTGCATATTCTCTTTTATTATGTAGGATCATAACACTGTGGATACTCAGCTTCCTTAATTACCAACTGCATGCACTACTAGTAATTTAAAGCTGTAGGGACATTAGATCATTGCACCTTTACATTAACTAATTCAGCACTATTGTAAGCTTAGTTTCAGATTTATTTATAGCTTAGGCATTTTATTTTAAAGGTAAGAAATTTTATATTTTAACAGAAGCCTATGTGTCTCTCTAGATTAAGGTAGTCTATGAAATTGCTAACTGCACAATCAATATTTATGTCATTTACTTTTTATTATAACATTAATTTTATATCAGTAATTTAAGAATCTGTAACAAGAAAAAGTGACTCTCAAATATTTTTAAGTAAATTCAGAGCATAGGGTTCTCTAGTCCCTTCTCAAACAGTTCCATTGAAGTACATCTCAATGTAAATGTTGCTAAACTAATGCCGGAATGTTATCTAGTTGAGGTGAGCCCCATGATGAATTGGAATAGGTAAAATGGTTATTCTATTGTTAGAATGGGACAAAATAGTGACTTTTTATATTTATCTATAAAACAAGAATAAATTAGGATGACTATACTTTATAAAAGAATGGTTTAAATACTTAGCTATTTATTTCCCACCATATTCCTAAAAATGATTTAAAGAGAGACACAAATATTACATGTACTATAGGATAAAACCAAAAAGTTGGGAAACTCATTTGAGAACATATAAGTTCTAGAAATAGGGCAGTGGTTGGGCTTTCTGGAGGAAGTTGAGACAAGGAAGATTATCAAAGATCTTCACTTAAATGTAAATGGATGGGTATACCTCATAAGAAGACTATGAAAGATGATATTTTGTGAGGCTGGATAGGAGGTATACTTGCAATGTGCTTGAATATTAGTTGAATTAGAGCCTTCAAAATATTCATATCATCTTAAGACACTGCTATTATGACTCTTCATGGACTCCAACCTTCCTAGAAAAGCATTTTCTTCCTTAAATAACCAGCAATTGAAACACCTGGCCTCATTTATTTTATGTCATCCTAGAAGTTTCCCTGAGGTACCCTCAAAATGGCATGATTGTGGAAACAGGTCTTTCTTTCTTAGTCTTGACCTTCTAGATTAACTCAGATATCTAGTAATGGTCTTCATAAATTAATAGAGATTTCAGCAGAGATGCAGTTACATTCCCTTCCTCTGCCCCCACAAATTTCTAAGCCAGTTTTTCCTTTATCCTGGATATAGGTTCCAGGGGAGCCAATACATACTAGTAAAGGTATATTAACTGTTTAATCTGGCAGTTCTTCTGATAGACTAGTACACAAGCCTGATTTATTGAGTCTTGTGCTATACTACTTGTAAAATATTTTTAATATTACCTTTTCTATGAACCTGATGAGAAGTGAGGTTAACCAAACTGGAAATATATTAGAAACAAGCCAATGTTATATATTACTATGTCCATAAATATCTATTTGGCATTTAATACCATCTGTTTCCTTTTAAAGGTTAGGTCTGAGCTCATCTACATTCAAGGAATAAACAAATTAGAGACTATATATCTAATAGCAAGATGTTACTCATGAAAAACCTTGATGATTTGAGATTTTAAAAAGTAGTCATGATTCATTGCTATATGTACAGAGAAGACAGTAATTATCCTTGAGAAGAATAACTTATGGGCCTCTGTAGTTGCCCTGTTAAGTTTTTGATAAGGAATCTTTAAAAGGTCAGGCTGTTCTTCTGGGATCCAGGAATATAGTTACCAAGATAGTTTAGAAGAAGGAAAATATTTCCTGTTTATGATGTTGGCTATCCCCATGAACCTTACCTCTATTTCTTATTTTCTATTTTTTTTATAAAATCCAATTTCAATGGGGATAAATTAATAAAGTAAAATAAAATGTGATATTATTAAAATGAAATAGATTAGTTAATATAAAAAGAATACAATGAGAAATTTCAAAGATTTAACATTAAAGAAAACTATGGTACATCTACACAATGGAATTCTATGCTGCCATAAAAAAAGGAATTCTTACCATTTGCAGCAACCTGGATGGAACTGGAGAGCATTATGCTAAGTGAAATAAGCCAGTCAATGAAGGAGAAACACCACATGATCTCACTAATTTGTGGATAATAAAGAACATTATAAACTAATGAACAAAAAGATAGATACAGAGGCAGTAAAGCATCAAGCAGACTGTCAAATCACAGCAGGAAGTTTAGGGAGAGGTGGGGTAAATGAGATCAACCAATGAACTTGTATGAATGCATATAAGCTTAACCAGTGAACACAAGACACTGAGGGGTTAGGATATGCCTGGGAGGGTGGGGGCAATGTGAAGATATGTATACATGTAATACATTAATTAAAAAAAGAGAACAGTTTATCAAAAATTTTAAAAAAATAAAAAAGAAGTATTTTAAAAAGAAACTTTAAGACTCATTGAAGATAAAATTAAAACATTTAAAATAATAAAATAACAAAGTTCCAGGTAAAAGATACAGGTTAAACACCAATAAGAAAAAAAATTATAGAAGAAAATAAAAAATTGAGATAAAATGAACAAATTTTTAAAATGAGATTGAAAATCAAGAACTAAAAGCAAAGAGTAATAATAGTTGTAAATAATAAATTTAAAAAATAAATTTAAATAAACATATTAAATTTAAAATAATGAGAGCAGAGTATAAGCAATAGTATATTTTTAAGCTTTCACCTAATACTTAATAGCTTAGAAGCCCTTAAAATGAATGGGATTTTAAAAATTATTATTATTAGTGGGTCAAGGACTCTGTAATTCAGTTAGTTGGAGAGCTGCAAGTTGTAACAAGCAGTAGGCAGCCAAACTTCTATAACCTCCTCAAGGAAAAACAAAAACTGAAACAATAAGCCGAGAAATCTTACCTAGTATATTTAATCATTTTAAGTAGGCAGATATTAAGGATGAGATTGCTTTTCGCACTTCTTCAATAACTATAAAAGTTTAGGAAAGTTTATTAGATTCTTTTCCTTTGTTGAATAGTACAACTTTGCAGAAACAATAAAATTGCATATCATAAAAATAGTTCTTTTATTAACAGTATGACAGATAGTTTGAAGCACCTGATAGCAACTTGGCATCTAACTCTGTTCTTAATTCTTTCAAATTTAAGATAATTAATACCTCTGAGGTACCATATGTGCTTTTTGAAAAGAATGATTTTTATTTTCACATTAGAAATTCTAGAAAATAATTGTAGCATGTTAAAAAATGTGGATCTTCTAATCATTCAAAGAAATATTTTATTAAATCATGTTTTATTCTTACCTTATGTTTTTATAGTACAGGTACAAAATTTATTAATTGCTGCAAATGCTCACTAAAAGTTTTTATCATAAATATATGGCAGATTCTAATGTAGGATGGTTCCAATGTTAAATACAAGGGATAAACTTAAATGGTCAATATACAGGATTGGACAAAAGTATGTTTACAGTTGTGAGTATGAAAAACACAGTTGTTCTTCTATTAGTTATCAATTATTGCATTATTTTCCATAGGAACTACTGTATACCTAGTTTAGCCCCATCTTGTATATGTTGATAAATTTGAGATAGATCATTATTTGACTCAAAAATTTCATGATTTTGTTTAGTTTTGACTCTGCAGTTCACGTTTTTTCCTAGTAACAGCTATTCATTTCAGCATAACTCATGAATATTGTGTGTATATAAAAAGAAAAGTCAAAGTCAATATTCCTAGTATGTTGCTAGGAATGAATATTGAAATGAATAAACTGCTTGTGGTCATGGTCTATATAGATTTGCAAAATCAGAGCGGGAGCTCTGACTGAGCAGGAAAAATGGAAAAGCAGTTTAGACATTACATTCATTACCTATAGTGCTCTCCCAGTTTTATAATCCTTTGCAAAATGTTTTGTTTGTGGAAGTTTTTTGAGAAACATAATTGTATATTATTTTGATGATTTGTGTGTCTGAGAAAAGGGATGAGGGTAATTTGAAGAGTAATTGTTATTTGCTGAAATGATGTAAAGTACGTAACTAAATGTCTCTGTTTTAACTTTAAGACAAACTACACAAAATAAAAGTAATGATAATGACTTTTATGTGGGATACTTTGCTAGATATTTTGCATACAATTAATTTATCATGAATTCTCTCCATTTAACAAGGGAAGAAACATAGAGAAAATTGGTAAAGTAACTTGCTCAGGGCACACAGAAGACAGAATTCAGGTTAGTTCAGCTTGGCTTTAAGCTCCTGCTGTTTCCACAGTTTCATGCTATGTCTCTCAGAATTTCATTTTAAGTAGCTATTAATCCATGCTGATTAATAATAAAATAAGTATTCCTTTACAATGGGATTTTAAAAAATAAACATTTAGAAAAAATTGTAGAGGATAATGGAAAGTAAATCCCACTACTCAGGCAATCTTATTTTCCTTAGATCAGGCAAGTACAAGCAGAAAGTCGCCTTCTGTGATTTTAACTCCTCAAATGACCTGAGACAATGCCAGTTTTAACTTCTCACTAGTATCTATATGGTCATGCATCATATAAGTACATTTTGGGTCAACAGGGGCTGCATATATGACTGTGGTCCTATAAGATTATGATGGACCTGGAAAATTTCTGTCATCCAGTGACTTTATAATAGTCCTAAGATCATAGCACAGTTTATTACTCACATGTTGGCAGTGCTGCTGATGGTTATTGCTCACCATTAATTATGTCCCATTCCACCATAGCTACCATCTTTAAGAAAAAGAACAGAGGGAAGGAAGCTGTTAAAAGATCTACTTCATTGGAAGCAATGAGAGTAAAATGAATTTGAGACATGGAGAAACTTATAATAGCCTGGACTGAAGACAAGGCACATAAATATATCCCTCTCAGCATTATGATGATCACAGCCAAAGCAAAAATTTGTTTGCAATGTTGGAAGAAAAGGCTGGACCCCACTCACATATTGAATTTACTTCTAGTTCTGGTAGTTGAAATAATTTGAGTCATTATTCATTATACGAGTATGATGTGAAAGTGAGTGGTGAGTATGTGGGGGCTGATATGAAGGCAGATAAAGAACTTTTAGAACCTCTAGATAAACTGATTGTGGAGGAAAATTATTTGCCAGAGTAAATATTCCATAGGGATGAACACTCCCTATTCTGGACACTGATACATAAAAGGACTTTTATCCACAAGTTTTCCAAGTCAATGCAAAGTGACAAGACTTTTTAGGACAGAATAACAGTTGTGTTCCAGAGTGATGTTACAGACTGCAGGTCAACAACCTCATGATCTGGCACAGTGAGAACTCCAAGGCCTTTAAGCATCTCCATAAGCAACACACTACCTGTGTAGTACAAAAGCAATAAGAAGTCATGGATGACCCAATTCCACTTCCAACATAAGCTCCTGAATTGCTATGCCAGCAAAATTTGATCCCAATCACATGCAAAGGCAAGCACAACTGGAAATACTTTTTAAAGAATAACATGTCTTTGATAATTTGCTTATTGTTGGTAATGCTCACAGACATCTCTTTTTTTAATTGGTGATTTTTATCTCAATATTAAAATGTTTTTTTCTCCAAACATCAGTATTTTGACCCAACCAATGGTGAAGGAGTTATAGCAACTTTTAAGGTCTACTCCCGAGGAAGACCTTTGCCCAGTCTATTGCTGCTAATGAAGAAGACACTGAGAAGGTACTGATGCACTTCTGGAAGGATTACAATATCTATGATTGCATTAAGAACCTTGCTTGTGCTTGGAGTGATGTCACCAAGGAGTGTATGAATGACCTCTAGAAGAAGACACTCCAGATGTTCATCCACAACTTTGAAGGATTTGCAAAGGATAAGGAGGTTGAAAAAAATCAATAAGTCTGTGGTTGAGATGACAAACAACTTGAACCTGGGATGCAAATGACATTTTGGAGTTCCTAGAGTTAGTTCCTGAGGAATTCACTAATGAGGAGTTGTTGGGATTAGAAGAGGAACACATAGCTGAGGAAGAGGCAAAGGCTAGTGTGTGTATTCATGTCTTTTAAAAAATTTATTGGGGTGACATTATTTAATAAAATTATATAGGTTTCAAGTATACAATTCTATAATGAACCATCTATATATTGTTTTGTGTGTTCACTACTCCAAGTCAAGTTTTAGTCCCTTACCATTTATCTCTCTATTTACCCTCTTCTGCCTCTCCCACCCCGCTTTCCCTCTGGTAATCACCATACTGTTTTCCAGGTCTCTGAGTTATTTTTCTTTGCTTAATCTCTTCATCTTTTCAATTCTTAATGTTATAAAACCATTTTATCATCCAAGTGTGCATCTCTAGATACTAAAGCTTTGTTTTGCCCATTTTTTTCTTAATTTCATATAGCTTATAGGTCTATTTCACTCTGTTGGTTTCTAAAATTTTTATTTCTTTACAGTTTCTAAGGAGTTAGTCTAGATTTTACTGTTGGATGCCATGGTGAACTTTATGAAACTCATGTTCCTCTGTCCTTTGAATTTTTTTACAAATTGGCAATTCGTCCCAGAGACTGGATCAGGTTCAGATTTTATAATTTTAAAAAATGAATAGATAGTGTACTGCAAAACTTAAGAGGAACAAAATGTCTGGTTATCTCTCTTTTTTAAATGTCAGGAGTAATTGATACTTAATGCCTATATCTATAGGATGTTCCCAGAAGTTGTATATACACTTTAACAGCTGGTCACAAAATGTTCTGTTTTTCACGTTTAACTGATTTGAAATAATGGGTGAAGCCAGTCTAAACTTTGAACAAAGAAAATGTATTCTCCAGTGCCATTAGACTTGTTTTATGGGGATACATAAAAGGTTAAGTTCACAGTACAAAACCAGCAACAGTTGAGAAGTGAGGGCACACAAATACTAAATGAAAGGATTCTTGATGTTTGTGATTCCATTGCTTCACATTATTAGCAGTGCCTGGACCAGAATGATCATCAATTTGAAAATAATTTCCTTTGAATTTATTCATTTTTAGATTCTTTTAAATTTTGGAAATGAACTGTATGTTAATAAACACTGACTTAACAATCACTCAAAGTGCATATATATATTTTAAGACACCCTGTATTCATTCATAGGGGCTTGAAAATTGGAATTTTTTTTATTTTTTTAAATATATTTTATTGATTTTTTAAAAATATATTTCATCGGTTATTACAGGGAGGAAGGGAGAGGTAGAGAGAGTTAGAAACATCGATGAGAGAGAAACATCAACCACTTGCCTCCAGCCCACCCCCTACTGAGGATGTGCCTGCAACCAAGGTACATGCGCTAGACTGGAATCGAACCTGGGACCCTTCAGTCTGCAGGCCAACACTCTATCTACTGAGTCAAACCAGTTAGGGCAAAAATTGGAAATGTTTACCTGGTTTGTGTGGCTCAGTGGTTTATCATTGACCTGTGAACCAGGAGATCACAGTTTGATTTCTGGTTAGGGCACATATCCTGGCTTGTGAGCCCAATCTCCAGTGTGGGGCATGCAGGAGGCAGCCAATCAGTGATTATCTTTCATCATTGATGTTTCTATCTCTCTCTCCCTCTCTCTTCCTCTCTGAAATCAATAAAAATATATAGAGAAAAGAAAAATGAAAATATTATAATAAAGTAATTTCTTATTCAATATTTGGATACTTTTATAAAGAAATAATTTCCCTCACTTGCTATTTGGTTACCCAGTGTTATAGTACATTAAAAAATGCTACATTATTTCCCTTTAGTTACCAATTTTCAAGCTAATGAATTTTCCTTTATCATTTTTTAAAACTGACTGATTCTTTTTGTTTTGTAAAAAAGTATCACTATAAATTGAGGACTTAACATATTTCATGGAGTTCAATTTGTATTATGCCTTCTTTGGCCAGTAGGAGTCTTTTCAAATTAGTCTTTGATAGTTTCCTTGCTATCTGTCATTACACGAATTTCAAGGCTGGTCCTGTGTATTTTTTTTTTATTATTCTAAACCTGGAATCAATCATTTCTCCAAGAACCCCTGATTTCTGATAGTGGAAAATGATATTTCAAACCTACCATCTGGGCATTAGGCTTGCTCATTGCTATTGGTTGGGATTGTACCTAGATTTGTTAGTCAACTATACTAGAAGATTCTTAAGCATATATACATCTATATTCTTGAATGTGATAGGAATTTCAATATGAATCCTTAAGGGGATTTCATTTATATATCCTATTCACATTCACATTTGTAGAGTGCCTACTCAACTTCCTTTCTATGAAACTTAAATCTTCTTTCTTCTACACTGAAAATCTTGCTCTTTAAGGACATGGCATGGAGATGATAAAATTAGAATATATTATAATAACTCACTTTTTCATTCTATAATTCCCTGCACACTTAGTCTCAAAATAACTGTACTCTATCTCCAATGGAATTACTAAAAACATTAAAATATTTTTACATGGACTCTATTTTCCATTTATTTTAAAAGTAGTTATAGTATATCTATATTGTCAAAACATATAACCATAACATAATAATTCTCTCTCCATCTTAGTGCTCATTTATTCTTAGTTCTGCAGGTAACTAAATATTTAATGCTTACATCTTATTCTTATAGTAAAGCCTCTCTAGTTATTTTAGTTGTGTGAAGCTTGTTTCTTCTATAGTCCTCAGGAAGGATTCATAGGCACAATATTACCTAAGTTCTTATATTTTGATAAAAGCTTATGTGCTTTATAGGGGGAACAGTTTTGCTGAATATAAAATCTTTGGTACACATTTATTTTTTTGAGTGTTTAAAATGATATGGTAGTTTCTTCTGGCTTTAAGCATTGCTGTCAAAAAGTCTGCTGATAATTTAAGTTTCTTTCCTTCATGAACGCTTTTCTTTCTGGTTGCTCAAAGGATATTTTTCCTAAAATCCTGTAATTTTAAGAAAATACATCATGGTGTTTGAATTCTTGTGCAATATTCCTATGTACAAAGTGTGCTCTCTAAATATGTAGTCTCCCCCTTTTTTTTGCAGAGAGGGTGGTTCTTGAATTATGGTTTTTAGTTTTTATTATTTCCTTATTTTGCTTTTCTCCATCAAGGATAACTAATAATTAATAACTATCCATTCTCCCTTGTCTGTTTTTAACATTACTTTCTTTCAAGTCTTTTTAATCTTTATTGTAAATTTTTCCTTTCTAAAAAAATTAACTGTTTTATTTATTCACCCTTGTCCTCCCTCTGACTATAGTTTTTTTCAGTAACATTTTTTTAAAATTTTTACTTCTAATCTTTGTAAGTTCTTTTATCTTCTTTCTGATTTTGATAATTCTGGTTTTTAATGTATTAGTTTCTCTTTGTAATATATTTCTATTTATTTCAGAGAGGAAGGAAGAGGGAGAGATAGAAACATCAATGATGAGAGAGAATCATTAATCAGCTGCCTCCTGCATGCCCCACACTGGGGATCAAGTCTGCAACCCAGATATGTGCCCTGATCAGGAATTGAACCGTGACCTTCTGGTTCATGGTCGACACTAAGCCACTGAGTCACACTGGCTGGGCAAGTTTCTTAAATCTTCTTGTTTATTTTGAAATAGTAGGTTATAGTTTTGATCTGCTTTCTGGGCATGTGTTTCTGAGGTACTATCATTGTCTATAGGGAAGTTATTCTGGCCATTCTTCATTATTTTAAAAACAAATTTGAATAAGATTTAATCCAGATAATTTTTTTCTTATTCATTTTATTTGAAATTATTTTCCTAATTTTTTAAAAAGAGGTTTAAGAAAGTTCTTGTCAACCTAGCAAGTTTTTCTCTCCTGTTATTTTCTTCTAGTGTTCAAAAGTATTACTGCTTGTTATCTAAGATTTCCCAGCTAGCCCTGTTCTTTCCCTCCACCTTGATATAGCTTCTCTTTTATGTTGCTAAACTTTGATTCTTCTCCTATAAGTCTCTCCTCAGTATAAGGCCTGCTCTAGAAGGGAGCTCTAGCAGGGCATTCGTGAAAGTTCATGGGAGTCAGGGTAATCTCGCTTCTTTAATTCTTATCATGGTCTGTTACATTTACCTGCTATTGGAGAGAGAAAAATGCCATCTATCTTCAGCTGCTGTTATCAAATTAGTCCACTGTATTTCCCAGTGAATACTTGTTAGCTGTGTCAAAGTTCTACATCTTCAGGTTCATTTGTCACCACCCTTGTTGCTTTCTTCTACATCCTGAATGGACATGGATACCATAAAAAGATCTGGTATTCTGCTTATATAATTTGTATCACCTGCTTATATTCTGTTGTAAATGTTGTCCATAGGTATTTAGGTCTATTATCTAGTTCTTATCTTTCTTTTTATATGAAGATATGGAGAGACTGTAATATTATATTGTTGCTATTGCTTCTTTATCCTAAAATGCATCTGAAAATGTATTTTAATTCTGTTTTTTTAATACTAGAAGAAGGGTTTAATAAATATGACAAAGCAGTAGAGACTTTTTTCAAATTAAATGTTATAATGATTTCCAAGGTATATAATATAAATACATAGAAAGTTAAAATAAGAATATAAGTAAAATGTAAAAATATACTGTATACATCTATGAGTATATAATTATTATAAAAATAGTTATAAATACAGTTGGTGAGAAAGAGTAGGGTGTTTTCATGTCTCAGCATCCAATTTAGCTCTGTATTTGTTTTGGTTAAAAATAGAAATTTCTGATTCACTCAGCTTTTTTTTAAGCAACCTGCCTTGTATTTTTATATCAGTGTGAACTGATTTGATTTGATTGGTCATACGTATTTAAATTGGATAAGAAATAAATAACATTTTCAATAAACTCTAAACCAATATGATGTCAGACATTTTTTTCTTTTTGACTACAGAAATTACTATTGAGTCAAACACATGCTGAGCAGATGTTTCTGTGCCTTGATGGGCATTTAATTGAGTGTGGCTTGGATATACTATGGTCACAGATTGGTTTATTAAATTTATTTCTATAATATGAATCAGGCATTTTTAAAAGACCATTTCAACACTCTAAGCTTCTTTTTTTTTCTCTTTTTTATTGTGTTATATGTATACATATCTCCCCATAGCCCCCCCCTTCCCAGGCATACCCCAACCTCCCAGTGTCTATGTTCATTGGTTATGCTTATATGCATGCATACAAGTCCTTTGGTTGATCTCTTATCTATCTACCTCACCTCTCCTGAAACTTCCTGCTGTAATTTGACAGTCTGATGCTTTACTGCTTCTGTGTCTATCCTTTTGTTCATCAGTTTATAATGTTCTTTATTATCCACAAATGAGTGAGATCATGTGGTGTTTCTCCTTCATTGACTGGCTTATTTCACTAAGCATAAGGCTCTCCAGTTCCATCCAGGTTGCTGAAAATGGTAAGAATTCCTTCTTTTTTATGGCAGCATAGAATTCCATTGTGTAGATGTACCATAGTTTTCTGATTCACTCATCTGCTGACGGGCCCCTAGGCTGTTTCCAAATTGTAGCTATTGTAAATTGTGCTGCTATAAACATAGGGGCGCATAAATCCTTTCTGATTGGTGTTTGTAATTTCTTAGGATATATTCCTAAGAGTGGGATTGCTCCGTCAAATGGGAGATAAAAAACAAACACAAAACACTCTAAACTTCTTAATCAATAGCATGCTTACAAAATTTTTAAGTATGTTCTAGAAATGTCAGGACCTACTTTATTCTTCAGAAAAGTATGGCAATTTGACAGACCAAATAAATGAGACAGGGGTCCAAACAAGAAGTTAAAATTTGGTGTATTAAATATTAATTGGTAAATCCATTATGATAAATAAAAACATTTAGGTTAGACTTTTCTGGAAAATATAGGCAATGCCAATCACAATTTGAAACCAATTCATTAGATATGTATTCATGAAAACTTTTACTTTATGTTTTTAATTTGGAATATATAACCCAGGAAATGATTTTAGCTTAAATATTAACTTTTGCCTGAATATAACACACGGAGTAACAAGAAAGTGGGTTAAATTCAATAATCATTTTGAATGTTTTCTACCTCCTATGTCTACTTCCAAACCCTCAGAAAAAAAGTGATTCTACTTTTTAGGAGAACATTTATCTATAATGGGAAAATAATAAAATACAGAGTTAGTCAATCAGAGCTTCCTCTAGTGGGAGGGAGACAGAAAATCCTGACTACACTGAAGCTCAGTTCTGGGAGAGACGCATATGGGGCAGGGGAGTCTGGACTGTCAGAAAAAGCGAGGAGTGCACAGAAACTCAGGGAAGCCACAAAAGGCAGAGGTCTGGAGGAGGGCATGCCAGTGCATGCAGAGAAGACTGACTGCTGATTGTGCTGCTGGCATTTTCTAGCCGGAGGAAGATGAAACCTCCTGACTGCACTGAACTCCACTTCCAACTGTGCTGAACCCGTTTTGGGTGAGACTCTGGGGACCCAGACTCATATGGGTCCCCGGAGCACATGGATACTCAGGGGAGCTGCTAAAGGCAGAGGGCTGGAGGCACATAAGCATGAGTTTGCATGGAGAGGACTGCAGCGATTACCAAGGGACCCTGAGACCCAGGGACTGAATAGGGCAGGGCTGATGGGAAGCCAAGACTATCTGCTCAGCCTGAGACTCCACCCCATCCAAGCAGAGCACAGAGGCTTTTGCAATTTTGCAAGTATCACATCATAAGGCTGACTCTAGCACAGAAGTTCTCCCAGCATAGATACAGCTGATCCTCACAAACAGTTGGCTTGGAGGTCAATTCCCCCCAGTGATACTGACAATAATCAAGACTTAGCTACAACAAGGCTATACACACAGTCCACAAGGGGTACACCAAGAGAGTCTACCTCAGGTAACTAGGGGGGCAGAGCTACTGGGCAATATAGGACATCTCATACACAAAGGTACTCTACCAACTCAGGGAAACAGCAAAATGTGGAGACAAAGGAACAGATCACAAAAAAAGAAATGGAGGAAAATAAATGACTGAATATAGAGTTCAAAACCACAGTTATAAGATTTTGCAAGAATTTCCTAGAAAAGATGGATAAATTTAGCAAAACCCAAGA
>JAAGEH010000015.1:24677318-24695570 GCA_011751065.1 Lasiurus cinereus | reverse complement strand
ACCTTACAACCAAGATTTCTCTACCCAGCAAAGCTATCATTCAGAATTGGTCAGACAAAGAGCTTCACAGATAAGAAAAAATTAAATGAATTAATCAACACCAAACTAGTATTATATGAAATGCTGAAAGGTACTCTTTAAGAAGAGGAGGAAGAAGAAAATGGTAAAGATAGAAATTATGAACAACAAATATACATCTATTAACAAGTGAATCTAAATATTAAGTGAATAAAAAATCTGATGAACAGAATAAACTGGTAATTATAATAGAACCAGGGGCATAGAAAGGGAGTAGACTGACAATCATCAGGGGAAAAGATGTGAGGGGCGTGCGGGTAAAGACTGGACAAAAATTGTACACCTACAGATGAGGACAATGGGGAGGGAAGTAAGGGCAGAGGCTGGAGTGGGAGCTGGGTGGAGGAGAGCTGTGGGGGTAAAAAAGAGGAACAATTGTAATAATCTGAACAATAAAGATTTATTAAATGTAAAAATAAGTAAAAATAAATAAAAAACAAACAAAAAATTAAATTTCAAATCCATTCTTACTTATCAAAGTGTTTCATAGGCTTTTGAAAGTTTGGCAAGTCTTTCATATCCTATTGCAATAGATCGATTCATCCTTGTACAAAATGATTAAAAGGAAAATATTATTTAGCAGTGGTGTTAACACAATATTGTAGTATCTGTTGTTATTTAAATAAGTGTGCTTTGTACTCTGTACTCCCTTGAACCTGGTTCTTTTATCTTTGAATACTGTGGAAATTGCTACTCGTTTGGAGCTTGAAATGGAAACTAATTTTTTAGAGATCAGATTTCCAGTCCTATCAATTAGACTTTTTCTCTGAAACTTGCACATTTAATAAGAAGTGAGATAAGTCAGAGAAAGACAAATACTGTATGATCTCACTTATATGTAGAATCTAAAAAGTAAACTTGTAAAAACAGAATAGGATGATGATTACCAGGGGCTGGCAATGGTGAGAGGAATAGGAGAGCTGTTTAAGGACACAAACTTGCAACTAGTAGATAAATAAATATCTGAGCTCTAATGCACAGTATATGATTATAGACAACAATGTTGTATTATAGACATCAAACTTGCCAAGAGACTAGATCTTAATTGAACCACAAAAATAGTTAACACAGAAGTATTAGCTAATACTACTATAGCCATTATATCATAATATATAAATGTATCAAATCAACATGTTGCATAGCTAAAGTTTATACAACATTATATGTCAAATATATTTCAATTTAAAAGTGGATAAACATAGGTTCATAGCTAACAAACTTAAAAGAAATAAAAGGGTATGTGCCTTCAACAATAAAGCTCCTCTCAATGAGATATTCTGAGGAAATGATCCTATATTGAAAATGTCTCTCCAAAGTCACATGCATTAAACATTGGTCCTAACATATTTTTCTTTTATATTAATTGAGCTGCCACTTTCTCCTTACATAGTCAAGAACTTGAGTCAGCTAGAATGGCTCAGTGGTTGAGAGTTAATCTATGAACCAGGAAGCCATAGTTCAATTCCCAGTCAGTCTACATGCCCAGGTTGTGGGCCCAATCCCCAGTTTGGGGCGTGCATGGGGCAGCAGATCAATTATTTTCTCTCATCATTGATGTTTCTCTGTCTCTCTTCCTCCCTCCTTTCCTCCCTCCCTCCCACCCTCCCTCTCTTTCTCTTCCTCTCCTTCTCTAAAATCAATAAAAACATATTTAAATAAATATATGTATATGTATAACAAACAAACTTGGCCAGCTTGACGTGACCTTCTTGAATTGATTTTACAATGTCACTTGACTTATTTCAATATATAGAAAACATCTTACATGGCATGGTCTATATATATGCCAAGAGACACTGTCCACTGAAAGAACAGAAAGCAGCACATAAAATCAGTTTTTGACTATCATCTACTTTAAGAAGTTCCATTCCTACTCCCATTAGCTGTTATGCTATAACTATTCAGTAGTTGACAGAATTTTAGCAAGATCTATTATAATGTTATTGGGTTTACTACTATTAATATTATTATAAACTACTTCTATTGTTAAATATTTTACTAGGAATAGGAAAATCTAAGATCTTATAATAAAAATCTTATTCTCTTTATATATTGAGGTTACATTGATTAAGTTTACAGATTTCAAGTACAATTCTATAAAACATCCTCTGTATATTGTATTGTGTGTCTATTCAACTCCCAAAGTCTGGCCTCCTTTCTTCACCACTTTACACCCCCTTTACCCACTTCTATCTGTCCCCACTCCTCTTCACTCTGGTAATCACCATATCACCATACTGATGTTTGTGTCTATGAATTTTTTTTCTAAATCTCTTCTATTCACCCAGCCCACCAAACTTCCTCTCCTCTGACAGCTATCAATCTGTTCTCTGTATCTATGAATCTGTTTCCATTTTCTTTGTATTCTGCATTAGATTATACATGTAAGTGAAATCATATGGTATTTGTCTTTCCCTAACTGGCCTATTTCACTTAGAATAATACTCTCTATGTTCATTAAGGTTGTCACAAAGAGTAAGATTTACTTCTGTTTACGGCTGAGTTGTATTCCATTGTTTAAATGTACCACAGTTTTTTATCCACTCATCTATTGATGAGTACTCGGGGTGCTTCCAAAGCTTGGCTATTGTACACATTGCTGCAATGAATATAGGGGTGCATATACAATTTTGAAACAGTGTTTTGGGTTTCTTTACATATATTCCAAGAAGTAAAATCACTGTTCAAGAAGTAGAATCATAAGGTAGTTCCATGTTCAATTTTGCCAGGAAACTTCATAATGTCTTCCACAGTGGTTCCACCAATCTGCATTTATACCAACAGTTTATATGGGTTTCCTTTTTATCACATTGTCACCAACGGTTGTCACTTGTTGATTTATTGATGGTATAATTCTGAGAAGTATGAGGTGATATCACATTGTGGTTTTAATTTGCATATTTTGATGATTAGTAACAATAAACATCTTTTCATGTGTCTATTGGCCATTTGTTTGTCCTATTTGGACAAGTGTCTATTCAATTTCTTTATCCATTTAAAAAATATATGTTTTATTGATTTCAGAGAGGAAGGGAAAGGGAGAGATAGAGAGAAACATCAATGATGAGAGAGAATCATCGTTGAATGCCTCCTGCATGACCCCAACTGGGGATTGAGTCCACAACCCAGGCATATATCCTTGACCAAAATCGGACCTGAGACTCTTCATTCCACAGGCTGATGCTTTATCCACTGAGCAAAACCAGGTAGAGTTTTTTTTAAAATTAGATTGTATGTTTTCTTGGTGTTGAGTTGTAAAAGTTTTTTTTGTAAATTTTAGATATTAACTCCATATCAGATTTATCATTGGCAAACATTTTGTCCCATTCAGTAGGTTGTCTTTTCATTTTGTGGATGATTTCCTTTGTTGCATAAAACTCTTTAGTATGATATAATCCAATTTGCTTATTTTTCCCTTTGTTTCTCTTGACTGAGATATATATCAGATAAAGTATTGCTATGAGAAATGTCTGATATTTTACTGAACTCTTTACCTACTTTTATCTGCACCGACTCCTCTTCCAGAATTTTTATAATTTCCAGTCTGTTATTTCTCTTTTATCCATTTTGAATTTATACCTGAACATGGTCTAGGTATTCTTTTTTGGCATGTACCTGTCTAATTTTCCCAACTCCATTTGTTGAATAGACTGTCTTTACCCCATTATATATTCTTGCCTCATTTGTCAAGTATTAATTGACCATAAAAGTGTGGTTTATTTCTGGGATTTCTATTCTGTTCTATTGATCTATGTTTCTTTTTATACAAGTACAATGCTATCTTGATTACTATAGCCTTGTAGTATAGTTTAATACCAGGTAGCATGATACCTCCAACTTTGTTCTTCTTTTTCAAGATTGCTATGGCTTTCTGGGGTATTTATGGTTTAATATAAATTTTTGTAACTTTTATCCCATTTCTGTAAAATATGTCATTGGTATTTTAAAATGAATTGCATTGAATCTATAGATTGCTTTAGGTAGTATAAATATTTTAATAATGTTAATTCTTCCTATTCATGAACATGGTATATGGTACTTCCGCTTATTTGTATCATCTTCAATTTCATTCTTCAGTATTATGTAATTTTGCTCTTACAGGCCACTTACTTTCTTGGTAAAATTTATTCCTAGGTACCTCATTATTATTATTATTATTATTATTTTGCAATTTTAAATGAGATTGATTACTTAGTTTGCTATTCTGATAGCTTATAACTGGTTTATCAAAATGCAACTGTTTTATGGATATTTTGTATCCTGAATACTTTACTGAATTCATTTATCAGTTCTAGTAGTTTTTTTTTGTGTGGAATCTTTAGGGTTCTCCATATATGGTGCCATGTCATCTGCAAATAATGACAGTTTTACTTCTTCTTTTCCAATTTGGATGCCTTTTATTTCTTCTTCTTGTCTGATTGTTGTCGCTAGTACTTCCAGTACTGTGTTAAATAAGAGTGGTAATAGGGACATCCCTGCCTTGTTCCTGATCTTAACTGAAATACTTCTGGTTTTTGCCTATTGATTGTGATGCTAGAGAGCTTGTCATATATGGCCTTTATTATGTTGAAGTATGTTCCCTCTATGCCAAGTTTGCTGAAAGTTTTTGTCATAAATGTGTGCTGGATTTTATAAAATGCTTTTTTTGCATCTGTTGATATGATCATGTGACTTTCAGTCTTCATTTTGTTTATGTGGTTAATCACATTTATTGATTTGAGAATATTATACCAGCCTCACATCCTCAGAATAAATTCCATTTGATTGTGGTGTATAATATTTTAATGTATTGCTGATTTTAGTTTTATAATATTTTGTTGAGGATTCAATAAGGATCTTTATAAGGATTCAAAATGTATAAGTGGAGGCTCTTTCTTGCATTCAATTATGTGAAGAATGATCTCTGTTGAGGTCTTTACTTAAACATCTTCAGTGGTATTGCCTTATGGCCTGAAGAGGTTGAACCTAGGTTTTCTGCTTCCAATACAGCACTTCTTCATTACACAGTGCAAGGAAAGTACATGTAACCTGAGTTGGTACTGAACCCCCATGTGGGAAACAATTCGAAGATTCAAGGTACAGCCAGAGCAATAAAAGTAGAGGATTTGTAATTTTATTTGCATAATTATTTGATGTGACCATTCAAGCATAAAAGTAAATTTCCTGCTGCTGTAATAGTTTTGGTTTCTGTTTTCATTATAAAACTAATTAGGAATAGGAAAGGGCTGAACCAGTTTTTTGTTTGTTTGTTTTTTTAAGGGGAAGGTGAGAAAAAAATAAACATTTGTTCTTTTTGTTACTCATAAATTCTAGAACATTTTTCATTCTCTTTTATTGTCAACTAATTGGTCAATATTTTAAACATTATATTTAAACCAAAGAGGTAAGCTCTACTAAAATAGACATCTTCCTCTTTAATATAGTTTCTCTTCTAATTCCTTAGAAGTTTCTAAAACTATTATTTTCTGTCATTATGAGACCTACAATAGTACTTCAGTGACATTAAGTTAAAAAAGACATCTATACTAATAAAAGGATAATATGCTAATTAGACTGGGAGACCTTCTTCCAGACAAAGCCATGCTGTCAGGGCCAAGGCAGAGGCAGTTAGAGGTGATCAGGCCAGGAGGGGAGGGCAGTTGGGTGTGAGCAGGCCAGCAATGAGGGGCAGTTAGGGGATCAGGCTGGCAAGGGGGAAGTTGGGAGTGAGCAGACTGGCTGGAGAGGGCAGTGGGGAGCAAGGAGGCCAGCAGGCAGAGTGGTTTGGGGTGATCAGGCAAGCAGGCAGGTGAGTGGTTAGGAGCCAGTGGTCCCGGATTGCAAGAGGAATGTCTCACATCTCCTGAGGAGTCCTAGATTATAGGGGGTCCAGGCCGGGCTGAGGGACACCCCTCTATGCATGAATTTAGTGCACCAGGCCTCTAGTATGTAACTAAGACCATGTCAAAAAGCCCATATAAAAATTATGGTTTAGGACAACCAAGATGGTAGCATAACTAAATACCTGTAGTTGCTGCCACTCATAACCACATCAAAACTACAACTAAAAGACAAAACAAATATCATCCAGAACAGTGGGAAAGCTGGCTGAGTGGAAGTTCTACAACTAGACGCAAAGAAAAAAGAACATTGAGACTGGTAGGAGGTACAGAGGTGCGGGAGAGTGGAGGTGCGGAGGTGCATGTGAAATAGGCTGGCAACTGGGTGTGCTGTTGTTTTCAATTTGAAAGGAGATTCAAGTGCCCAATTGCTCTGAACTCAAGTTTCAGGTGAGACCATGGGGGCCCAGACTCATACAGGGAGAAAATGGACTGTCTGGCATTGGGCCAGAACACGAGGGTGGCTTTCTCTCAGAGGTGCTCACAGCAATCATTGTTCCTGTGTGGGGGCGTGGGACGTGGAGACATAGGAATCTCTCTGGCATACGCCTGACTGGCAGCCATTGCTGTTTGCTCCACCCTAGTGATTCCCTGAAACCTCACCCCACCTAATTTACAACCCCACCTAAGCTGTGTGCAGTGGCTTTTGCATATGAATGTCCTGACCTTTTGATGCCTAAAACCTAACAAACTGTAACTGAGTCAGAGAGCTCCAAAACTTTTAAAAGAAGGTCCAAGGCCTGGAAGCAGCAGTCTGCCTTGCTTTATAGATGGTCCTCATCTGGACACTTCCAAATCCCAAGAGGAGGAATCTGCAGATCTCTCTGTAGCTCCTGCTGGGTAGCCTCAGACAGTGGCTGACTTTGCACCTCCTTAGATACCCAAGAGCCAGTGTACCCAGTAATCGGTGTGAGACCATACCAGATTACAACTCTTTATATTCATAAGCAACACACTCAAGGGGAAGAATCAGTGAGCACCAAAGCCCCACTGAAGCAAGTCTTGCCCCATAAGGGTGTCTCCAGCACATCAGTTCTTCCATTGTAGACACAGCTGGTCCTCACAGCCAATTAGCCTGGAGATCAATTCCTCCCAGTGATACCAACAGCAATCAAGGCTTAACTACAACAACACTGTGCACACAGCCCTCAAAAGGGTGCACCAAGAAACATGTCACAAAAGAAAGAAATGGAGGAAAACAAACTACTAGATATAGAGTTCAAAACCACAGTTATAAGGTTACCTCAGAATCTTCTAGAAACCTCTGAGAAATTTAGTGAAACCCTCAAGGCTATGAAAAAAGACCAATAAGAAATTAAGCAAATGCTGACTGAAATAAAGAATAATATACAGATATCCAACAGCAGCTAGAGCAACGGTTCTCAACCTGTGGGTCGTGAACAGCTAGAAGGGTCTCCTAAGACCATCAGAAAACACAGATATTTACATTAAGATTCATAACAGTAGCAAATTACAGTTATGAAGTAGTGACAAAAATAATTTTATGGTTGGGAATCACCACAACATAAAGAACTGTATTAAAGAGTTGCAGCATTATGAAGGTTGAGAACCACTGAGCTAGAGGATCCCAAGAATCAAGTCAAAGATTTGAAATTCAAAGAAGCCAAAAACACCCAATCAGAAAAGAAAAAAGAATCCAACATCTGAATTATGGGGATGCCAGAAGTAGAAAGAGTGCAAGATATGGAAAACCTATTTGAAGAAATAATGACAGAAAACTTCTCCTACCTGGTGAAAGAAATAGACTTACAAGTTATGGAAGCACAGAGAACCCCAAACAAAAGGAATCCATAGAGTACCATACCAAGACACATCATAATTAAAATGCCAAGAGCAAAGACAAAGAGAGAATCTTAAAAGCAGCAAGAGAAAAACAGATACCTATAAGGGAGTACCCACACAACAGTCAGCTGATTTCTCAACAGAAACCATGCATGCCAGAAGGGATTGGCAAGAAATATTCAAAGTGATGAATAGCAAGAACCTACAGCCAAGATTACTCTACCCAGCAAAGCTATCATTTAGAATTGAAGGTCAGATAAGAACTTCACAGATAAGAAAAGGCTAAAGGAGTTGATCACCACCAAACCAATATTACATGAAGTGCTGAAGGGTATTCTTTAAGAAGAGGAAGAAGAATAAAAAGGTAAAGATAAAAATTATGATCAACAAAGTGACAAGAAATACTTATCTATCAAGTGAATCCAAAAATCAAGTGAATAAAAAATATGATGAACAGAATAAACTGGTGAATATAATAGAATCAAGGGCATAGAAAGGGCGTGGACTGACAATTCTTGAGGGAAGGGAGGCAGGGGGTGCAGGAAGAGATTGGACAAAAATCTTACACCTGTGGACGAGGACATTGGGGGTGGGTAAGAGCATGAGGTGAGTGGGAACCAGGTGGAGGGGAGCTATGGGGGGTAGAGAAGAACAATTGTAATAATATGAACAGTAAAAAGTTATTTTAAACAAAAACTATAGTCCAACTTTGCAAAGGTAGCCTTTACTCTTCTTAAAAGTAGTACCTCAAAGATGCTTTTTGAAATATCCATTCTTTGTGATAAATCTAACTGACTGTGATAAATCTAACTGACTTTGTGATAAATCAAATGGACTGTGACCATTGGAACTATTTAGAAGTTTGTTTTTGAGAGGAAGGCATTTCCTAGATAGATTTTCTATTATTCACATTTTTCCTTTCAGTTTGACTCTATGTCACTCAGGGAAGATCCTATACAACCCAACACAGTAGGTGATTGTGCATCTTTATTCTTTTACTGTCCTTTCTGAGCCATATTGAATTTTTCTTGAACTCCTTCACTAGGGTCATGATCCTGACATGAAAAAATAGAATCAAATATACCTAAGTTAATTAAGCTTTATTATATGCAAGAATATGTGTGCCAGTAGGTCGCTGCCACCCTCCTGTAGCTCTCTACGTGCTGTCCTGCCCTCCTATAGCTTCCCCTGCCCCCCCCTCATAGCTTGCTGCCCTGCCCCTCCTGTAGTTCTCCACTGCCCACTTGTAATTTTCTGCTTCACCCTCCTCCAGATCTATGATCCGGTCATTACGTGGTTGGTCATTATGACTCAGGGCATAATGGATAATTAACATATTCCTCTCATATTATATAGGACTAGTATATATAATCTCTCCCCTACAGCATATGCTATATGTAAATGTGACATATATTGATGGAAATACTTAACTGAAGATCCAAGATTTTCAAATCAGAGAATTTAAGGTTTTACAATATAAATGCAATTAAGTATGCCATTATTGTTAGCTTAGTAGATTAAGAAGATACCACAGATGTAATGAATCAGATTTCAGCAACATTTCACAGAAAACTTCATATAATATCCTGGCCATCATATTGCTTAGTAAATAATAGTTGTTTAATGATGGTCTATTAAATATAAATTAAATGGAATTACAATGTAGAAAAATGTGGAATTAGAGAGATGTGGGTTAGAAGACTTCCTATTATACATAAAATATATATTGTTAATAGATGGGATTTGTATCTGGAAGGTCATCTTGAGTGAAGAACTACAGGGCTCCAATATTGGACTTAATCATTTCTATTTTATCAAAAGCTTAATTAAGACAAAGTGTATAGATAAGCTTATAAAATTTGTGGATGACATAGCTTGACAGAATACTGATATAGAGCCAAGATTCAATAGGAAAAATCAGACAGGCTAAAACAAAACTACAGTGATGGACTCTACTAGGTCATAAAATTTACCTGTAACAGTGTAGAAGGATAGAACTCTTAAAGAGCTGCTTATGGAGAACAGAAATTTCTGTTGACTTAGAGTGAAGGTGAGAAACATGTATTGTTGCTATGAAGACATTGAACTATCAATATGCATTTATATTAAGTAGAAGCTCCACAAAACAGAGCTTGTCCTCTTCCAATGGTCAGAACATACTGTGAATGTGATGTTCCCTTGTGGGATCAATGTCTTTTATAAGTGACATGGTATTTTGAGAAGACAGGGGACTAGGGAGTAAAATATCAGGAAACTTTATAGCAGGGATGGCAGAGGGAGGCAGAGAATTTTTGCAAAAGATAGATGTAAAGAGAGTGTAATAATAATAATGTGCACAAGTGCAAAGAGCTATCAGTCCCTTAAATACAGATTTATTGTATTGGTTCATTCAACAATCATGTGATAGTGCTCCCTATCCCAGATCCTGTTCTAAGCTCTGTAGATATATATGTGAACAAGTCAATGTTCCTACCTCATGGAATTTACTTTTTTTTAAATTAATCCTCACATTAGGATTCTTTCTTCATTGCTTTTCAGAGAGAGTGAAAGGGATATAGGGAGAGGAGCGAGAGAAAAAACAGCAACAACATCTATGTAAGAAAGACACATTGGCTGGTTGTCTCCTGCATGTGACTGACCAAGGTTGGGAAGCAAATCTGCAATCTAGGTACATGCATTTGACCTGGAATCAAACCCATGAAGGTCCAGTAAGCGGGATGACACTCCAAACACTAAGCCATGTAGGGTTGGAATTTACTTTTCAATTTATTTTATCCTTTGCACTTGTCTCATTCTATGCACTGTGTTTAGGCTTTGTCTTCTTATGAGCAATTATGATGATAACATATACAATTCCATCTTTAGGCAGAGCTCTTTCCTCAACCCTAAGTCAGATTTATTCAATGAAGAATCAATACAATGCAACAGGCACTGGAGGAACAGCAGAAAATAATAGAGATGTATTACCCTTGTTCTCATGGATCCTACTGTCTACTGGGAAGGATAATGTTAAATATTGGCATAAATAATTATAAATGAAAAATTGAGAGTTCTAGGAATGAAAATTACAGAATGCTATGAGTGAGAAAAAATGGAGAAGTGGACTTAAACTCCCTGAGTAATAATAGTTAAAGTAAAACTTAAGAGATAACTGAAAGTTAACCAGACCAAGACATTAGGAATGGATGTTCATGAGGAGAAAACAGCTTATGTGGAAACACTGAAATACTATCTTCCTACAAGTTCCCTCCTTACAAATGTTTCATAGATAGGTCAAGTTTAACATATCTAAAACTGAACTCATTGTTGTCTCCCCAAATTACACCTTCTCCTGAAATCATACTCAAATTCTCCTCCTTTTTCATATCCTAAACACTGTCCATTAATTCCTTTTCTTCTTCCTTCTGTACACTGAGTGGCCAGATTATTATGATCTCTGAATGCATAATAATCTGGCCACTCAATGGGTATCCCAATCTGTCTCCACTTCACCATCTCCTTAGCATCAATTTTAGCGCACATTCTTATCATCTGTCAGCCAAGTTCTTAAAACACTCGATAATGGGTTTTCTTACCAAACATTTTTACTCATCTTACTTTTCTTCTCACAGTATACACAATTAAAATCTTCAAATATATTTTGCCCCTAGTTAAAAATCTTCACTAGCTCCATATCACCTATATAATAAAATTAAAACCCATGAAGAGAGTACCTAAGGCCCTTTACAACTTGCTCCCACCAACTTCTTCATCTCCTATCACTCCCTCATTTACCCCCTAGATACAGTCAAGGTGAAATACTTAAAGCTTTATATTATAACATGTTTTTATTTTCCTTAAGCCTTCTAGCATTTCATTTCTTTATTCTCTGTTTGTATTTTTCTATTTCTTATAATAGTGGGCCCTCAGTAAATGTTGAAAGGAAGGAATATAGGAATAGAAAAGAATAGAAGAAAGGAAGGAGGAAGGGGAAATGGGAAATAAATTCAGGGTGGCTTAGAAAGAATATTAAGTGATAGATTTGTGATTGGATAGAAAAATGATATTTAAGATACATTGAAATTATTATCAGGTTGTATAGGAAAAGAATGTCTCTTTTGGCAATATAGAGATTCTTGGTTTACTCTATGCCATTCTTTCCATTGTTTTAATTCTTTGGATTTTTACAGTGTTGTTTGTGTTTTTTTTTTTTTGTGAAGAAAGCAAACAACAATAATAATTTGAGTTCAGGTATACTCATAAGTACACTGTAAATTAAGGAAGGCAAATTTTGTGTTGTTGAGGTTTCAAAATTAGAGAAATCTGATAAATAGCTAATAAGTCATTTTTCCTATCAGTGGTAAAACAGATATATTTACTCAAGTTTTGTATTTATTTTTCACCAAATAATTGTTCTGTTCTCTTAAATGTCATTTCCAATTTTTTTTAATTATTGGGGAAGTTCTTATTTAAGCCTGATTTCAAAAAGAATCTGGCTAGCACATGGAGGGCTAAAGTCTAGAAATTCAATGTTAAGAGAATTACATATTTTCGTAGTGACAGATGTTTCAGCTATAGGAAAAGTGAGATATCAGGTACAAGAGAGATTAGGAGATCCTTTCTTTTTAGTAAGAATCTTGGTAATCTCTTAGTGCACAACTTAGTAAATAACTACTTCTATGAAGTTACAGTTTTCCTTTACACTTACTGACCATTTTAGTTATCTTATATAATAAAGAGGTAATATGCAAATTTAATGCCATGCCCTCACAAGATGGCTGCCTATGACCAGGCCAGCAGGGGGGTTAGTGAGGGACGACCAAAACTACTGAACAGCAGGCTGCGTGGGGTGACTAGGCCGGCAGGAAGGTTAGTGAGGGACGACCAAATGACTAAACAGCAGGATGTGTGGGGCAACCAGGCTGCTGGTGGGGAGGGAGAAGTGTGTGAGGGGCAACCACATCAGCAGGGGGGACAGTTGGAGGTGACTAGGCTGGTGGAGGGGGCAATAAGAGGCAACCAGGCTGGCAGGTGGGGCAGTAAGGGGTGACCAGGCCGGCAGGGAGAGGGCAGATGGTGGTGATCTGGCCAGCAGTGGGGGGCAGCTAGGGGTAACCAGGCCGGCAGGGGGGGGCAGTTAGGGGCAATCAAGCCAGCATGCATAGGCAGTGAGTGGTGATCAGGCTGGCAGAGGGGGCAGGTAGGGGTGACCAGGCAGGCAGGCAGGTGAGCGATTAGGGATTGCTAGAAGGATGTCCGACTGCTGCTGTAGGTCCAATCCCCGGGTTTGGGCCTAAACTGGCAATTGGACATTCCCCAATGGGTCCCAGATTGAAGAGGGTGCAGGGTGGGCTGCGGTTATCGCCCCATCCCCTGTGTATGAATTTTGTGCACCGGGTCTTTATTATATTATAGTTGTAGATGATTTGGCTTATTTTCAGTTCTGGGAGTTAAAAAAAAAAAAGGAATCCACATTGTACTTGTTTTTCCAGTTAAATTGACAGGATTATTTTTTTCAAAATAAATAAATACCTGGTGTGCATATTTTATAGAACATAAAGGAACTGCTTGTTCTGTCTGTGGAGGTTCTTTCCTACTTAGCAAAGGCCAGGTACAGTTTTGACACCTCTCAACAAAAAAATAACCCATAGCCGAGACTGGTTTGGCTCAGTGGATAGAGCGTCGCCTTTCGGACTGAAAGGTCCCAGGTTTGATTCTGGTCTTGGGCATGTACCTTGCTTGCGGGCACATCTCCACTGTGGGGCGTGCAGGAGGAGGCTGATCGATGTCTCTCTCTCATCGATGTTTCTGACTTTCTATCTCTCTCCCTTCCTCTCTGTAAAAAATCAATAAAATATATTTTAAAAAAATAACCCATAGAAACTTTACTTCCATAGGAAGATTTCAAGTCTTTCAACTGGAACTTTCTGCTGATGATAATTCTAGAACAATAGGAAGTGGCTTATCAGGCACTTTTTTCTCCTTTGTGCTATGCCATCGATTCTAAACACTAATGTCTGAGCTCAACCGGAACCAAAATTGGCAAAGTTGGTTTCATCCTTTTCTCTTCCCATGGGAATATCATTGCCAGAGTTCTTGCAATTCTTCATAAAATTTCAAATGGAGCCTCAGGAAGTGCTCACAGGTGATTAAACTGAAATCTTGTTGCTATTCCTTAGGAGGTACCTGCCCTACTTTCTAAGAAAATTTAAAATTAATTTTTAATCAGTGGTTCTGCAGAAGAGCTTTCAATGCATTTAGTGCCCTAAGAAAAATTAAATTCAAATTGCCCCAAAGATAATCCTTACTAAAAACAGTGAGAACAGCAAAACAATATAATCAAACAACAGTAACAAAATAGTAGAAATACTGTTATGGACTCTGGAATTGTATTTTTAAAATATTTCTCATTTATATTGCTCCTATCAGGCCAATGCCTCCCTAGGTGCCCTACATATAAAAACACAATTTAAAACCAATAGCTAAAATAAAAAAGTCCTTGGAATTGTGATTATATTACTCTTTTCAGAGTTCTCAGACTTCTAACTTTCCAGCCATAGAAAAACAATGAAAAACATTTCCCACCTTGAAACACAACATATTTTGCAACAATCTTTGAATATTAGAATTGATGGCAGTAAAGAAGTCACTTAAAATTGCCAATTTCTCTCTAACAAGGGGAGTTAGGCTTTGAACTACTAAAGTCAAGTCGATATTTAGCCATCTCATTCTTTGAATTACATGAGAAAATATTGTGTGCCTTTACATATAGTTGATAATTTTTTATGAACAAATAATAACTCAATGAATTGTGATTCTGTTTTAACTCTCGGGGCACAAAAATGAATAAGATGCCAGACCTTACAAAGCAAGCAAATTCAAATGACAAAAGAGTGCAAATGCTGTAATAGACAATAGCACACAGTACACCAAGAAAACATTGAGGAGGTTTTTTGACTCCTATTTGGAAGGCATCATATTTTTTAAAATTGATATAGAACTCAAGTTTAGTTCTTGGTTCAAAATGGCTGCTGCTAATGCCAATATGACCCTTAGACCTAGGCAAAAGGAGTCTCCTTCCCTGGATTCAGGAATCTGCTGGGGCTATACTCTAGCTGCACTTCTTCCCATAGGTCAGAGATCTGAAGAACCAACTGTGTGTTCACCTGGAGCATATTCCACCTTCTTCTAGACTGCTGTTGTTACTCAAGATCTTAGAATTCCTTGCTCAAATTTTACTCAATCCATAGTCTAATCATGCCGCTTCTCTTGGGTCTTTCTGAGGCCCAAGGGGTGAATACAAGACCTCCTTGTGGAATGTATTACTAAATACCTTCCAGGCTGGAGTGTCCACACCCATACACATATATGAAAATATATGAAGATAATTCAAGTGAGAACAAACTGAGGCTATTTACCCAGAAGTTACTATAGCAAGGGAGTCAGCCACCTTCACTTATGTTTGGCAGTGGCTCAAATACAGGCAGAGGAATGGGAAAGCTTTATTGTTGGGAAAAAAAAAGATTTCAGGTGTGCTCTAATAGAGGTTGTTGTTATGAAAATTTTCAGATTTGTTCATTAGAAGCAGGGCATCCAATGTTTGGGAAGTGTATTTGGCTTTCTCACATTGGTCCTGAATAGGAAATAGGGAAAACCTATGAAGCTGGAAATTATTAATTAAGTACTGGCCACTCTGGGCTGATTGCTGCAGATATTGTGTTTTGGCTTCTGTGGGGATATAAAAATAATTTTCATTTCACCTTCTAAGGCATTGGTTCTGAACCTTTCTAATGCCTCAACCCTTTAATACAGTTCCTTATGTTGTGGTGACCCCTCAACCATAAAATTATTTTTGTTGTTACTTCATAACTGTAATTTTGCTATTGTTAACAAATTGTAATGTAAATAATTGTTTTCTGATGGTCTTAGGCGATCCTGCTACAATTCATTAACAATAGCAAAATTACAGTTATGAAGTAGCAATGAAAATAATTTTATTGTTGGCAGTCACCACAACATGATGAACTGTATTAAAAGGTCACGGCATTAGAAAGGTTGAGAATCACTATTCTAAGGTCTTCTAGTTGGGCCAATAATAAAATTAACAAGGGTAGATTAATAGGGAGAAGTGTACAAAGTTTGTTATTGATGTGCATGCCAGGGGTATCATATATATGAGACCCTCAAACATATTGGGCAGTTGAGGCTTATATGCAACACTGGACAGAGGAAGGCAGGATATGGGTCTGGGTTTTGAAGAGGAAATAGGCAATCCACAAGTGGCTGAGAAAGTGGAACAGGTGGCAAACAAATTCCTATTAGGACATTCAGAGACATTAGGACAGAGGTGAAGAAACAGGCTTTGCAAGATTTTTTTTTTCCTGTTTACTATACCTAATTGAAATTAGGATAGAGTATATAATATTTTTTAATTCAGTCAGTGTATATTTAATTTCCAGTTGGTACTTTTTCATCTCCTCTTGAGCCTCGCTAAATTTATCCATCTTTTCTAGGAAATTATTGAAAAATCTTATAACAGTGGTTTTGAACTCTGTATCCAATCATTTGTTTTTCTCCATTTTTTTTTCATTTATGATCTGTTCCTTTGTCTCCATATTTTCGCTGCTTCCCTGAGTTGGTAGACTAGCTTTGTGTGCTAGATGTCTTATATGGTCCAGTAGCTCCACCTTCCCAGTTACCTGACATGGACTCTCTTAGTGCACCCCTTTACAGAGTGCGTGTACAGTCTTGTTTGTTGTCAGTATCACTGTGGGGAATTGACCTCCAATCCAATTGGTTGTGATGATCAGTTGTGTATATGCTGGGAGAACTTCTGTGCTGGAGTCAGCCTTATAATACAATACTTGCAAAATTGCAAAATCCTCTGTGTTCAGCTTGGATGGTGTGGAGTCTCGGGGTTGAGCAGACATCCTTGGCTTCCTGTCAGCCCTGGCCTATGTGGCCTCTGGGTCTCAGTGTCCCTTGGTAATTGCCGCAGCTCTCTCTGTGCACATTCACCTCCAGACCTCTGCCTTTCACAGCTCCCTGAGTTTCTTTGTGCTCCAGGGACCCGTATGAGTCTGGGTCCCAAGGATCTCCTTGGGGTTCAGTGCAGTTGGAACTGGATTTCAGCACAGTTGGAAGGTTCTGTCTTCCTCCCACTAGAGAAAGCCAGCAGCACAATCAGCAGTCAGTCTTCTCTGTGCACGACTCCAGACCTCTGCCTTTCATGGCTCCCCTAATTTTTCATGCACTTCTCCGTTTTCACGACAGCCCAGACTCCCCCCATATGAGTCTTGCCTGGAACTGGGGTTCAGTGGAGTCAGAACTGGGGTTAAGTGCAGTAGTGAGTTTCTATCTCCCTCCACTAGAGAAAGCCAGCCAGGCACTCCACTGCCTGTCCTCTCCACATGCGTGTCTCTGTACCTCAGCTTTTTGCAGCTCCTATGAGTCTCCATGAGCCCCTCTCTTTTCTTCTATTTGTAGAATTTCCACTCAGCCAGCTTTCCTGTGGTTCTGGATGATGTCCATTCTGTCTTTTAGCTGTAGTTTAAACGATGCAGGCCAGACACGATTGTCACGAAATATTCAAAGTGATGAATAGCAAGTACCTACAACCAAGATTACTCTACCCAGCAAAGCTATCATCTAGAATTGAAGGTCAGATAAAGAGCTTCACAGATAAGAAAAAACTAAATGAGTTCATCAACACCAAACCAGTATTATATGAAATGCTGAAAGGTATTCTTTAAGAACAGGAAGAAGAATAAAAAGGTAAAGATAAAAATTATGAACAAAAAATACATTATCTATCAACAAGTGAATCTAAAAATCAAGTAAATTAAAAATGTGATGAATGGAATAAACTGCTGAATATAATGGAATCGGGGGCATAGGAAGAGAGTGGAATGACAATTCTCAGGAAGAAAGGGGTGAGGGGGATGCAGGGAAATATTGGGCAAAAATCGTACACTATGGATGAGGATAATGGGAGGGAGAGGTAAGGGCAGCGGGAAGAGTGGGAGCCAGGTAAAGGGGAGCTATGGTGGCGGGGGAGAGGGGAAGAGGAACAATTGTAATAATCTGAACAATAAAGATTTATTAAATTAAAAAAATATATTAGGCCTGGATGATTATGCTATGGTTCCCTTCTAAAAACGGGTTTTTCTATCCTAATTCCTTCAGACAAGAAGAGGAAGGGTCAATGCTTCTTTCTGAATCATTGTTTCTTAATAACCAGCTTAAAACCAGTATCCCAAAAGGCACAATTTGGGTTAGCAAAACATTGGTGCCCCTTACATCCCAGGCTGGTCGTTGCAGAGGCTGTGGTTTAGTTTTCTATTGTCAGGTTATGGTCTGTCCATTGTTCATTTGTGTATTTAATATCTCACACACAATGCTGCATGTAGCTATTGGTGAGAAAATGAACTTAAAAACTTCTCACACACTACTACCCATATTCTTAATATATATATATATATATATATATATATATATATATATATATATATAT
>JAAGEH010000015.1:24659279-24677308 GCA_011751065.1 Lasiurus cinereus | reverse complement strand
TACACACACACACACACACATACAGTATATTGAATGCATAGTGGAAGGGAGAAGGAGAGAGAGAAACATCAATGATGAGAGAGAATCATTGATTGGCTGCCTCCTGCATACCCCCTGGTCATGTGCCCCAACCAAGACTTAATTGAGACCCCCAGGTTCATAGGTTGATGCTCAACCATTGAGTCATGCAGGCTGGATCCATATTCTTATATGGAACTGCAAGGAGTCTAAAAATTCTCACTTTGATCCTATCCTTCCAGATCTTCATGCAGATGTATTTTTCAGTTTTGGAGAGAAAAATATATTTTATTTAATGTTTGATATTTCAGTATATTGATTTATACATAGATATCTACACATATTTTACACTAGTGACCCAGTGCACGGATTCATGCACATTGAAAGGAAATTAATTAGAAGGTGGCAAGTGGGGCCAGATTGGGCGAGATGGGATGGACATACCCTGGAACCAGCCTCCCATGGTCCCTCCCCAGCATCTGCAGAGTGAGCAGAGTCCCTCAGGCAGGTGAGGTCCCCCAGCCTGGCCTGCAGGGATTGGGCCAAAACTGGCTCTCAAACATCCCTCAAGGAGTCCTGGAGCGCGAGAGAGCACTCTGCAAAGTTACTGTTGCACAGGGTGTGGAATGCAAATGCAAGTGTGTAGTAAACCAGATTTGAGGGTGACAGTGCCCCAACAACAACGTAACCCACGGTTGATGGTGGGATCACTTGGCTCTGCAGGGAATCGGACTCATTCCTCTCTGGTTTCAGAGTGGGTCACCCAAAAACCTATGCTGCCAAGTCACTGCAGCTCAGCAGCACCTGCATTGAGGGTCTGCCCCCTGGTGGTCAGTGTGTGTCATAGTGACCGGTTGGACAGGTGGAGGGACACTTAGCATATTAGCCACATATGTATAAGTTTCCAATTTTACTTTTGTTCTGGGCCTAACAAAGATTAAGGACAAGCCTGGCAAATGCACTCTCTATTGCAATGGCTCTTTTCACAGATTTCTGACTTAATAAATTCTGGCACTTAATTCAATCTATAGAGACTAATGCTAATGCTAGGGCTGAAGATACTGGTTAAAGATGCTCTTGAGAGATAGCTTTCCAGGAGCTGAATAATATACCATAGCTGGGGAATCACAGCTATAAACTACCCATGCAGTTAGGAACCAGCTTGGCACCATTATTATTCAATCCAGTGTTCCAACAGCCTGGATACATTTATTTTATTTAGTTCTTATTAGGAAGAATAATATTTATCATATCACTTTCTTTTCTGAAAAATACCTGCTAACTTCCCTATGCCTGCAAGATTAAGTCAAACTCCGGGGCATTCAAAGACTGTCATTATTTGACCACAATTAACCTTTCACAATTCATTTTAGGCCACTTCTTTGTTGCATGCAACAGGTAAGACACATTCATCCTCTCACGGTTTTTCTGATATCCAGGATCTTCACAAGTCTTTGGTTGTGTACGTGATGCCCCATTCTACTTCAAAGACCTGGTTTATACTCTGCATGGCAGACTAGAACTCATTCATCATCACTATCTTGCTTCTTTCTCTCTGCTTTTAAACAAATACAGATTTCATCTCTTAGATGAATGGAAAAAATGACCCATAAGCCCCTAAATCTAGATAAAATGTTACCTGATGTGTGAAGCTTGCTGGTTCCCCAAAGGCATAATTAGCCAATTCTTCTGAAGTGCTTCCATAGCAATCTGTTCTATTACAGTACTTAAACACCTTTTTTTTTTTTTGTACTCACTTGCCTACATGTCTGTGTTCTGACTTTATTCCAAACCCTGAAAATGTAGCAAATCTTATATATATCTTCTGGAACACAGGAAGCATTAAGTAAATGTTTGATGAATTGAATAAAAATTAAAAGTCAGGCAAAGTTTAGTCTTGTGACATGACACCAGAGAAAATTTTATAGAAAGAGATTGTACTAAATCTCTATGACCATTAATAGATTAATCTCTAGGAATGCCAAATCTCCATTTCTTAACATAATATGAACCTATCATTTATAGATTTATTAATAGCTAAAGGAAAATAGCCCAGACTGTTTAAAATGTTTACTACCTAAAAAAAAGTAGTTTTATTGTCTTTGATTTCTTTCTTCATCCTTCATCCTTCTTTTTTTTTTTTTCCAAATCACTCTTAACCAAATCTACTTCTCTGGAGTCACTGTGCCAACATATTCACTACCTAAAATATAACTAAGCACTCAATAAGAGTACAATACTGAATTTTCTGACAACTCTAAACAACTTCCCTATAATTGTAAGATTTTGCAGTCAGTCCAGGGACAATGCAAAATATTGGAGACAGGAGTCTTGACAGCCAGGCTGGCATGGCTCAGTGGCTGAGCAGTGACCTATAAACCAGGAGTTCACGGTTCAATTCATGATCAGGGCACATGCCCAGGTTGTGGGCTCCATCCCCAGTGTGGGGCATGCAGGAGTCAGCTGATCAATGATTCTATCTCATCATTGATGTGTCTATCTCTCTCCCTTCCTATCTGAAATCAATAACTACATATATTTAAAAGTCTTAACAGCTCTAAAAAGCTTTTGATCACTTTTGTGGAAGTTTTGTACCTATAATCAATCACCATATGATTTGTGAGATATGCAGGCTTGTTAGCTATTTGCATGTTATTGTCCTCCTTTGAAGAGAATGTACCTAATTAAGAATTACTGCCTTGACCCTCACTACTGCTGTTGTTCATTTGTGTGACTATCTTGTCATATTTATGTCAATTCTCTTTTCTGACCTTGATGATCAATCATTGTCCCCAAATACAGCTAACTAATTTGTAGTTGGTATTCACTACTTTGAAAATTGGTAGGCTGAAATTCATTGCTTTGTTATTAATTTATCTAGTTCGCAGCATAAACATATATAAATTTAAGATTTAAAGCTTAGTGTAAGACTTAGGCTCTATAAATGTAACCTAATTCCAGTTCTGTTACCTGACTTTCTCTACACAGCCCCTTCTATGTCTCATGAGAATGGTTTCATAAAAAATATAAAATCAATGTATTTTTAGCTTACCGCTCAGAGGTTTGTACACTTAAAATCAAGTTATATGTATAAATGGCCTGCCAGTGACATGAAACACTGAGATATAGGCAGAAAAATTGAAAGACTAAACCTATAACTCTAGAGAAAGCTTCAAATGACTCTGGATTCACCTAAAAAGGTTCTATCTCCAAGATCTTTTCCAATTTGCCAACTTTGTTCCTACTGGAATAGAAAAGAAGATGAAGAGGAAACTTCCTATTTAGGTTTGTTTTCATAAATAATCATAAAAACTGAATTAGTGTATATAATGACTAGAAAGTTGTTTACCAGTCAGAGTAGAACTGAATTTTCCTACTAGGAAATGAAAATATTCCCAAAGGACAGTACAATACAGACAATGGGAAAATCTCATAATTGGGAAATTGTCAGACTTTATTTCTTCAAATATTTTCTCTGCATTAACCTCTTTGTTCATATTGTAGATTATATATTTTAAACTTTCGCTTCCTAATTGTTGCTAGTATATAGAAATACAATTCATTTTTACTTATTTTTATCCTGTGACTATGCTAAACTCATTAATTTTTTTGAGTAGCATTGTTGTAGATTCCTTAATTCTTCTATGTAAGTAATTGTGTTGACTGGAAATAGCGTTTTATATCTTTTCCATTCTAAATGTCTTATTTATTTTTCTTCTCTATTCATCTGGAATGCCACTATAATGTTGTGTAGAGGTGATAAGATTAGATTTCTTTGCCTTGTTCTCTAACTTAAAGTGCAACCATTCATTCTTTCAGCAACATGTATGATGTAGCCTATAAATTTTTTATAGTTGCCTTTTTAATTCTTAAAAATCTTTATTGTTGAAAGTATTGCATATGTCCTCCTTTATCCCCATTGACCCCTTCTATCTGGCTCCCACCCCAACCTCAGGCCTTCACCACTCTATTGTCTGTGTCCATGGTTTATACATATATGCATATAAGTTCTTTGGTTGATCTCTTCCCACCCACCTTTGCCTTCCCTATGAGATTCCACAGTCTGTTCCATGCTTCTGTGTCTCTCAGTACTTTTTATGGGCTTGAGGAAAATCTCTTACATTCCCAATTTACTGATTTTTAAAAAAATCATGTATTTGTATTGAAATTCTGAAATAATCTTCTCCACATATTTTGATAATCATGCTTTCCTTCCCAATTATTTTAATTTAGATAATTAAATGGATTTTAAAGTAATTCTTGAATTGATGGCATGAATTCCAATGAGTTATGCTATTGTAACCTCTTTATATAATTATGGATCCAGTCTACTAAGGTTTCACTAATTTTGAATTTATTGTGTGTATGGTAGCTTCATTTCTTGTAATTCATTGTCTGGTTTTGTTATTAGGTGATTTCTGGCTTTATAAAATGAGTTGGAATGATTTCCCTCCCCTTGCATCTTCTGGAAGGTTTTATGTAGAGTAGATATTACTTCTTCATTAAATGTTTGATAGATCACTACTGTAGCTTAATGGATCTGGAGCAAAATTGTGGGTAGTTAGTTTTTAGGAATTATTCAATTAATTTTATGGATATAGATCTATTTAGATTGTTTAAAATTTTATCTGAGTGATCTTTTAATTTGTATATTTCAAGGAATTTGTGTATTTCCTCTGTGTTGTTGAATTAATTGTTATAAATTGTTCCTAGAATTTCCTAATTTTCCTCTTGATCTCTATAGTACCTGTGTTAATGTCCCTTCTTTCAGCCAGATATTGATGACTAGTGTCTTTATTCTTCATAATTCTGGCTAGAAATTTATTAAATATATTGATCTTTCCAATGAATAAGCGTTTTAGGTAATTGAATTCCTGTATAGTATATCCATTTATTATTTCATTTATTTCTGTCTTTATTATATTTTTTACTCAAATCTGCTTTATTTGGATTAATTGGCTTTTCTTTTTCTATTTCTTTAGGTGAAAGCTTTGATGTCTAATATAAGCTATTAATAATACAAATTTGCTTCAGAGTAGTGCATATCAAGATTTCGATAAGCTGCTTTTTCATTTTTATTCAGTTCAAAATGTTTTCTAATTTCTCTGTTTTGTTATTCTTTGAGCTAAATGTCATATGGTAGTATGCTGCTTAAATTCTAAATGTTTAGGGATTTTCTTTCTGTCCTTGTTTTCTTTTTTAGTTCAATTGAGGTAAGATAATATTTTATATGATTTTAAATGTATTAAACTTATTTAATTTTTCAGAATATGATTTGTCTTACAGAATATTCCATTTATACTTAAAATAATCTGTATTCTGCTGTTCTTGAGTGAAATATTATATGTATACTAGAGGCTTGGCACACGAAATTCATGCATTGGGGGGATGTCCCTCAGCCTGGTCTGCACCATCTTGCAGCCCAGGACCCCTCAGGGGATGTCCGCCTGCTGGCAGACAGTCATCCCTGCTGCAGTCTGCGGTTCTCGCAGTCTGGGGCACCCGCTCTTTACTGTCCATCTGCAGCAGAGGCGGGAGCGGTTCCTGCCACCAGCGCTGCACTCACCAGCCACTGGGCTCACCAGCCTTAAGCCTGACTTAAGGCTGAGCACCAGGGAACAGCTCCTGCATTGAGCATCTTCCCTCTGGTGGTCAGTGATTGTCTACACCCTGGTGGTCAGTGATTGAGCGTCTGCCCCCTGGTGGTCAGTGAACATTATAGCGATCTGTCATTTTGTCATTTGGTTGATTTGTATATTATACTTTTATTATATAGGATGCATATATCTACACTAATGAAAGGGAAAAATGCAAATTGACCATACCTCTGTGATGGCCACAAGCCAAAAAGGAGTGAGCATGCAAATTAAGCCAACAAAGATGATGGGTTAATTTGCATATGCCGGTGCCTAATGGACCCAGGCCACTCCTAGTCTATAAGCCCGTGCATAGGCCATAGGCGGCTGGGATCCCAGAATGCCCCCAGCTACTCCAGGCCTATGAGCACAGGGGCAAAGTGGCTGAGGGAGGGATGGGAATATCCATTGCATGTGCCAGATATTCCTGCCCCTTGCCCGCCTATGCATGCACTGGAACCAAGCGGCAACCTGGGTTGATGCCCCCAGCCCCACACCCACAATGCAGGGCTGGTTGGCAGCCTTGGGAGTATGCCCCCCCCCAGGCTGCAGGGACACGATCCTAGCTTAGTGGACACAACACAGAGGGTCCTGTGTGCATGAGCTGCAAGGAAACACCGTTTGTTTTCTTTTTTTATTAAATATATTTTATTGATTTTTATTGATTTGTTACACAGAAGAAGGGAGAGGGATAGACAATTAGAAACATCGATGAGAGAGAAACATCCATCAGTTGTTTCCTGCACACTCCCCACTGGGGATGTATCCCCAACCAAGGTACCTGTCCTTAACAGGAATCAAACCTGGGACCCTTCAGTCTGCATGCCAACACTCTATCCACTGAGCTAAACCAGGTTGAGCATAAACACCTTTTCTGACTGCTCATTGGCTAAGCTCCCTGTACACCACCACTTGTGGTGTTCTTGGTAACTTGGGTAATAAGAACCTAAGAAGGTGATCTAGGATTTTTCCACCACACTCCTGGAAGAAAAAATGAAGTTCTGCTGCTGGAGGTCTAAGAATTGTCATATCCTGCCCTAGGCAGTTTGGCTCAGTGGATAGAGCCTAAGCCTGCCAACCACAGGGTCTGGGTTCTATTCTGATCAAGGGCATGTACTGAAGTTATAGGCTCCTCTCTGGCCAGGGCCCAGGTCAGGGCTCATTCAGGAGTCAACCAATCAAAGTGTCCCTCTCACAGTGATGTTCTCTCTGTCTCTCCCTCTCTCTTCTACACTCTCTAAAAATTGATGGAAACATATCCTCTAGTGAGGATTAAAAAAAGAAAGAAAGAAATGTCATATCCTATGAAAGACACATCTTGAAAATGCATAAAGAAAGTTGTCATTTTTTCATGATGAAGATACCGGAGTCTGTGTTGATGTAAGCACCTTGGCAACTGTGCTGGCTGGCAGTGGCTGCAACAGCTGGGTGATGGGGCTGGTGCCTTCTCCTGATCAGCCCATTTGCCTCCCACAGAGGGAGGCCAGACTGTGGCTTAGGACTGCTCCCCATGGGAAGTGGGCCTAAACCATCAGTAGGGGGCAGGCCAGGCATATATATCTCCTATCTAATGAAAAAATAATATGCAAATTGACCATACCTCTACTATACCCACAAGCCACACACACCAGCCAATCAGGAGCAAATATGCAAATAAATAAACCCAACCAAGATGGCTGCAGCCAAGGAAAGCAAGAGGGAGGCTTGGGTTTTCCCAGCAATGGAGGAAACCAAGCTTTCCGCCTACCCTTGACAGTCCAGGCCTCCACTCAATGATACAAAGTTTCAATGATAGAAGATAAATAAACTCCAACAAAAATGGCGGCAGCCACAGAGCTGAAGAGAGCAGGAGGCTTGATTTGCTCCCAGAGATGGAGGAAGCCAAGCTTTCTGCCTGCCCTGGTGGCCCAGTCCTCTGCTCAAGGCTACAAAGTTTCAATTATAGAAGATAAATAGACCCCAAGAGAAATGGCTACTGCCTCAGAGTTTCAATTACAGAAGATAAATAAATCCCAGATACCAGGGCCTCCACTTGGGTTGCCTGGGGGCATTTCTAGCCTGAAAATTCCACAGGCCCCTAGCCCAGGCTGTCCCATGCCCCAAGGAACCCCCACACTGATCTGGGACACCATTCAGGGCAAACCAGCTGGCCCCCATCCATGCACCAGGCCTCTATCCTATCTAATAAAAGAGTAATATGCAGATTGATCATCACTCCAAAACACAAGATGGCTGCCCCCATGTAGTCAAAGATCCTGCCCCCATGTGGGAACAAGATGGCCATGACAAGATGGCCAGCAGGGGAAGGCAGTTGGCAGGGACCAGGCCTTCAAGGGAGGGCTGTTGTGGGAGATCAGGCCAGGAGTGAAGGGCAGTTGGGGGCAATCAAGCCTACAGGGGAGGGCAGTTAGGGGTGACCAGGCTGGCAGAGGAAGGAAGTTGGGGGTTACCGGGCCTGCATCGAAGGGCAGTTGGGAGGACCCAAGCTTGTAGGGGAGAGCAGTTGGGGGTGGGAGCAGGCCTTCAGGGGAGGGCAGTTAGAGGCAAACAGGGTGGCAGGAGAGCAGTTGGGCATCAATCAACCTGGCAGGGGAGTGGTTAAGGGGTGATAAGGCTGGCAGGCAGAAGCAGTTAGGGGCAATCAGGAAGGCAGGTAGGCAAGCAGTTGGGAGCCAGCAGACCTGGATTGTGAGAGGGATTTCCAATTGTCCATTTAAGCCAGATCCTACTGGGATCAGACCTAAACAAACAGTTGGACATCTCTCGAGGGGTCCCAGATTGGAGATGGTGCAGGCTGGGCTGAGGAACACAGCTCCTACTGCTATGCACAAATTTTGTGCACCAGGCCTCTAGTACACACACACACACACACACATACACACACACATACACACACACACACACACACACACACACACACACACACATATATACACTAGGGGCCCAGTGCATGAAAATTCATGCACTGTAGGGAGAGGTCCCTCAGTCAGGCCTGCCTCCTCTCACAGTCCTGGAGCCATCAGGGGTGGGAGGCAACCCAGTGATATGCCTCATCACATCTCTGCCTCTGCCACTGCCAGCTGTGCAAGCCATGGTTACCTGAGCCTTGGGCGTCCCTGAGAAACTGACAGCTGCCATCCGAGGCTTGCCTGAACATCAGGCTGGCCCTGGCCAGTGGGCAGCCAATATCTGAGACTTGCCTATGCCTCAGGCGTCAGCTGGGAAGCTGCCATCTGAGGTTTGTTTGCATCTCAGGCCAGCCTTGCGTTGCTGGACAGCTGCCATCCAAGGCTTGCCTGCTTCTTGGGCAGGCCCCGGGTGGCTGGTCAGCCAACATCTGAGGCTTGCCTGCACCTCAGGCCAGTCCTGGGCAGATGGGCAGCTGCCATCTGAGACTTGCTTGTACCTTGGGACAGCTCTGGGTGGCTGAGGGGCTGAGGGGACTGGGGGCCCAGCCTTAATGTGGGCTGAAGTCACTGGGTGCTGCTATCTTACAGCTATGGGTGCTGCTGTCTTTGAGAGTGTGGCAGTCAATTAGCATATTCCCTTCTTATTGGCTGTGGGTGCCACCATCTTTGAGGATATGGTGGTCAATTAGCATATTCCCTCCTTATTGGCTATGGGTGCTGCCATCTTTGTGACAGTATTAGGGTCAATTAGCATATTCCCTATTTATTAGATAAGATATATGTATCAATTAGATAAAATATTTTGGTGGTATTATTTCAGTCTTCCATTTTCTTTCTATCCACTTTTTCTATCAGATACTAAGATTGGCTTGATAAAATATCTAAGTATTTATCCTCTCAGTTATGTTTTTTTCATGTATTTTGAGGCATTGTTATTTTTTGCATAGTCTTTTAACATTATATATCCTTATTATTGTTTACCAAATTTCTATTTACTATTATATTCCTTTTGCTTGAAGATGAAAAAAAAGATGAATTATTCTAGTAGTGAATAATTCCATTAGCTTCTGTTTGTCTGAAAAAAGTCTATATTTCATCTTTATGTTTTAAGATATATATATATTTTAAATATATTTTATTGATTTTTTTTTTTTTACAAAGAGGATGGGAGAGGAATAGAGAGTTAGAAACATCAATGAGAGAGAAACATCAATCAATTGCTTCCTATACACCTCCCACTGGGGATGTGCCCACAACCAAGATATGTGCCCTTGACTGGATTCGAATCTGGGACCTTTCAGTTCACAGGCTGATGCTCTAACCACTGAGTCAAACCAGTTTTGGCTTAAGGTATATTTTATTCGGAATATAAATTTAGGTTGATTTTTTTTTCTTTCAATATTTTGATGATGTTGCTCCATTATCTTCTGCCTTTCAACGTTTTTAATGAGAAGCTTGATAGTATTCTTATTGTTGTTAACCTCCTTGTAGTTTTTTAATTCACTGCCTCTAAAATTTAATGTTTATCACTGTTTTTAGGAATTTAATTATCGTGCATATTAGTATGATTTTCTTTATACTTATTCTACATGGGTTTTGTTAAGAAACTTGTTTTTTTATGCTTATTATTTTAATCATGTTTGTGGAAAAAACTTTGGCAACTATTTCTTCAAAAATGTTTTCTATATAATTTTTCCCAACATTTCTCTTCCTGACACTACAACATGTACATCACACCACTTGATATTATCCCACAAGTCATTGATGGTGTATTTGCTCTTTTTTAGTTTTTTTTATATCTCTGTGCTTCTTTATGAATAATTTATATCACTGTCTTCAAGTTCATTAATCTTTTCTTCAAGTTAATAGAATCTAATGTTAATCCTATCCAGTATATGTTTTATTTCAGATCCTATGTTTAAAAAGTTTTATTAATCCTGCTCCACTCCTTTGTTTCCCTTCTGTCTTTATCATGTTCATATTTTCTTCTACATTCTTGAATATATAAAGCAAATTGGTAATGACTTTTTGTCTACTACATTTATTATTTCTCTCATTTCTGGTACTTTTTTATTGACTGATATTTCCTCTAGTTATGAATCATATTTCTATTTTCTTGAATGCCTGGAACTTTTATAATTTGATACTAAATGTTATTTTTACATCTCTATGTTTTGGATTTTGTTAAATTTCTTTAAAGAGCATTGGAGTTTGTTCTGGCAGGCAGCTATACAAATTGGGAAGTTTTATATTTTCAAGACTTATTTGTATGCCATTTTAAGGGATACCCAATGTATTTTTAATACAGAGATAATTTACCTTTACTCAATAGCAATAGCTTTCTGAGACTTCTACTTGATGCCTTGTATATGAAGAGGCCTCACCACTCTGGCTTCTAGGAAGACAAAACACTCCCAGCTTTATATGAGCTTCAGAAAATGTGCAGGTTACTGTTCTCCACTGATTATTTCCTCATCCTTATAGAGATCCAACTTATACAAGCCAACACCAATATCCAGTCAAAAATTTCAGGAAACCCCTCTAAAGATTTTCAAGACTCTCTTTTTCTCTCTGTGGAACTCCCTCTTTTAAGATATTGTACCTTAAAATGTCTGTCTTGACTCTAAAATATTCCATGTTCTGTACTGTGTCCTCAATTCAGAGAGACACTGGAGCTCTGTATGGTTTCAGCTCTCTACATTTCAATCTGGACATTACCTCCTGGAAGTTACCTGGGACAATTATTGTGCTCCACTCCTGTGTTTCCTTTCTCCTAGAGGTCATTGTCTATGACTTGTATAGGCAAATGTCTTAGAAAAGTTTTTTCATATATTTTACCTGAGTCTCACATTGTATACAGTTGTAAGTCAATTCCTGTAATAGTCCTTTGTTTATAGAATTAAGTATCTGAGTACTTTTACTTTTAGTTTGACCTTTATATTAGAGTATATCTTTTTAAACAGCATGTAGTTTTTTATTTTTAAATCCAGTCAGATAATTGATGTTTCATTCATTTACTTTCAGCACAATTATTATTTTATTTTATTTTTATCCATCATTTTGCCATATTTTGGTAAATGTCTCATCTGCTCTTAGCCTCTTTGTTTCAATTAGCTTACCTTTTATTTTGGATCAGTCAAATGTTTTAACTTATTCTATTTTACATTATTAGATTTTTAGCTATATAACTTTATATATATATATATATATATATATATATATATATATATATATATATATATATATATATTTTTTTTTACAGAGTAAAGGGAGAGTTAGAAACATGAATCAGCTGCTTCCTGCACGCCCCCTACTGGGGATGTGCTGCAACCAAGGTAAATGCCCTTGACCGGAATCGGAACTCGGGACCATTCAGGCCACAGGCCAATGCTCTGTCCACTGAGTCAAACCGGTTTCAGCAGCTATATAACTTTTTAAAATAGTTTTAGTGGTTAATCTAAAGATGACAATATGCTTGCGGACTGAAAGGTCCTAGGTTCGATTCCGGTTGGGGGCTTGTACCTTGCTTGTGGGCACATCTCCACAGTGGGGCGTGCAGGAGGCGGCTGATCGATGTCTCTCTTTCATCGATGTTTCTGACTTTCTATCTCTCTCCTTTCCTCTCTGTAAAAAATCAATAAAATATATTAAAAAATAAAGATGACAATATGCATACTTAACTTATTATAGCATACCTTAAATAATTACTTCTTAATGAACAATGCAAAACACTTAAAAGTTTGACTACATTCAATAGTCCTTGTGCAAAAAAACAAGTTCAGCACGAATCCAAGATGGCGGCATAGGTAAACACCTACATTGCTGCCTCGCACAACAATTTCAAAACTACAACTAAAAGACAGAACGGACATCATCCAGAACCACAGGAAAGCTGGCTGAGTGGAAGTTCTACAACTAGAGGGAAAGAGAGGGGCTCACGGAGACCCAGAGGAGCTGCAAAAAGCTGAGGTACTGAGACGCGTGCGCTGAGAGAGTGGGTGCAGGAGTACCTGACTGGCTTTCTCTGGCGGGAGGGAAACGGAGACTCCCAACAGCATTGAACCCCTTATTTTATGACACTAAACCCCAGATCCAGCGAAACTCATAAGGGGGGAGTTTGGACTGTGAAAAGGGAGAGGTGCATGGAAATTTAGGGGAGTCGCAGAAGATCAGGTCTGGTCTCCCACGCGCACGTTCCTACGCGCAGGACAGATTGCTGATTGTGCCACTGGCTTTCGCGAGTGGGCGGGAGACAGACCCTCCGAACTGTGCCACTTCTGACTCCACTAAGCCCCTGTTTCGGGCGAAACCCTGGGGACCTAGACTCCTGTGGTCCTAGTGCTCAGGGGAGCTGGAAAGGCAGCAGTTAGAGGCACTGCGGGTGCGCGCTCACAAGGACCGCTCCAGGGATTACCCAGTCACGTGAGACTCAGGGGCCGTGGAGGGCGGGGCCGACTGGAAGGCAAGGCGGTCTTTTAAGCCCTGAGACTCCACCCCTCCCAAGCTCAACAGAGGCTTCTTCGGTTTTGCATCTGGTACAATAAGGCTGAATCCAACACAGAAGTTTCCCCGGCATAGTGAAAATGCCGAGACAAGGGAAGGGATCACAAACAAAAGAAATGGAGGGAAAAAAACGACTGGATATAGAGTTCAAAACCACGCTTGTAAGGTTTTTCAAGAATATGCTAGAAAAATTCGATAAATTTAGTGAGACCCAAGAGGAGATGAAAAAGGACCAACTAGCGATACAAAAGAGCCAACTAGAGATGGAAAAGGTCCTACTAAAGATGATAAAGGACCAAATAGAAATTAAACATACACTGACTGAAATAAAAAATATTATACAGAGTCCTAACAGCAGACTAGAGAAAGGCAAGAATCAAGTAAAAAACTTGAAATATAAAGAAGCAGACAACATTCAACTGGAAAAGCATGAAGAGAAAAGAATCCAAAAATGTGAACATAATGCAAGGAGACTCTGGGACAGCTTTCAGCGTACCAACATCAGAATTGTGGAGGTGCCAGAAGAAGAGAGAGAGCAAGATACTGAAAACCTGTTTAAAGAAATAATGACTGAAAACTTCCCACATCTGGTAAAAGAAATAGACTTACAAGTCCAGGAAGCACACAGAACCCCAAATAAAAGGAATCCAAAGAGGACCACACCAAGACACATCATAATTAAAATACCAAGAGCAAAAGACAAAGAGAGAATATTAAAAGCAGCAAGAGAAAAACAGTTTATTACCTACAAGGGAGCACCCATACGACTGTCAGCTGATTTCTCAACAGAAACAATGCAGGTCAGACGGGAGTGGCAAGAAATATTCAACGTGATGAATAGCAAGAACCTACAACCAAGAATAATCTATCCAGCAAAGCTAACATTCAGAATTGAAGGGCAGATAAAGAGCGTCACAGAGAAGAAAAAGCTAAAGGAGTTCATCAACTCCAAACCAGTATTATATGAAATGCTGAAAGGTACTCTTTTATAAGAGGAAGAAGAAAAAGGTACAAGCCAAAAAATTATGAACAACAAATACATATCTATCAACAAGTGAATCTAAAAATTAAGTGAATTAAAAATTTGATCAACAGAATAAACTGGTGAATATAATAGAATCAGGAGCACAGAAAGGGAGTGGACTGATAATTCTCAGGGGGGAAGGGGTGAGGGGTGTACAGGGAGAGACTGGACAAAAATCATACACCTATGGATGAGATCAATGGGAGGGAGCTAAGGGCAGAGGGAGGGGTGGGAGCTGGGTGGAGGGGTGCTATGGAGGGGAAAAAAGAGAAACAAATGTAATAATCTGAATAATAAAGATTTAATTTAAAAAAAATAGTCCTTGTGCTACTGTTGTTACATATTGTTGTTCTATGTATGTTATAAACCCCACAAGAAATTGTTGATTTTGTCACTTTTAATCATGATTAGTCTTCTATATACTACATATTTGTCTTTTACTAGTAGGTACTTTTTATTATTTTCTGCAGTTCAGCGATTCCATTTGAAATTATTTTCCTTAAAACAAAGAGCCCATTCATTTTCAATGTAAAATATTTACATATGTTGGATCAATATATCTTGCTGTTTGCTTTGTAAATTTATCCTGTATTTATGTTATCTTTCTATTATTTTCCTTGTAATGAAGTTATTATTATTCCATTATTTCCCCTCCACTAGCTTGCTCTTTCCATTATGCTTCTCACTGACTTTTCATTAATAACTTTTTTCTACTAAAACTTTCAAGGCTCCCATATGTGTTGGTGATGCACAATATTTGTTGTTTTTTTATGTGTGTTTTTTCAAACAAAAGAAGAAAGACAAAGTAGAAAAGATCATAAATGCAAAACCTATATGGATATATAACTAGATAAGGTAAAATTAATTTAACTTGGTATTGAGTTTCCACTTTTGTCTCACATTCTTAGGGTGACATTAAGGAAAATATAATGCAATTCATTTAATTATGGTAAAGCAAACACAGCTCTTTTATTTTAGCACCAATTTTGTTATCTTTGACAGCTCAGTCACTAGCTTTGTTGAGGGATATTTTATTGACATTGTTGGATGGTACAGCAAAAAGTTGCCTATTTTCAGTGGTGGACAATTTTTAATTAAAAAGTCTAAACAAATAATCAAATATTTTATTTTTCTCTAGCAGGAGAAGATTCATTAGCTTTTTAATTTTTAAAATGTAGTGGATTGGCAATTGTTTAGCTTGACTAACTCAAAATATCCTCTGCAAAGTTCCTCTTTCATGAATGTTAATTTGACATTTGAAAATATATTTGACAATATTTCATAATTATTTTATTTATAATATTCAGACAAATATTTAGAAGAAGGCATTAGGGAACAGAAAGTTTAAGTTCACTTTCTGATATGTGAAAATTATTGTAGAGTTTATGCAAGAGATGCTTTATTTCATTCCTAATACCGCTAATATAGCATGTAACAGTCAAAATAATGATACTAATATTTTTACACAAAAAGTGTTTTTCAGGTAGAGTCACACTTGAAAAGGAATCTTAAAGAATTGTTGTGCCTAAGTGTATGCTCAAATTAAGTTGGGGTATCATCTGCAGAGATTAAACTCAAAATTTTCACTATATATTTTCTTCTTACACATTTTATCATAATTTTGATTACTTTAAATTATTAAAATATGCCATCCTTCCTACATTTTAATCCCCTTACACTTTTTTTGTATTTTGTTTTCATATACTGTTTTATCTCTTTTTGCCCTTTGATTGAATTATCTTATTTTATCCAAGTTATAATGCAGAACCAACAAATCCTGTATATTCCAGATAAAATTTACTAATTCTCACCATTATTTCCACTTCTCTTTGCTTACCTAGACATATAGATGACTATATTCTCCAGACTTGCAAATTGGATGAGATCACATGATTAATTCTGGTTAGCTAATTGTCACTGATGGTAATATGTATCACTCAGGGCAGACCCACTTAAGACCCATTGTGTCATGCTCTCTTCACCTGCCAGAATGGATCCTGAAACATGTTGAAATGGATGTGCCAATGTACCATAAAACAGAAGCAGTTAGAATACTTAGCTACCACATGGAAAAATATTGCCCTGAAGTAATGGAGGCCTGCAGCAGAATTTGCATGAGCAAGAAATAAACTTATTTAGTGTTAAGGAACTGAGATCTCGATATTGCTATTACAGTATAAATGCTGTGGATCTTAAAAAACTAATGTGTAGACAGGAGGTGAGATTGAATTGTGGAGGGCTTTTTGACACATTACTCTGCTTCACTAATTGTATCTAATATTTTGCCAAATTCTTTCAATTTTATTGTATTATTTATATGTGCCTCTACTGGGGATCGAATCTGCAACCTAGGTATGTGCCCTGACTGGGAATCAAACCTGCAACCTTTTGGTGTATGAGATGGTGCTCCAACCCACCAAGCAAACTAAGCAGGTCCTATCAATTTTATTTTTATAATATAATTTTTCTTTTCCATCTCTATATTTACATCTAGACCTTAAAAGTTTTATCTCAAATTTGGTATAAAAGTATAAATACATTATGTGACCAGACCAAGGTGACACATATTGTTGTAGGGACAACAAAGCTCCTGAGCCAAAATTCTGCCATGCTTTAACCACAGTTGTTTTGTCACCTCAAAAACTGAAAGTCAATGCTTTATTCCCTGTAGAGCTTATGAATATAAAATAAATATGTATGATATGTAAACATGGATGCTACAAAACCTTCACTCTTAAGGAATTATATGCTAGTGAAATTCACCTGTGCTTTGGGAAACCAAAAGAGTATTAACCACTCAGTTACTCATCTTGAATCACTGATAGGTCATGTGAGTTCAACTTTTGGAAAGAACCATTATTAAATGAGTAAAATATTGTCACTATCTGCATTGGAAATTAAAAATGGGGGTGGGGGATGGTGGCAGAATAGAAGGACGTGTCTGGAGCCTTGTTGCTGGGTAGACAGGGAAAACAGCAAGTTAAGAGACAGTTATCCTCCAGGAGAAGGTAGGGGACTATTGGACGGGGCTCCCCTGAACAGGCAACCCCACTGCCACAGGGTTTTTGTCTCCCAGAGCCACCAGTGGGAATGTGGAGAACACACCATCTTGCAGGGGTAAGTCAATGTCTATGGCAGCCTGAAATCTATAGCTGCAGCACCCACCGAACAGCAGGGGTCCCAGAACACCACTCTCCAATCGGATTCAGAGGAGCTCCACATGCCAAATGGAAAGGTCAGATTTCGTCTGGGATAAGGTGAAGTCTCCTATCCCACAGAACAGAGACGCACACACTGTGGGAACTGGACTGAGAGAAAGCTGCTCTAAAGAGAAATCCACGGATGTGGAGTAGGGCATGACCTCTGAATGTGGAAGGGGTCCCTCAGAGCTATTAACAGAGGGAAGCTCTAGAAAGCAGTCCATTTTGATCTGAGGCAGAAGGACAGCCTGGGAGTTATTAAAGTGTCCCAGCTGCTTGAACAGGAGTGGGGAAGGGGATGTGCACAGACTGCACTCTTTCCTCTTCAGACCCTGGCTTCTGATTGCTAAACCCAATACATAGGATCATGCAATTAGACACATCCTAAGAGACTGCATGAGAAAGTTGTTTTTCTAGAACCTGGGGATCAGAGCACAGAATAATCATCAGAGAATCAGTTCTGGAACAACCCACCCCCAACAAACCTTTATTGAGTACTACAGAGTAAACAGGATCAAAGCACAGGCTAGAGAGGTCCTGTGCTTAGTCTCAGAGGTCAATTCCAAAATGCTGCCACCGAGAGGATGACTTACAAATTGAATCTCACATAATCACAAAAGAATAAAGAAATTAAGACACACCTCAGCAGTGGAACACAGGGAACTGTAATACCCTCCTGACTGGGAAACAGGAGTTGTGAACACAAAAACAGAGGAAGTGAATGACCTCCACTACTGCC
>JAAGEH010000015.1:24640252-24659179 GCA_011751065.1 Lasiurus cinereus | reverse complement strand
TTTAATTAAAAAACTATTTTTTTTATTTTTTCCTCAATTGATTTTACTTTTTTAATTATTACATTTTTATTTTTAACTAGTGTTATTACTACCACTATTTTATCTTTTTGAAAAAAAGAAGTGTCATTTTTTTCTCTTTATTTTACTTTGGGATTAGAATTCTACATTCTATTTTAATCTTGCCTTTAGCATAATTCTACTTTATCTCAACTCTACCTTTATGCCAACACTCTCTTTCTAACTTTCCCCATTTTGTTGTCTTGTTTCTGTCCCTTTTCCAACTTTAGATTCTCCCTATTCTTTCTTTTTACCTGGTTAAAATTTCACCCCACTTATATATCTAATTTCTAATCCCTTACTCCAAATCCATACAAACCTCTCTCTTCTCTGTTTTCACTACCCAAAAAAATTGTTGTTCTCTATGTTTTTCTGTTGTTGTTTGACTGAACGGTGATTATATCGATGTTTTATACTTTTTTGTATGAAATTGATTTTGCTTATTCTACTTGTTTTATTTTGCTTTTTGTTTGCTTTGTTTTTATTTGGTTTTTTACCTCTGTTTTCCCTCTCCTCCATTGATATTAGTTGTTCTTTGTAGTGTGTATTAATCTCCAGGTACTTGTTGCCTGGATTTGTTGGCATTAGTGGCTCTTCTATTGGAGTTTTCTCCTCACATCTATAATTTGTTCCGTTTTTCTTTCTTATTCTATTTCTTTTCTCTCTTTTTTTCTTTCTTTTTTCTTCTTCTTTTTTCTCTTTTTTTCCTCTTTTTTCTGCCCTTCTCCCAATTTTATTTTGGCACTTCTTTCTTTTCTTTTTTCCTCATTTCTCTCTTCTTCTTTCTCTACTTACCCTTAATTTGTTTTTCATTGGTGATCACTTTATTTGTGGTTATTAACATCATGAATAAATTTCTGTTCAGTGCATTATGTGTTGTACCTGGTCGTGTTGTATTTTGTGTCTTTAAGTCAACATAGAAGAGAGAACTACAAAACCAGACACCCGGAGAAGAAAAACTATGGGCAGACGAAGAAACAGACCACATATGAAAGAAAAGCAAGTATCACCAGAAAAGGAAATAAACGAAATAGAAGCAGAAATAAACCTGCCAGAGAATGAGTTCAGAGAAATGGTCATAAGATGGCTGAAAAGAATGGAAGACAAAATTGACAGTATGAGTAAGAGCCAAGTGGAAATGAAGAATAATCAGGAAGAAATGAAAAATGACATCAGTGCTGTAAAGAACACAATAGAAAGCATCAAAAGTCGACTAGAAGAAGCAGATGACCGCATCAGTACTCTAGAAGACAAGGTGTAAAAAATACCCAAGTACAGCAGCTTCTAGAAAAATAAAAATGAAGAGCAAGAGCAGAGCCTAAGGGAACTTTGAGATAACAGAAAGCAAAACAACATCCAGATAATTGGGATTCCAGAAAGAGGGGAAAATTGAGCAAGGAATAGAAAACCTGTTTGAAGACATAATGACAGAACACTTTCCTGATACAGGAAAGAAAAAACTCACACAAATCCAAGAATGTCACAGAGTCTCAAGCAAAAGGAACTCCAAAAAACTGACACCAAGGGACATTATAATTAAATTGGCAAACACCAACAACAAAGTAAGAATCTTAAAAACAGCCAGAGAGAAATAGAAAGTTACCTACAAAGGAACCCCCATAAGACTAGTAACTGATTTCTCAACAGAAACTGACTAGGCCAGAAGGGAATGGAATGAAATATACAAAGACATGCAAAGGAAGGATCTGAATCCAAGAATACTGTACCCATCAAGGTTTTCAATAAAAATTGAAGGTAAAATCAGGAGCTTCACAGACAAAAAAGGACTAAGGGAATTTATTACCACCAAACCAGCAATGCAAGAAATATTAAAGGGTCTGCTGTAAAAAAAAAAAAAAGAAAAGAAAAAGAAATAGAAAGCGAAGAAGGAACACAGGGGTAAAGAATAAAAACGGTGACATACAAGTACCTATCAATAATAACTTTAAATGTAAATGGATTAAATGAACAATCAAAAGACATAGGATAACAGGAAAAAAAAACCTGACCCATATATCTGCTGTCTACAAGAAATATATGGCATTTCTATATACTAATAGTGACATTACAGAAAGAGAAATTTAAAAAAGCAGCCCCATTTACCATCACATCAAAAAAATTAAGATACCTAGGAATAAACCTAATTAAGGAGGTAAAAGACCTATATGCAGAAAACTACAGGACACTGAAAAAAAGAGATAGAGAAATACATAAACAGATGGAAGAGCATACCATGCTCATGGATTGGGAGAATCAACATCATTAAAATGTCCATACTACCCAAAGCTATCTATAAATTCAATGCACTACCCATTAAAATACAAATGACATATTTCATAGACCTAGAAAGAACTCTCCAAAGATTCATCTGGAACAAAAAAAGACCCCAAATAGCCACAGCAATCCTGAGAAGGAAGAATAAAGTAGGTGAGACCTCAATACCAGATTTCAAGCTATATTACAAAGCAACTGTTTTCAAAACATCCTGGTACTGGCACAAGAACAGACATATAGACCAGTGGAGAATCCAGATATCCACCCAAACCACTATGCTCAATTAATATTTGACAAAGGAGGCATGAACATACAATGGAGGCATGAACATACAATGGAGTCAATAAATGGTGTTGGGAAAATTGGACAGATACATGCAAAAAAGTGAAACTAGACCACCAACTTGCACCATACACAAAAATAAATTTCAAATGGATACAAGACTTAAACATAAGATGGGAAACCATAAAAATATTAGAGGAATCCACAGGCAGCACCATCTCAGACATATGCTGAAAGAACTTCTTCACGGATACTGCTCCAAAGGCAATGGAAGCTAAAGAAAAAATAAACAAATGGGACTACGTCAAAATAAAAAGCTTTTGCACAGCAAAAGAAACCATCAACAAAACAACAGGAAAGCCCACTATATGGGAGAACATATTTGCAAATGTTATCACTGATAAAGGTTTAATCTCCAACATCTACAGGCAACTTATACAACTTAATAAAAGGAAGATAAATGATCCAATAAAAAAATGGCAACAGACCTAAATAGCACCTTTTCAAAAGACGACAGAAGGAAGGCCAAGAGCACATGAAAACATGTTCAAAGTCACTAATTATCTGAGAGATGCAAATCAAAACGACAATGCAATACCATCTCGTACCTGTCAGAATGGTAATCATCAACAAATCAACAAATGATAAGTGTTGGCGAGGGTGAGGAGAAAAAGGAGCCCTCGTGCACTGCTGGTTTGAATGCAAACTGGTGCAGCCCCTGTGGATAACAGTATAGAGTTTCCTCAAAAAACTAAAAATGGAACTCCCATTTGACCCAGCAATCCCACTCTTAGGAATATATCCTAATAAACTAGAAACACCAATCAGAAAGGATTTATGCACTCCTATGTTCATAACAGCACAATTTATATTAGCTACAATTTGGACACAGCTTAGGTGCCCGTCAGCAGATGAGTGAATCACAAAACTATGGTACATCTACACAATGGAATTCTATGCTGCCATAAAAAAGAAGTTATTCTTACTATTTGCAGCAACTTGGATGGAACTGGAGAGCCTTATGCTAAGTGAAATAAGACAGTCAATGAAGGAGAAACACCACATGATATCACTCATTTATGGATAGTAAAGAACATTATAAATTGATGAACAAAAAGATAGATACAGACGCAGTAAAGCATCAAACAGACTGTCAAATTACAGCAGAAAGTTTAAGGAGAAGTGGGGTAGATAAGAGATCAACCAAAGGACTTGTATGCATGCATGTAAGCATAACCAATGAATACAAGACACTGGGAGGTTAGGGTATTCCTGGTAGGTGGGGGCAATGGGAATATATGTATACATGTCACACATTAATAAAAATGAAGGAAAAAACTCTAAAAAATTTTAAAAATGGAAAACATGGAAGAAAATCATATGCATGTCATTGAAAAATAGTGTTTCATAAGTATTTAGAAGTGCTCTATGTTTTCAGTTCTTCATGCTTGTTTGTTTTTCACTCATCAGGACAGAGAAAACAAGTAAATGTAGGCTTTTGAAAACAAATAATTGTGTTCAAATCTGTATTTCTATATAGAAAGAATGGCACAACATTAAGATAGAATAAGATGAAGGGATACATTTTTTTTCAATACGTCATATATTCTCTAATGTCACCACAAATATGTTTGCATAAACCTATCTATTTTACTTTTTTCAGAGAAGTCACTCTGCTTTCTATGTTATATATATAGTTTTTATTCATTTAAGAGAGGAAGGGAGAGGGAGAGATAGAAACATCACTGATGAGAGAGAGACCCATTATTGATTGGCTGCCTCCTGCACACTCCACTGTGAGGATCTAGCTAGCAACTTGAGCATGTGCCCTGACCAGGAATCCAACCTCAGCTTCCTGGTTCATAAGTTCAAATTCCATTGAGCCACACCTGCTGGGCCTCACATGTATTTTTATTAAACTGTATCACACATCTTATTTCATAGTATATACTCCCTGCAAGGAATACATAGAATAAAATTAAGTCTTGGGTGTCATATCTCTATATAAATAACTAGAAGCCCTGGGCACAAAATTCGTGCAAAGGTGTATGTGTCCGTCAGCCCAGCCTGCACCATCTCCAATCTGGGACCTCTTGAGGGATGTCCAACTGCCCTACCAGGATCAGACCTAAATAGGAAGTTGGACATCCCTCTCACAATCCAAGACTGCTGGCTCCCAACTGCTCATCTGCCTGCCTTCCTGATTGCTCTTAACTGCTTCTGCCTGCCAGCCTGATCACCCCCTAACTACTCCCCTGCCAGCCTGATTGATGCCTAACTGCACCCTTGCCAGCCTGATTGCCTCTAACTGTCCTCCCCTATATACCTGGTCCCTCCCAACTGCCCTGCCCTGCTTGCCATCTTGTGGTGGCCATCTTGTGTCCACATGGGGCAGCCATTTTTGACCATCTGGGGACAGCCATCTTGTGTGTTGGAGTAATGGTCAATTTGCATATTATTATTTTATTAGGTAGGATCTCATATTTGATGGTTAAAAAGCATCCTCACTGAAATTTCTAAAAGCATTAGATACTTAGATGAAATAATCAAAAGATTGTCTCTAACCTCTAGAAACATGTAATTTAAAACTAGTAAAATTACCACATCATCCTTATATTCAGCTCTTAAGGTAGTAAATAGGTATATGATTCTGTTTCTTCTTCATTCCCCCCAAAATTGTTGTTACTATACTTTTATATTTATTTTATTGAACTTTGTTACAATTATTTGTACTCTTATTTATATCCTCTACTAATCTTTGTGCTCCTTAGAGATTATATATAATATACCTAGGAATATAATAAATGGCAAATAGGAATTCAATAAATAGAAAATATTAGTTATGTATAAGCAAAATATTTTATGTTTTTGTTGCTGTGTTAAATGCAAAGAAAAATTTTAGAATGGCAAAAGTTTTTTCATTAAGTTTTAATTTCCCATAGTCATATTTGTAGACTTCAAGTTTGTACGATTTGCAAACAGCCATTTTAATTGAGAAAAATTAAAAACACTTAAGTATATTTTCTTCAAACCATGTAAAAAGGCACAAAACCTAAAAAACTTACTGGATAGTTTAACAATTCATAATTAAATGACAGTTTTTAAATTAAATCCATCAGAGTATATCAGTCTATCCACACACTCAAACTACAGATCTCACTGTGCCTACCAGACAGAGAAATTTGAACTTTTTAATATTGCTTGTGAAATTCTTTTTGTGTATATATCTATGCTCATTCCTTGGAATAAGGGGAATACACATTTCATAAAATTCTCAAAGAAATCTCTTAAGTCCCCAAATACTCTAAAGCTAGATATATAGTAGTCAGCCTTGACCTCTTCTTTACCATTAACTCTCACATTTCCATTTATCCATTCATTGATTTATCCTCCTAAATATCAGTTAAAATAGTCTCCTGCTCCTTGGCCTACTATACAGTACTGTCTTAGTTCAGACCATCCATTCTGTCTCTTAACTGGTTTCTCTGCCTCTAGTCTAGATTCTTCTAACCCATCTTTCACACTTCTGGAATGACCTATCTAAAACACCAATATGATAAGATAGTTTCATTTTTTAAAATTCTTCACTGATAACACTTATGTAATATACATGAAAACCTCTCAAAAAAGTTTCTGTACAGCAAAAGAAGACATCAACAAAACAACAAGAAAGTCCACTGCATGGGGGAACATATTTGCCAATGTTATCTCAATTAAGGTTTTAATCTCCAACATTTACAGGGAATTCATGCAACTTAACAAAAGGAAGATAAACAACCCAATCAAAAAATGGACAACAGGCCTAGATACTTTTTCAAAGAGGACATATGGGATGCCAAGAGACACATGAAAACATGCTCAAAGTCGCTAATCATCTGAGAGATGCAAATAAAAACAATGTGGTACCATCTCACACCTGTCAGAATGGCTATCATTAACAAATCAACAAAAAACAATTGCTGTAGAGGATGCAGAGAAAAAGGAATCATCGTGCACTGCTGTTGAGAATGCAGACTGGTGCAACCACTATGGAGAACAGTATGGAGCTTCCTCAAAAACTAAAAGTGGAACTCCCATTTGACCCAGTGATCCCCCTTCTAGGAATATATTCCAAGAAACTGGAAATACCAGTCAGAAAGGATATATGCACCCCTATGTTCATAGCAGCACAATTAACCATAGCTAAGATTTGGAGTCAGCCTAAGTGTCCATCAGCAGATGAGTGGATTAGAAAACTATGGTGCATCTACACAATGGATTACTATGCTACTGTAAAAAAGGAAGGAGCTCCTAGCATTTGCAATGGCATGGATGGACCTGAGGAGCATTATGCTAAGCAAAATAAGTCACCCAGAGAAAGATAAACATTACATGATCTCACTCATTTATGGAATGTAAAGACCATAAACTCATGAACAAGAACAGATCCAGAGACAGAAGTGTCGATCAGACCATCAAACCTCAGAGGGAAAGCAGGGGGAGGTGGGGGGAAGGGGGAGAGATCAACCAAAAGACTTGTATGCATGCACATAAGCCTGACCAATGGATACAAACACTAGGGGCTTGAGGGCACAAGCAAGAGAGGGGTGGGGAGCAATGGGAGGATAAAAACACACATGTAATGCCTTTATCAATCAATCAATCAATCAATCAATCAATAAGATACTAACCAGGAGAATAAAAAAAATACCCCTGCATTGTGTAATGTGAAACACTATTTCAGAAAGAACTTTCTGAAGTTCCATTATGTAAAGTGCTTCATTTCCCTGTTCTGCTGTCTGCATGGGACAAGATCATTGTTCTAAATACTAGCTTTGTCCCCTTTTATCAAGAGTTCTCTGAGAGTTTATGTATGCTTAGGACTTTATCAAGATCATAATGTATACAGTGGTACCTCGAGATACGAGTGCCCTAACATACGAGATTTTTGAGATACGAGCCGTCGAGCAAGGGATTTTTGCTTTGAAATACGAGCAACAGTTGAGATATGTGTAATCGCGTGGATCGGCCAGCTACACACGACCCACCAGTTTACCGCGGCTTGAGCGTCTCACAGTTTCCCACCCCTCAAGGTCTCAAGGTTACGGAACGAATTTAACTCGTATCTCGAGGTACCACTGTAATAGAGTAAAAACTCAGTTTACTTAATGATTGTTTTAAACATATGAAAATGCACATATGTGGACATTTCTCTCTCTCTCTCTCTCTCTCTCTCTCTTTCTCTTTCATACACACACACACACTTATTTAGGCATAGTGAATTTGAATCAATAAGAAAGCTATAATCAAGATTTGACTAGGAGGGAAAGGGTGACTTAAGTGCTATATGGAAACTGTCCCTTCAATTCATTTTGACAGAGCTCCTACTCTACTTATATGTGAGATTTATTGAATACAGTTTACCTGTATGAAAAATTTGAAAGAGCTACTCATTAAGGTTTTTATTGCTATGATTATAGTGATGTTATCACAGGTGTGCATACATCTCAAATCATCAAATTATATATATTTAAATATGTGCAGTTCTTTGTGTATCAATGATCATACTTCAATAAAGCGTTAAAATTGGGGAGCACAATGTGAACTCTTTTAGATGCTAATGATTTTAACAAATTGAAGGGAAGAATACCACTTAATATCTCCAGAGAGAAGAGACTTTGAAGATAAAAAATACTTTATGGGAAATTAAAGGGCCTCCTGTAAGGTATGAGATGTAATCCAGCTCTTCTGTCTAGTAAAATAATCAATCACGTCTACATTGACCAAAAGGCTTTGGTGTCAGAGTATTCTTAGAGGAGATGTGAAGGGGTGTTGAAAGCTCTATCTAGGTTCAGATGGTAGGGATGGAATTTGAAGGTTACAAGTTCATACATTTATAGTTGGCAATATGCCCAGGCAGTACTGTGGAATAAAAAGGAGAAGAAATTTCTGAAACTGCTTGACACATGACTCAGAGGCACAGTTATTTTTTTCCCACCAGGCTAGAGGAATAATGCTCTGTAAATATTATTGGAAGGCAAAATTAATGATGAACCTGTCTCCTGAAACTTAGCAACACAGGATGTGGGGAAATTAGTAGATTCTACATAACAGGGATTCAGGAATGATGAAGAGCTCAAATAAAAATAGGTTACAGTTATGGCAAAAGTTCTAAGGCCTCCACATTAAGAGTAATTTTTATGACTTGAAACAGTAAAAAACTTGGGTACGTGAAGGAGCACTTGAAGGTTGGAAGTAGAAGGAAAGATTGCCATAGACATAAGAATATTAAAGAGAATAGATGAGAGAAAGGATTTAATTCTTGGATTATGATCAGAAACAGTAGAGAACTAAAACCTTACAGATATAACTAAAAGCAGTTTCCAAATAAGTAAATATCTACCCCCTTCTCCTACATTATCCACAGTAGAATTATTTGCTTTTTCTATTCCTAAAGTACTATGGCATATCCTAATTATACCAATTTCTAAACTACATGAATTTTTTTAAATGTTTCCTTTTTAAAATTTATTTTATTGATTTTTTTTACACAGAAGAAGGGAGAGGGAGTTAGAAATACGTATCAATGAGAGAGAAACATCAGTCATCTGATTCCTGAACACGCCCTACATGCCCTTAACCAGAATCCAACCTGGGACCCTTGAGTCCACAGGCCAATGCTCTATCCACTGAGCCAAACCAGTTAGGACTGCATGAAATTTTTTTATTCATTTGTTTCTTCCACTATATTTTCTTTTAGAATATCAATCATTTCATTCACTTGTCTTATTATTTGACCACTCGCCCCTTACTAGAATATAAGCACTATGAAGGCAGAAACAAAGTCTCTCTTATTCACCATTCTATGCCCAACACCTAACATAATATCTGGCATATGATTAGCATTCAAGAAATACTTTTGAATGCATAAGTAAGTAAATAAATAATAAGCATTTGTATCTAGAATGTCTATAAAACTACTTGTCACATATTAGGAAGTCAGTAAAAGTGCATTCAGTAGGTGAACAGAACCAGACCAGCATGGTTCAGTGGTTGAACATTGACATATGAAGCAGGAGGTCACCAGTTTGAATCCCAAGCAGGGCACATGCCCAGGTTGTGGGCTCAATCCTCAGTGTGGGGCATGAAGGAGGTAGCCAATCAAGATTATCTCTCATCATTGATGTTTCTATCTCTCTCTAATCTTCTCCCTTCCTCTCTGAAGTAACTTATTTTTTTTAAATAGATGAACAGATTAGTGAATTTAATAGATTCAGACTTAAGCAGAATTCAACAAATGGACATAAAGGGGAGGATTGAATCGAAAGATGGGCATTGAAGTGCCTTTTAAAATATCTATAGAACTAGATAATATAGTGCATTATATGTGTATACAAATCCTTGGTGGATGGAAATACTTATTTATCTTGAATGTATACTTAAAAGTAAAATAATTATATCATAGAGATGTGTATTTTACCATTTGGTTAGTATTTAAAACAGTTCATACAGAAATACAGTATCTCTACAAGTAAACAAAGCTTCAAATTGCTTCAAATAATCACTGTTACTCTATTGTCAGTATTTAAAATTTTTTTAGAAATTCTGATGGACATTTAGTAGTATCTCATTATAGATTTAATACTCATTTTCTTCATGAATAAGTTAAAGATGAACACATTTTCATATGCTTATTGGCAATTTGAAGAACCTATTTTATGATGTACCATTTCAAGTTTTTTTTCCCATTTTATTGGGGTTTTAATTGTTTTAGTACTTGGTTATAGGATAAATATATTCTGTATACCAGCCCTTGTTGAATATATTTGTTGTGAATATCTTGTTCCCAAATTTGGCTTTTGTTGGTACTCTCATAGTGTCTTAATGAAAGTCACTTGTTAATATTTTATTTTTATTATCTCTTTTTTTAAAAAAAATATCTTTATTGTTGAGCATACTATACATGCCCCCCTTTTTATCCCATTGACCCCCTCCACTCTGCTCCTGCCTACCCCCATGTCTTCACAGCACTATTGTCTGTGTCCATGGATTATGCACATATGCACATATGTAAGTTCTTTGGTTGCCTTTTCAGTTTGTTAATTGTTTCCTTTACTGTGCAGAAACTTTTCAATTTGATGTGGTTCCAATTGATTTTTAAGCAAATCTTTTATTATTTAAAGTATTACATATGTCTCCTTTTCCCCCCATTGACCTCTCCCCAGTTGATCCCACCCCTCAACACATGCCCTCGCCCCCTTAGAGTCTGTGTCCATAGGCTATGCTTATATGCACGCATACAAGTCCTTTGGTTGACCTTTTACCCTACCTCCCAATTGTTTATTGTTTATTTTGTTACTTTTGCTTTTGGTGTCATCCAAAAAAACTCATTGCCAAAACAGATTTCTGGGATTATTTTCCTTCTATGCTTTCTTCTAGGAGCTTTGCAGTTTTAGGTTTTAAATTTAGGTCTTTAATTATTATAAGTTCATATTTATATAGAGTATAGGATAAAGGTCCAATTTCCTTTTTTTTCATGATGTTATCCAGTTTTCTCAGCACCATTTATTGAAATGACTATCCTTTCCCCATTGTGTTTTCTTTGCACATTTGTCAAAGATTAGTTGACTGTATATACATGGTATATGTTCCTGGGCTCCCTATCCTCTTTCATTGTTCTATGTATCTATTTTATGGCAGTACCCTGTTTTTTTCAGTTGTATTATCTTTAGTTTTTATCAATGTTGATTACTAGGAAAAATATCCAAATAAGGTTGATGTTTCACTCAATAAATGTGTTCATTCTATAACATGTTAGGATATTAGCCTTTATTATCGACTATAATTACTTAACTGAAGTTCAGCATCTTTCCTACTTAAGTTATTTAGGGATTTTTAAAAATGTTATCTTTATAGGTGAATTTATTAGAGCTGTCACCTTGAATTAAAATCATTAAAATGTCCATACAACTCATCCTATTAAAATACCAATGAGTGGGAAGAGATTAACCAAATAATTTATATGCATACACTCATAACCCATGGACACAAACAATAGTGTGATAAAGACCTGGAGCAAGGGCAGGGTGTGGGTGTGCGTTACAAGGGGTCAATGTGGGAAAAAATTACCATACTGTTTTGATTACTATAGTTTTGTAATATAGTATGAAATCAGGAGTCATAATGCTATCAGCTTTGTTCTTTCCTTTTTTTATCCTTATCCGAGGATATGTTTATTGATTTTTTTAAGATACATATTTTATTGATTTTTTACAGAGAGGAAAGGAAAGGGATAGTTAGAAACATCAATCAGCTGCTTCCTGCACACCCCCTACTGGGGATGTGCCCGCAATCAAGGTATATGCCCTTAACGGGAATCGAACCCAGGACCTTTCAGTCTTTAGGCTGATGCTCTATCCACTGAGCCAATCAGATTTCTGCTTTTTTTTTTTAAGAGAGAGAAACATTGATGTGAAAAAATATTGATGTGAAAAACACCGATTGGTTGCCTCCCAAATGTACCCTTACTAGAGATTGAGCTCACAACCTTTTAGTGCATGGGATGATGCTCTGACCACCTGGCTAGGGCTGTTCTTTTTTTGTGTTTTTTTAAACACATATTTTATTGATTTTTTTATGGAGAGGAAAGGAGAGGGACAGAGAGTTAGAAACATTGATGAGAGAGAAACATCAATCAGCTGCCTCCTGCATGCCCCCACTGGGGGTGTGCCCGCAACCAATGTACATGTCCTTGACCGGAATCAAACCTGGGACTTTTCAGACCACAGGCTGGTGCTTTGTCCACTGAGCCAAAACGATTTTGGCTGTTCTTCATTTTTAAGACTGCTTTGTCTATTTTTGATTTTTGTGGTTCCATAATAATTTTAGATTTTTTTTCTATTTCTGTAAAAAATGCTATTGGAATTTTGAGAGAGTACATTGAATCCATTCAAAGCTTTGGATAGTATGAACAATGTTAATTCTCCCAATCTGTAAACATGGGATATATTTCCATTCATTTGTATCTTCTTGGATTTGTTTGATCAAAGTCTTACAGTTTTAAGTATATAGACCTTCTACCTCTTAAGTTAAATTTATTCTTAAGGATTTTATTCTTTTTGATGCAATTGTAAATGAGATTTTCTTCTTTAGTTTGTTTTTAGATAGCGTGTTGTTAGTGTATAGAAGTGCAACTGATTTTTGTATGTTGACTCTGTATCATGAAAATTAATGAATTAATTTATTCTATTTTTTTGGTTGAGTTTTGTTTTGGATTTTCTATATATAAGATCATGTGATTCACACTCAAAAACAATTTTGCCTCTTCTTTTCTGATTTGGATGTCTTTTATTTCTTTTTCTTGCCTCATTGCTCTGGCTATAACTTCCATTACTATATTGAATTAATGTGGTGAAAGTGGTCACCCTTAACTTGTCCCTGACCTTATAGAAAAAGCTTTCAACTTTTCAGCATTGAATATGATGTTAGCTGTGAGCTTGTAATACATACATTTCTTTTGTTGAGATATGTTTTTTTCTGTAGCTAAATTGTTTAGAGTTATTATCATGAAAAATTTTGAATTTTGTAAACTACAGTTTTCCATCTAGTGAAATGATTATATGATTCTTATATTTCATTATATTAGTATAGTATATCATCTTTATTGATTCACATATGTTGAATCATACCTGCATTCCTAGAATAAACCCCACATAACCATGATATATGATATTTTTCATGATGTTAAATTTGTTTTTCTATTATTTTCTTAAAATTTTTACATCTATTTTCAAACATAGTTATTGGCCTGTAATTTTCTTTTTTGTTGTGTCCTTAACTGGCTTTCTCGGAGAATAATACTGACTTCTTCAAATTATTTTGAAAGTGTTCTCTTCATTACATTTTCTTTTCTTGTAAAGTCAGTTTTTTTTCAATCATAAGTTTAAATCAGCACATTTTATTATGTATCATTTAATAAAGATTATATTTTATATGGACATTCCCTCAATCAGCCTCAAACCTTGTTCTTGTTTTGGCTAGGCCCTTTGCTTTTTCACATACATTTGATAACCATTTTTTTTTTAATTTCCACCCAAAAATATCCCTGGGTTTTTATTGGGATTGTGATGCAGAATGAGATCAACTTGGGAAGAAGTAAAAATCTAAAAATATTAAGTATTAATTAACATGGAAATGGTTAGTTTCTCTTATGGTTTTCTCTAATCTATCTCTATAATATATTATTAATATCAGTATAAAGATTTTTGCTCATATTTCTTTAGATTTATTTTGGGGATTTGATTTTTTTAATACTACTATAAGTATTAATTTTAAAATTTTATTATTCTGTTTTTGTCTTCAAGTATATAGAAATATAATTAAATTGTATATTGATTGTTTACTAGCAACTTTACTTGATCCATTTATTAATTCTTATTATATATTCATATAAACTCATATTATCTCTGAATAAAAACTTTTATTCTTTTCATTTTTATCTTCATTTCCTTTATTTACTTGCTTGGTCTTACTGATCTGGTGATAAATTTCAGTACAATATTGAAAAGAAGTGGTTATGGTGGAAAAAATTTTTAATCTCTTTAAGTTTTTCTTTATCATTTTCTTTTACTTTTTTTAAAAATATATTTTATTGATTATTCACAGAGAGGAAGGGAGAAGATAGAGAGTTAGAAACATGGATGAGAGAGAGAGATGGAGCAGCTGCCTCCTGCACACCTCCTTCTGGGGATGTGCTTGCAACCAAGGTACAGAACCCTTGAGTCTGCAGGCCAATGCTCTATCTATCCACTGAGCCAAACCGGCTAGGGCTCTCTTTATCATTTTCAAAGTTTTTTCTTAGATAATTTCTCTTCAGCCTACAAAACTGCATATGATATATTATGTACTGTAGTTGTTCTGATCGCAATATTTCAGCCTTTTTGAAATGTCTTTATTTTGCCCTTATTTTTTTGAGGGACATTTTACATTGATAAAAGCATTGTAGTTGGAAATTTTAAGAAAATATTTCAACATTTCAAATATACTATCCCATTGAAACAGGAATTTTAGGGTAATATAGGCAGGCTTAGAGAATTTTTAAAATTGGGGTCCATGGAAAAACACTGGGCTACAGATTGGGAGAAGGTACATCTCCATAACACAAGGAAGCCAGGTGCAGTTGTATTTACATAAGACAAGGCAGCAAGAAGTAGCCAAAAAGGTCTATACTTACAAAATAAAGAAGAAATAGTAGGACAATGAGGGAGGAGGGCCTCAGGAGTCACTATAGTAACCAATTCAAAAGGGAATATTGACCAATCACAGAGGATATCAGGACACAGAGCCTTGCAGTCTTTATAAACAATGGAAACAGGAAGTAGGTGGGACTGTTTCCCTGTCCCCTTGTAGGAGTCTGTACTTATTCTTCAATAAATTTCCACCTTTGCTATACCACTCTTGGTCCCTGGATTCGTTCTTCGACTCTGGTGGACAAAAATCTGGGTTCCAGTCCAAAAATTCTGTTTCATCATTATATTCTGACTCTATGGTTTCTGTTCAAAGATACATCATTCATCCTATTACTGCTTATTTGAAGGTAATAGTTCTTTGTTATGGCTTCTTATACCATTACCACTTTGTGATTTTCAGCTTAAAATTGGAGTGAATTCTTATGATTCATCTTTCTTTATTGGATGCACTAAGTTTCTGGAATCTGTGTGTTGATATCTTTATTATTTTGGCAAAATTTTAGCCATGGTGTCTCCAAATTTTGTTTCTGGCCCATTCTTTCCTCCATTTTGGGACTCTAATACAATGCACATTTTGCCATTTAACTGTGTCCCACATACCTCTTATGTTCTGTTCTGTCCTTTCTATATTTTATTTATATCCTTCAACTGGAAAATATTCTATTTACATTTCTTTGAGATAAGTAATTTCATTTTAGGGAAAAGAAGATGGCTGCTGACAGGAAGCTAGACTGCAAGATACTGTGTGAGTGAGAAAACAAAGGGAGAAAGTGCGGTTGCACAGGGACTGTTTGTTGGTGACTTGAGGAACAGCTATACTACAGAAAACAGTGGGGAACTGCTGGACAGGACTCCACTGACCGGGCAGCCCCCACTACTGCTGGGTTCCCTCTCAGAGCTGCCAGATCGGATATGGAAACTATGCCATCTTGAAGGGGAAAGTGAATATTATCAGAAGCCTGAAAATCTACAACTACAGTAACCACCAAACAGCTGTGAACCCGAGAACATCAGTCCCCAAGTGGCACAAGCACACAGATTCAGAGGAGCTCTACACTCCACCATGGAAAGGTCATATTTCACCTGGGATAAGGTGAGGTCTCTGGTCCCGGCAGGAGAGAGAAACGTGCACAAAGCAGGAACTGGAAACCTAGGGAAGTCTGTGTACAGATAAATCTGTGGTGGTTGGAGTTGGCGTGGAGAATGTGGAAGGGGGTCCTAAGAATTGCGAACAGAAGGGAACTCTAAAAAGCAACCCATTTTGATCTGGGTGCAAAAGGGCAGCCTAAAAATTTTAAAACTGTGCTGGCTGCTTAGATCCAAGGAGAAAAAAGATTGCACAGACTTGCTTGCAGCCCTGGAGTTTGCACACTTACTCTGGCTCTTTTTTTTCCTCTTTAAATCCTTACTTCTGATTACTAAACCCCAATACATAGGATTGCCCAATTGGGGTCGCTCTAAGAGACTGCAGGGGGAATTTGTTTTTCTGGAACCTGGGGATCAGAGTGGGGAATAACCATCAGAGAAGCAGCTCTGGAGCAACTCACTCCACCAAACCAGTATTAAGTGCCACAGGGAAATCAAATCTAAACACTAGCTAGAAAGGACCTATAGACCCGGAGGTCAATCTGGAAACACTGCCACCCAAGGGTTGAATTACAAATTGACTCGTGTAAAAACAAATAAAGGAAAATATGAAATAGAGATGTATTGCCTGCTTAAAAATCAGGACTTGTTTATGAAACTAAGGAGCAGCGGAACACAGGGAAATTCAAAACTGTCCTGACTAGGAAACAGGCATGCCAAATACAACAGTAGAAGTGAATGATCTTCACTACTGCACATTTTTATTTATTTTTTCATCATTTACTTAAGAAACTATTTTTTTATTTTTTCCTCATTTGATTTTACCTTTTTAATTATTACATTTTTATTTTCAATCAGTATTATTACTACTAGTATATTACCTTTTTTTAAAAAAACCTGTCAATTTATTTTCTCTTAATTTTACTTTGTGATTAGTGTTCTACATTCTATTTTCATGTGCCCTTTAGCACCATTTTACTCTATTTCAAATTTATCTTTATACCAACACTCTTTTCCTCACTTTCCCCCTTTTGTTATCCTGTTTCTCTTACCCTATTCCTGCTTTAGATTTTACCTATTCCTTCTTTTTAGACCCTGTTAAAATTTCACCCTACCTATATATCTAATTTCCAACCCCCTGCTCCAAGTCCGTACACACCTCTCTCTTCTCTTTCTTTTTTAAAAAAAATTAATAATGTATTACATGTGTACATATCTTCCCATTGTCTCCCCCCCACTCCCATGCATGTCTCAGCCCCCCAGTGCCTTGCGTCCATTGGTTATACTTATATGCTTGCATATAAGTCTTTCAGTTGATCTCTTATCTATCCCACCTCTCCCTAAACTTACCACTGTAATTTGACAGTCTGTTTGATGCCTCTGTATTTATCTTTTTGTTCATCAGTTTATAATGTTCTTTATTATCCATAAATGAGTGAGATCATGTGGTATTTTTCTTTCATTGACTGGCTTATTTCACTTAGCATAATGCTCTCCAGATTCATCTAAGTTACTGCAAATAGTAAGAATTCCTTCTCTTTATGGCAGCATAGGATTCTATTGTGTAGATGTACCATGGTTTTCTGATCTAGTCATCTGCTAATGGGCACCTAGGCTGTTTCCAAATTGTAGCTATTATAAATTGTGCTGCTATGAACATATGGGTGCATAAATCCTTTCTGATTGATGTTTCTAGTTTCTTAGGGTATATTTCTATGAGTGGGATAACTGAGTCAAATGGGAATTCCGTTTTTAGTTTTTTGTGGAAACTCCATACTGTTCTCCACACTGGCTGTACCAGTCTGCATTCCGACAGGCAGTGCATGAGGGTTCCTTTTTTTCTACATCCTCTGCAGCACTTGTTGTTTATTGATTTGATGATGATTGCTATTCTAACAGGTGTGAGATGATACCACATTGTCATTTTGATTTGCATCTGAGGATAATTAGTTGTTTTGAGCATGTTTTTATATTTCCTTGCCCTTCGTTTGTTGACTTGTTGATGACTACTATTCTGACAAGTGTGAGATGGTAACACATTATAGTATTGATTTGCATCTCTCAGATAATTAGTTATTTTGAGCATGTTTTCATGTGTCTATTGGTCTTCCTTCTGTATTCTTTCAAAAAGATTCTATTTAGGTACTTTGCCCATTTGTGCATTGTATCATTAATCTTCCTCTTGTTGAATTGTATGAGTTCCCTATATATGTTGATAATTAAATCTTTATCAGTGATAACATTTGCAAATATATTGTCCTATGCAGTGGGCTTTCTTGTTGTTTTGTTGATAGATCCTTTTGCTCTGCAAAAGCTTTTTATTTTGATGTAGTCCCATTTATTTATTTTCTCTTTAGCTTCCAGTGCTCGAGGGGCGGTATTGGTGAAGAAATTGCTTTGGCATATGTCTGATATTTCTCAGCCTGTGGATTCCTCTAGTATTTTTATGGTTTCTTGTCTTATGTTTAAGTCTTGTATCCATTTTGAGTTTACTTTTGAGTGTGGTGTAAGTTGGTGGTCTAGTTTCATTTTTTTGCATGTATCTGTCCAATTTTCCCAACACCATTTATTGAAGAGGCTGTCTTGACTACATTGTATGTTCATGACTCCTTTGTCAAAAATTCATTGAGCATAGTGGTTTGGGTCGATATCTGGGTTCTCTATTCTATTCCATTGGTCTAAATGTTTGTTCTTATGCCAGTACCAGGGTGTTTTGAGAATAGTGGATTTGTAATACAGCTTGAAATCTGGTATTGAAATTCCACCGACTTTATTCTTCTTTCTCAGGATTGCTGTGGCTCTTCAGGGTCATTTTTGTTCCAGAAAAGTCTTTGGAGAGTTTTTCTACATCTGTGAAATAGTACATTTGTATATTATGGGGAGTGCATGAAATCTATAAATTGCTTTGGGTAGTATGGACATTTTAATGATGTTGATTCTCCAAATCCATGAGCATGGTATGCTCTTCCATCTCTTTATGTCTTCCTCTATCTCTTTTTTC
>JAAGEH010000015.1:24578229-24629661 GCA_011751065.1 Lasiurus cinereus | reverse complement strand
GGTACAATATCTGCAAATCAATAAACATGATATATCACATAAACAAACTGAGAGATTAAAATCACATAGTTGTATAAATTGATGCAGAAAGTGCAATTGACAAAATCCAGTATCCTTTCTTGACAAAAATTCTCAGCAAGGTGGGAATAAATGAATCATAACTCAACATAATAAAAGCCATATATGATAAACCCACAGCCAACATGGTACTCAAAGAGCAAAAACTAAAACCATTTCCCCTAAAAACAGGAACAAGAAAGGAATGCCCAGTCTCACCACTCCTATTTAACATAGTAATGGAAGTGTTATCCATTGCAATTAGACAAGAAGAAGAAATAAAAGGCATCCAAATTGGAAAAGAAGAAGTAGAGCTGTTCTTATTTGTAGATGACATGAGATTTACATAAAAAACCCCAAAAGACTCCATCAAAAAACTAATAGACTTACTAAATGAATTTGTCAATATAGCAGGATACACAATTAATGCCTAGAAATCTATGGCATTTCCATACACCAATAGTGAACTTATAGAAAGTGAGACTAAAAAGCAATCCCATTTACCATGGCACCCAAAAAATTACGAAACCGTGTTTTCTGGCGTATAAGACAACTGGGCATAAGAGATGATCCCCTACTTTTCTAGTTAAAATATAGAGTTTGGAATATAACCACCCTATAAGATGACACCTGGCATATAAGATGACCCCCGACTTTTGAGAAGATTTTCCTGGGTTAAAAAGTCGTCTAATATGCTAGAAAATATGATACCTATGAATAAACTTAACTAAGGAGGTAAAAAAACCTATATGTGAAAAATTAGAGAACACTGAAAAAAGAGATACAAGAAGACGTAAACAGATGGAAGAACATACCATGTTCATGGACAGATAGAATCAACATAATTAAAATATCCATACTACCCAAAGAAATGTATAGATTCAATGCACTTTCCATGAAAATACCAATAGCATGTTTCTCAAAACTAGAAAGAACTCTCCAAAAATTTATCTGTAATAGAAACGAACCCAAATAGCCACAGCAATTTTGACAGAGAACAACGTAGGTGGGATCGCAATACCAGTTTTCAAGCTGTATTACAAAGCAACTATTCTCAAAACAGTCTTCTACTGGCACACGAGCAGACATATAGACCAAAGGAATAGAATAGAAAATTCAGATATCCACCCAAACCACTTGCTCAATGAATATTTGACAAAGGAGGCATGAACATGCACATGAGTCAAGACAGTCTCTTCAATAAATGGTGTTGGGAAAATTGGACAGATACATGCAAAAAAATGAAACTAGACCATCAACTTACACCAGACACAAAAATAAACTCAAAATGGATAAAGTTCTTAAACATAAGATGGGAAACCATAAAAATACTAGAGGAATCCACAGGCTGAGAAATCTCAGATATATGGTGAAGCAATTTCCACAAGGATACTGCTCCTAGGGCAATGGAAACTGAAGAGAAAATAAACAAATGGGACTACATTAAAATAAAATGCTTTTTCACTGAAAAGAAACACTCAACAAGAAAGTCCACTGTATGGTACAACATATTTCCAAATTTTATCATTGATAAAGTTGTAATCTCTAACATCTACTGGGAACATATACAACTTATTAAAAGGAAGATAATTGATATAATTTAAAAAAAAATGGGCAGTGGACCTAAATAGAATCTTTTCAAAAGAATACAGAAGGAAGGCCAAGAGACACATTAAAACATACTCAAAATCACTAATTATCCAAGAGGTGCAAATCAAAACGACTTTGTGTTACCATCTCACACCTGTTAGAATTTCAATCATCAACAAATCAACAAGTGCTGGCAAGAATTCGGAGAAAAAGGAATCCTCATGCATTGCTCATGGGAATGCAGACTGGTGCAGCCACTGTGGACAACAGTGTAAAATTTCCTCAAAATCTGAAAATGGAACTACTCTTTTACCCAGTAATCCCACTTCTAGGAATATATCCCAAGAAACTAGAAACACCAATATGAAAGGATATATGCACCCCTATGTTCATAGCAGCACAATTCACCAGATCTAAGATTTGGAAACAGCCGAAATGCCTATCAGAAAATGAGTGGATTAGAAAACTTTGGTCCATCTACACAATGGAATACTGTGCTGCTAGAAAAAATAAGGAATTCCTACCACTTGCAGCAGCATGGATGGAGCTGGAGAGCATTATTTTAAGTGAAATAAGCCAGACAATGAAAGTAAAGTACCACATAATCTCAATCATTTACACAAAATAAAGAATATTATAACCTAATTAACAAAAAGTTAGATGCAGAGGCAGTAAAGCACCAAATAGACTATCAAATTATAGCGGGAAGGCTGGGGAGTATTGGGGAGGGCATGAAAGAGATCAACCAAAGGACTTGTATGCATGCATATAAGCACATCAATAGACACAAGGCACTGTGGGCAGGTGGGATGAGGGCATAGGACAGGGGATAGAGAAGGCTGGAGAAGGTCAATGGGGGAAAAAAGGAGATATATCTACCACTATATGTAATACTTGAAACATTAATAAACTAATTGACTTAAATTAATTTGGCAATGTAGCAGAATACAAAATTAATACCAAGAAATCTGTGGCATTTCTATACAATAATAGTGAAATTACAGAAAGAGAGAATAGAAAAGAAATCCCATTTACCATCACACCAAAAAAATTAAAATACCTAGGAATAAACCTAACTAAAGAGGTAAAAGACCTATATGTAGAAAACTACAGGACACTGCAAAAAGAGATAGAGGAAGATGTTAACAGATGGAAGAGCTTACCATGCTCATGGATTGGGAGAATTAACATCATTAAAATGTCCATACTACCCAAAGCTATCTATAAATTCAATGCACTACCCATTAAAATACCAATAACATATTTCACAGACCTAGATAGAATTCTTCATAGATTCATCTGGAACAAAAAAGGACCACGAATAGCCACAGCAATTCTGAGAAAGAAGAATAAAGTAGGTGGGATCTCAATACCAGACTTCAAGCTATATTACAAAGCAACTATTCTCAAAACAGCCTGGTACTGGCACAAGAACAGACATATAGACCAAAGGAATAGAATAGAAAATCCAGATATCCACCCAAACCAGTATGCTCAACTAATATTTGACAAAGGAGGCATGAACATACAATGTAGTCAAGATAGCCTCTTCAACAAATGGTGTTGGGAAAATTGGACAGATACATGCAAAAAAAAATGAAACTGGACCACCAACTTACACCAAATACAAAATTGGACACAGGACTTAAACATTAGAAGGGAAACCATAAAAATATTAGAGGAATCCACAGGCAGCACAATCTCAGACATATGCCAAAAGAACTTCTTCACTGATACTGCTCCAAAGGCAATGGAAGCTAAAGAAAAATTAAACAAATGGCACTACATCAAAATAAAAAGCTTTTGTACAGCAAAAGAAACCATCAACAAAACAACAAGAAAGACCACTGTATGGGAGAACATATTTGCAAATGTTATCACTGATAAAGGTTTAATCTCCAACATCTACAGCCAACTTATACAACTTAATAAAAGGAAGTTAAACGATCCAATAAAAAAATAGGCAACAGACCTAAATAGAATCTTTTCGAAAGACGACAGAAGGAAGGCCAAGAGACACATGAAAACATGTTCAAAGTCACCAATTATCTGAGAGACGCAAATCAAAACGACAATGTGATACCATCTTACACTTGTCAGAATGGCAATCATCAGCAAATCAACAAATGACAAGTGTTGGCAACGGTGTGGAGAAAAAGCAGCTCTTGTTCACTGTTGATGAGAATGCAGACTGGTGCAGCCACTGTGGAGAACAGTATGGAGTTTTCTTAAAAAACTAAAAATGGACCTCCCATTTGACCCAGCAATCCCACTCTTAGGAATTTATCCTAAGAAATTACAAACACCAATCAGAAAGGATTTATGCACCCCTATGTTCATAGCAGCACAATTTACAATAAGTACAATTTGGAAACAGCCTAGGTGCCCATCAGCAGATGAGTGGATCAGAAAACTGTGGTACATCTACACAATAGAATTCTATGCTGCCATTAAAAAGAAGGAACTCTTGCCATTTGCAGCAACCTGGATGGGACTGGAGAGCCTTATGCTTAGTGAAATAAGCCAGTCAATGAAGGAGAAGCACCACATGATCTCACTCATTTGTGGATAATAAAGAACATTGTAAACTGATGAACAAAAGGATAGATACAGAGGCAGTAAAGCATCAGACAGACTGTGAAATTATAGCAGGAAGATTAAGGAGAGGTGGGGTAGATAAGAGATCAATCAAAGGATTTGTATCTATACATATAAACATAACCAATGAACATAGACACTGGGGGGTAGGGGTATGCCTGGGAGGGAGGGGGGGACAATGGGGAGATATGTATAAAAATTAATAATAAAAAAAGAAAAATAAATAAATAATTAAAAATAATAATTTCATTTTAATCTATGGTAGTCCCCCTTACATGCAGAGGTTAGTTTTCAAGACCCCCAGTGGGTACTTGAAACAATAGGTAGTACCATACCCTATGTGTACTATGTTTTTTAATATACATACTAGATGCCCAGTGCACAAATTCATGTATGGATGGGGTCTGGCCTGTCCAAGCCTAATCATGTGGATTGGGGCCAGGCCTGTTGGGAGGAGGGGAAGGTAAGATATTTGCCAGAGCTTAGCCAACAGGCCATCCCTGATTAGGACCCGATCAGGGCCAGGTTGGCCAGGGGTAGGGAGGAGGGGGAGGGCATGGGTGATTGGCTAGTGGACCCCACCCCATTTGGTTTTGGGGGTCGATTAGAGGCAGGGTCGGCCGTGGGGAGGGGCTGTGAGCAGTAGCCCAGCTGGCCCCACCCCCAACTGCTGTGTGGGTGGCCCATTGGGCCTGGAGCTAGCTGGGGAAAGGGGCTGCAGGCTGATTAGTGTGGTGGGGGTGATTGGGAGTGGGGCCAGCTGTGGATAGAGGCTGTGGGCCTTGGGCCAGCCATCCCTGCCTCCAAATTGGGTGGGAGATGGCTGATCAGGAGCCAATGGATTGGGGGAGGGGCCATGGGTGGTTGGCCAGATGACATTGCCCCCAATTGTTGTGGGGTGCTGATGGACATTAGGCCAGCGAGGTTGAGTGTCTGCAGACAGTAACCAGCCAGCCCTGCTCCTGATTGGGGGGGCAATCTTGGGTGAGGAATGGTATAGGGAGGGGCTGCAGGAAGTTGGCAAATGGCCCTGCCCCCTATTGGGATGTGTAGAGTGATCAGGGGTGGGGCCATCTGGGAGAAAGTGCTGCGGGCTGATCAGGGTGGGGTAGGCCAGCTGGGGTGAGGGGCGTTGGGAGATCGGCCCACTGGCTGGCCCCAACACTTGATCTGGCTGGTTCTTGGCCACAGTGGTCATCATAGCAATGGTCATTCAGGTCATTCCAACATTCTGTCACTGGCTTTTTATATATATAGATGTACATATTTTTTCACTCTAAGGAAGCACTTTAGTTTGTTTTAGCATATCTGAATTGCCAGCATCACTCTATTGTACTTTGGAGCCATTATTAAATTAAATAAGGGTTATTTGAACACATTTACTGTGATACCTAAATAGTTGATCTGATGCAACGGCTACCAAGTGACTAATAGACAGGTAGCGTATGCAGTGTGGGTACACTAGACAAAATGATGATTCATGTTCCAGGCAGAGCAGAATAGGACAATGTGAAATTTCCTCTTGATATACAGAATGATATAATTTGAAACTTATGAATTGTTTATTTCTGGAATTTTCCATTTAACATTTTTAGACTTCATTTGACTGTGGGTAACTAAACCACTAAAAACAAAACCATGGATTAATGGGAGTACTCAATATTTCTTGTCTACTAAGTTCATCTGAACCCCCTGGGGGCCTCCCAGAGGGTTCATTCTTTCATTTGTTAAGCTGAAAACTGAGATGCAGATCCTGTCATTGAAATCAAGGACCAAGCTGGGTAAGTTCTGGATTGCAACTTTAATTAGACTCAATCTATCTCAGTTTTCTATCATCTCAATGGTGATATCTGACATATGTCTTTGCAAGAGTCTATTTCCAACAAGACTCTGTCTTCCAAGTATTTCAAGACTATATGATATTACTCTCCATTTTTTTAGTGACATTTTGCACCCAGCTTCATGTGCTGTCGCACTAAAAAAAATATCTCAGTGGGAAGGATGAATATTTTCAGATTTTGTCTTTCTCTTGATTTCACTTTGTTATGCTAGCTCTTACAACTACCCAAAGTGCTGGGTTTTCTTCCTCCCAGGACAATAATTATGTCTAGGACAAGTTGAGCTAAGCCCTAGACATAGCACACCTAGTAATCATGCTATGGTATTTGAATTAAGACCTGTCCCTTTCCTCCCCCGTGTAAATGCTGTAAGAGGGAAATATCACTCCAGATTGGTGCAGCTACAAACACAGGGCTGCCTCTTCCTTTTATTCCCAGTCATAGGGCTACCTTCCCAGGAAGGATAAGAAGTCAGCTTTTCACATCTTGCTCCCACACATGTTGCTGATGCTGAGTATTGAGAGATGAGAACTCCCTTCTTTTTTAAAAAATAAAAACCTTAATTTTTTTAATTGATGAGAGAGAGATTTGTTGCTCCACTTATTTATGCTTTCATGGATTGTTTCTTGCATGTGACCTGACCGGAGATAAAATCTATAACCTTGGCATATCAGGACGATGCTCTAAGGAACTGAGCTACCAGATCAGGGCAGGAACTCTTTTCTTTTACCCAGTCCTCATTTATGCATTGGAAGATCTTCAACAACAACTTTGGAACACTAAGAACTAGATTGTCCTTGACTCATTCCTGTTACTGCTACTAGCAAACTAGTACTCCTAATTTGGGGAGTATCACTGAGGGAGAAGAGCACAATGTCACCAAAGGCATCTCCACAGCCAGCTAAGAGATTTTTTTTTCTGAGGAAGCAGAAAGCCATAAAGGATAGAGCTCCAATATTTTCCCAAATGAAATGACTTCATTTGCAACAGTGTGGAGAAACCTGAGGGACATTATCAAAAACAATGGTAGTTATAGTAAAAAGTAATTGGGAGGAGATTGGCAGATGCATGTAGGCTAAACTGTAGGCTAACTAGCATTGCAGGAGTAAACTAGGGAGACAGCTGACAAGAGCCCTCCTGGGGTCTGAACATCTCAAACAGGAATTCTGAAATTATCACTTCAAAAGAGAATGAACTTGAATCGATGAGCCTGCAGCAGCAATTTATATCCCGTTGTATTGTTGAAAACAACAGTGATATCAGCCATCCTTAAGAGCCAAGTATGGTCATGGAAAAAGACCATCAAAGAGATCCTTAGAAAAACCACTGTCATTCAGCATGACTACACACACCTAAGGTTAAGGAACACCACTATAACCTTCACGCTGAAGGGAAACTGACTTCACAAAATAGTTTATCCATGTAAAAAAAAACAAAACAAAACCCAACCACAGTAAAGCAAGCAATAATTTTTAAAAAGTCCTATTGAACCGCTTTCAGCACAGCCAGGGGTGAACCTGAGGAGGGGCGGTGAAGGATTAAATAAAACAGACAAGAGAATACAGTTGGGGCCAGGTAGGATCACTGTGCCTGGATGAGGAAACAGTGACACAGCCTGTAAGCTGAAGCTTTATGTTATAGTCAGATCACACAAAGCAAAACAAGGGCAAGATATTTACAATGTTCTTGCCAATTTCAAATCTGCTTCTTTCCTGTTGTTGCCATTCTCTACTCTCTATCAAGCTTTGTTTAGGCAGCACTTGCTCTACCCCCTGCAGTCCACATCCCTTAGATACCTAGGACTGCAGGATCAGACTATAAGGTCAAGCTTACAACCATAGCCTCTTGGCTATAATTGTGCTGGGAGGGCTTTGCCCTCCAAGCTGGGATTTGTATGTGGCTTTGCCACAAGTCATTCTGAGGCTTGAGCCTGTCTGAGGCTGTAGCAGCTCTCCATAGCTCATACTAGGGTAATCAGAATTTCTATAACATATTACCTTAAATTTCCAGTTAAAAAAGTATTAGAACAGGAAACAGGAGCATGTGTTCTATATAGAGGGAATGGGTCGTGGAGGGCAAGCAACTGAAACTGCTCATAAGAGGAACCAAGTTTTTAACCATGGCTAACTTTTACTTCATAGTAGAAGAAAAGAATGAAAAGTACTTGATAATTCAACCACATTTTTAAGATTTCTGAACATTTAAAGCTATAGATAGAACTCCTGAAGAAAACACACAACTCCTTCTAGATATTACATCTACTCAATGGGCAACATAATAGGAACTAATGTAGCTTATTTTAAGGACACCAGGCTTGAAAGATATTAGACTGGGCAGTATAGGTTATTCATTAAAAACCAGCTGCTTAATCCTTAGTCTTTAAATTAGTACATCAACATTTTGTGTGTTTTCTTTTTTTTTTCAAATAAAGAGGTAAAAATTGCATCAATTAGCAGCAGTGCATCAAGCTTTCTGCCACACTTTCTTGTTGTCAGTGTTTAACTTAGGAGACACCCAAATATCAATCTTTTATTGCATTTCCATGCCTAATATGTACTGTGTATCTCTGCCCAAGCTCTGCATTCTTCTACCTTCAAAAACATTTTGCTGTACTCTCTAGAAATGGCATTCAATAATCATGACATTCCTCTGTATTCTTAATATAATTAGAAATGTTTTTTTTCAAATATTCCTTATACCTCAAAATATTTCCTTCTCTTTCTGGACATCATAATGTCTGTTCATTTTTATTTAATTTTTTCTTTTTCTCCTATAGATAAACTATTCATTCTCAATCTTCTTTGTAGACACCATAATCTTTTTTGGATCATTCTCAAACTTCTTATCTGAGTTTGATACTCATCAGCCTATCTTCCTATCTATCTAAATAATTTGACTTTTTTTTTCAGATTCAGATCCCCAATATGAGCTTAAGGCTTATATATACAATCATCTATCTGATATATCCAATTGGATAACTCAATGGAAGTTCAAACTCAACCTGCCCACCTCAAATCCTATTCTTTTAGTGTTTTCTCCATTCAGTTGCCCAGACCACAACCAAGGAACCATCCTTGATACCCCCCATTCTTTCATATCCCATACTGACTCCATCAACAAATTCACCTGCTCTTCCCCTCTGAGTCTTTCTTGATTCATTTGGCTCATCAAAGTGTTTGTGGTTCTTAACATAGCACATATATACTCAATAAATACTTTTGGAACAATGTGTGCCAGAATGTACTACAACTAAGGTTGACTGAAACCATTGATTGGTGTGCTGAATTAAATATGTCCTTCATTCATCTTATCACATAATTAGAATTATAAATGTTGTTTTCCAATGATGATTTCTTATGCATATCTGTATCCTCATTATCTAGCACAGTAGGTAGAATATAGTAGGCATTGAATTCATTTTTTCTTTGAAATAATGAATGAGTGAGTGACTGTCTCTCTTATGTTTTAGGTAAATATAATTCTGCAAGATTGGTTGACTGAAACCATTGATTGGTGTGCTGAATTAAATACAGTGGTACCTTGATATACGAGTTTAATTCGTTCCATAACCTTGAGGCGTGGGAAACTATGAGACGCTCGAGTCGCGGTAAACTGGTGGGTCATGTGCAGCCGGCCGATCCATGCGATTACTCTTATCTCAAATGTTGCTCATATTTCAAAGCAAAAATCGCTCACTCAATGGCTCGTATCTCAAAAATCTCGTATGTTAGGGCACTCGTACCTCGAGGTACCACTGTATGCCCATCATTCATCTTTATCTTTCCATATAATAAGTATAAACAGTATTTAAAAATCATTGAAACTGAAATTTTGTTTCCAGTTTTATTTAGGCATCCCTTTCATATGTTTTTACTGTACTTACCACTTTTATACACAGTACTGGATTAAACATTTATATGTTTATATCATTTCAACTTTATATCTGTTGTGGGGTGACTTCCATGACCAGTTGCAAATGACCACGGAGGCTGCTAAGTTGGTAATAAGCAAGCAAGGACTTATTGAGCTGGCCAGCGATGGCCATGAGGGCACCACACGCAGGTGGAGTCCACACATTCACGACCACACTGTCTCAGGGGTATGCAGCCCTTTTTAAAGATCCAAACCACATTTTTCCCCTTGTTCTAAAATCCACAAACAGCTGCAGAGGGGGTTGGTGGGTTTCAGTGGGCTGCAACAGTTCCTGTTGACTGCTCCTTATCTCCCAACCACCCCCTGCTAGATGTTAGAATGTGGAACTATCTTGTGATGTGGTGAGAAGGCTAACCCCTATTTTGTAAAACTACTGTCTGGAATTCTCTGCTGTTTTTCTTAGACGGCCTCCCATTCTAAAACAAGAAGAAAAAAACGTGGCTTTGTAGCCTCCTTTATCGGGCTTGAATAATGAGGAGGACAACCTTAGCTGTCTGACCTTGTAGGACAGAGACTAGATATGCCCATAATTTCAATGCCATGCCGGGTGCATTTTTAATTGGATAGAAATATATTATTTTCAAGGCCAGCAGCGAGACAACCACTAAGTGCACATAAGGCTGACTCCTTAATAAAAAGAGAAATTCTGCCTGTAGCTTTGCCCAGAATTTAAATTCACTTTCTCCAAGCCACTGCAGCCAATAAAGTGTAACTCCAAACTCTCCTGCATTGTTTGATTGTTCCAGTTCTCTACAATAGTGGGATGGATTTATGTGAGCTTCCAGGTCAAACAGCAGTTTTTACCTGAGATGAATGCTCTTAAGGTCCTATTTCAATATCATGACTCTTATTCCTTACTAAGGCTCTGAATTTGATACATCCATTTGGCACTGACTACACATTGATGCTTAGTGTATTTTTCTATCTCTGATTTCGTGTACTACAACTAAGGAGGGAAAGGGGCTTCAAGTCCATCATATATGGCCTAAAAGGCTCATAAAATCCGCATTCTTTCTCATAGTTGACCAGTTGTCACACAGAAAAAGAATTTAACAAAATGAAGTTATTTTATTACCCAATATATAAAAAGTAACCATAGCATTTATTTACATGATTAATAAAGATGTATTTACTTTACAGAAAAAAAGTATTGTGTGTGCGTGTGTGTGTGTGTCTGTGTAAAGACAGAGAACTCCAAATATATACTTAATAATGAAATTCTGATGTGTTTGAAATATCAGAAGAGACTACTGCAATTAAATCTGCTCCCCAGAATTGAACAAAAAGTTTTAACTTCCTTTCTTGAAAATAATTATGTAGATAAATGGGAGAAAATAATGAAAAATAGCTCTACAGATGAATAATAAATAATTGGCAAAATGACAATGCATACGTTTTAAGAGTTTTACTATACAAATATAAAAAAGATAAAGATGAACGATGGGCATATTTAATTCAGTAAATGTCAGCCTGAAATTATACCTATATTATTCAAAGAAAAGTTTAAATCATATAAATAAAACCTTCAAAGTGAATTATTGAAAAATAGGTAGAGAGAAGGAGAGCATCATTTCATCTGAAAGTACAAAAGAGTGATTAGTACAGTTTTCTCCATTGTTTCCTGACATAAGTTCATAGCTTTCAATCATGATCTCTTTCTGATTTCTTATACAATATAGATGTCTTTCAAATGAAAGCAAATATACTTTTTTGGGGCCAGAGAGTCATCAGTTATCATTCCCCCTTTAAGTTCCAATGAAGCTGATACAATCTAGCTCAAAGATTTTTGACATCAGAATTTGCAACTTTAGGTGATAGCTTAAGATTTTTTTTTCATATACATGCTTTGCCTAATGTATACATTTATACTTAAGTTTGTCTGTCTATTATTTCTCCACTTCATTTGGCTCTTTCTCATAAAAGTATAATACCTTAGCCCAGCCAATGTGGCTCAGTGGCTGAATGTCAACCTATGATGCTCAGGAGGTCATGGTTTGATTCTCAGTCAGAGTACATGCCCAAATTGCAGTCCCCAGTGTGAGTGTGCAGGGGCCAGTGGATCAGTGATTCTCATCATTGATGTTTCTATCTCTCTCTCCTTCTTCTTTCCTCTCTTAAATCAATAAAAACCAAGGGAAAGGGTCATAACGTTAAATAAGGCTGCATTGTTTATCTCTATCACTGTGTATAATACCTTAGCTCATACAGACCTTCAAGTTTAGGAAATATTCAACATAGGGAGAAGAGAATAAATCAGTAACACGTATTCCTTATCTATTTCTGAATAATAAAATATGCAAAACTTAGTGACTTAAAACAACATTTATTATGTCTCTGTTTTCGTGATTCAGGCATAGCTTAATTGATCCCTTCATCTCAGGGCCTTAAACAAAACTTTAGTCAGGAGACCTGGCTCAACCTAGGTGTTTGGAGTGCGGACTGGAAGGGCAGGATCCATTTTTAAACTCACTCATATGGCCATTGGTAGGCCTCAGTTCTTCACATTCGGATGACAAGAGATATTGGTTACTGGTCAATTTCTATTGGAGCCACACAAACATGGTAGCTTGCTTTTGAGAAAAATAGAGATGAGATAGAGATAGATGAAGATAGAGATAGAGATGTAGAGGTAGAGATAGAGATAGAGGCAGAGATGATAGAGATAGAGATGGGGATGGAAATGGAGATGGAGATAGAGATGGAGAAACCAAGATGGCAGCATAGGTGTACACCTAAACTGCTGCCTCACACAACAATTTCAAAACTACAGCTAAAAGACATCATCCTGAAGCACAGGAAAGCTGGCTGAGTGAAAATTCTACAAGTAGAAGAAAAGAGAGGGGCTCACAGAGACTCAGAGGAGCTGCAAAAAGCTAAGGTACAGAGACACATGTGGAGAGGATAGGCAGCTGAGAGCCCAGCTAGCTTCCTCTAGCAGGAGGGAGATGGAAAATTCTGACTGCACTGAACCCCAGTTCCAGGTGAGACTCATATGGGGGGAGTCTGGATGTTGGGAAAAGAGAGGAGTGCACGGAAACTCGGGAGCTGTGAAAGGCAGAGGTGCTGAGGCTTATACATGAGTCCAAGCAGAGAGGACTGACTGCTGAGTGTGCCGCTGGATTTCACTAGTGGGAGGAAGACAGAACTTCCTGACTGCACTCAAATCAAGTTTTTGGTGAGACCTTGAAGACCCAGACTCAGACGGGTCCCCAGAGCATATGGAAACTTAGGGAAGTCATGAAAGCAGAGGTCTGGAGTGTTTGCAGAGAGGACTGCAGTGATTAATGAGGGACACTGAGATCCAGGGGACTCATAAGGCAGGGCTGACAGGAAACCAAGGTTGTCTGCTAAGCCCTGAGACTCCGCCCCATCCAAGTTGAGCACTGAGGGTTTTGCAATTTTACAAGTCTCTTTTCATAAAGCTGTCTCCAGCACAGAAGTTCTCCCAGTGTAGACACAGCTGATCCTCACAGCCAACTGGCCTGGGGGTCAATCCCCCCAAGTGATACCAACAACAATCAAGACTTAATTACAACAAGGCTGTACACAAAATCCACAAAGGGGTACACCAAGAGTGTCTACCTCAGGTAACTGGGGAGGCTGAGCTACTGGGCCATATAGGATAGCTAGCACACAAAGCTACTTTACCAACTCAAGGAAGCAGCAAAAGTGTGAAGAGAAATGAACACATCACAAATGAAAGAAATGGAGGAATACAAATGACTGGATATAGAGTTCAAAATCACAGTTATAAGGTTTTTCAAGAATTTCCTAGGAAAGATCGGCAAATTTATCAAGACCCTCAAGGATATGAAAAAGAACCAACTAGAAATTAAGCATATACTGACTGAAATAAAAAATATTATACAGAGACCTAAGAGCAGACTAGAGGATCACAAGAATCAAGTCAAAGATTTGAAATACAAAGAAGCAAAAAACATTTAACTGGAAAAGCAAAAAACAAAAAGAATCCAAAAATTTGAAGACAGTTTAAGGAGCCTCTGGGCCAAATTCAAGCCTACTAACATCAGAATTATGGAGTGCCAGAAGAAGAGAGAGAGCAAGATACTGAAAACCTATTTGAAGAAATAATGACTGAAATCTTACCCCACCTGGTGAAAGAAATAGACTTACAAGCCCAGGAAGTGCACAGAACCCCAAACAAAAGGAACCCGAAGAGGACCAAATCAAGACACATCATAATTAAAATACAGTGGTACCTCGAGATATGAGTTTAATTTGTTCCATAACCTTGAAGCATGGGAAACTATGAGACGCTCGAGTCGCGGTAAACTGGTGGGTCATGTGCAGCTGGCAGATCCATGCAATTACTCCTATCTCAAATGTTGCTCGTATTTCAAAGCAAAAATCGCTCGCTGGATGGCTCGTATCTCAAAAATCTCGTATGTTAGGGCACTCATATCTCGAGGTACCACTGTACCAAGAACAAAAGAGAAAGAGAGAATATTAAAAGCAGCAAGAGAAAAACAGTTAATTACCTACAATGAGCACCCATACGATTGTCAGTTGATTTCCAACCGAAACTATGCAGGCCAGAAGCGAGTGGCAAGAAATATTCAAAGTGATGAATAGTAAGAACCTACAACCAAGAATACTCGACCCAGCAAAGCTATCATTCAGAATTGAAGGTCAGATAAAGAGCTTCACAGATAAGAAAAAAACTAAAGGAAACTTATCAACAACAAACTAGTATTATGTAAAATGCTGAAAGGTACTCTTTCAGAAGAGAAAGAAGAAGAATATGGTAAAGATAAAAATTATGAACAACAAATATATATCTATCAACAAGGGAATCTCAAAAGCAAGTGAATTAAAATCTGATGAACAGAATAAACTGGTGAATATAATCTAATCATAGAAAGGAAGTGGACTGACAATTCTCAGGGGGAAATGGGTGAGGGGGCTGCCGGATGAGACTGGACAAAATCATACACCTACAGATGAGGACAATGGGTGGGAGGAAAGGGAAGAGGGTAGGGTGGGAACTGGGTGGAGGGGAGCTATGGGGGAAAAAGAGGAGCAATTATAATAATCTGGACAATAAAGATTTATTACATTTAAAAACAAGAGATAGAGATAGAGAAAGAAAAGAGAGAGAATAAATCATTTGTAAACTATAGATCATTTGGAAGCCAATCTCATAAGTGACATATTTGTTACAATTATTCAATATGTCCAGCGAACACTGAAGGGAAAAGAATTATACAAATGTGTGAATTCCTGAATGTGGGGAACTTTGGGACCCATCTTGGGTTTTATTGGGACAAATACCACAAAAAAGCAGAACAGGATAAGTCTGTAAGTAAAAAGTGAATTATAGAACTTGATATATCACTTGGATCAAGCATCTTTTGGGTATAAAAAATAATATGATCGTAAAAACTTCTGCATAATTATTTGACCTTGGAACATTATAAAATACTTTCATCAGTTGCTGGATAGCTATTCTTCTATGTCAAGGATCAGGAAACTATCAGCATATAGCTGTGTTTTTGTAAATAAAATTTTAGTGGAATAGGGTCATGCCCATTTACATATTGTCTGTGGCTACCTTTGTGCTATAACAACAGAGATGAGTAGTTGCTACTATAATACAATCTACCACAGTTACATATGACACTCCTACCCAGAACTGATCTTTTTATATGTGGAGTAGACACATAAGTATGAATTTGTAAAGTCAGGCCTCTTTCTAAATCTCTTCAGTGTACGAGTGATTCTACCCTCAAGTGAGTTAATTTGAGTTCTTGTGCATCAACATTGGCACAGAGAAATAACAATTTTGATTGAGAAAAGAAGGTTAAAAAAGCTTCCAGTTTCCATTTTCAATCCCAGATCCATACAGTAAGAATATTTTTAAGAGCACTTTGAAGGAAAATTTCTAGCCCCGAGATGTCATAAAAGGAAAACTAAGGTAATTAGACTTTTGATTTGCTAATCAGCTTTGTTACTGTTCAACAACCTCAAGTCCCTTTTTTTTTTTAACTGGTTTGAACTAGGTTTCACACTATAATTTTTGTTCCCTTCAGTCTTGGTCTCTGTCTTATGGCTGACTGGCTCCTTATCTAGTTCGAGCTCCTTTAACATTTGGTTTTCTTTCTGTCACTAATACCCTTTGCTCAAAAATATTCCTTGTGTAGCTGTTTTGCCTACAGACTGGCATCATTTCTTCCTTTTATCTTCAGTTCTCCAGCTCTTGCTGCATTTTTACTGAATAACTAGAGGCCCAGTGCACAAAATTTGTGCATTGAAGAGGTCCTTCAGCCGAACCTACTCCATCTACAATCTGGGACCTCTTGAGGGATGTCTGACTGCTGGTTTAGGCCCGATCCCCCTTAACTGCCCTCCTCTGGTCACCCCTAACTGCCCTCCCCTACTGGGATCAGGCCCAAAGAGGCAGTCAGACATCCCTCTCACAATCCAGGACTGCTGGCTCCCAATTGCTTGCCTGCCTGCCTTCCTGATTGCCCCTAACCACTTCTGCCTGCAACCTGATTAACCCCTAACCACTCCCATGACAGCCTGATTGATGCCTAACTGTCTCCAGTCAGCCTGTTTGCCCTAACTGCCCTCCCCTGCAGGCCTGGGTCCCCCTCAACTGCCCTCCCTTGCTGGCCTAGTCCCTCCCAACTGCCTCCCCCTGCTGGCCATCTTGTGGTGGCTATCATTGGTGGCCATCTTGTGTCCACATGGAGGCAGGATCTTTTGACCACATGGGGACAGTTATCTTGTGTATTGGATTGATGGTCAATCTGCATATTACTCTTTTATTAGATAGGATAGAGGCCTCATACACGAGAGGGGGCCAGCTGGTTGCCCCTAATGGGTGTCCCATATAAGAGTGGGTGTTCCCTTGGGGTGTGGAGTAGCCTGGGCGAGGAGCCTGTGGTGGTTTGCAGGCTGGCCATGCCCCCCAGCAACCCAAGTGGAGGCCCTGATATCTGGGATTTTTTTACCTTCTACAATTGAAACTTTGTAGCCTGGAGCAGAGCCAGGCCTTCTACTCGCACAGCCATTGAAACTTTGTTGTTTTAAGAGGAGGTCTGGGCAAGCCAGGGTGTGTGGAAAGTGTGCCTTCCTCTAACGCCAGGGCCAACCTAAGCCTCCCTCCTGCTCTCTCTATGGCCATAGCCATCTTGGTTGGATTAATCTGCATACTCGCTCTAATTATCTGGTGGGCATGGCTGGTGGATGTGGGTTGTGGGTATAGTGGAGGTACTGTCAATTTGCATATTACTCTTTTATTAGCTAAGATTCACTCATCTGATTACCCCAGTGTTTGGAAAACTGTGGCTTGTGAGCCACATGTGGCTCTTGGGCTCCTTGAGTGTGGCTCTTCCATAAAATACCACATGTGGGCGCGCACATACAGTGCAACTGAAACTTCATGGCCCATGCGCAAAATTTGGTTTACAGTTCTCAAAAGAAATTTCAATCATTGCACTGTTGGTATTTGGCTTCCTAATGAGTTTTCCGACCACTGGGTTACCCAACTCCGTAATTCTCAGCTTCTGATTTAGACACTAGGTGATGCTATGTTTTTATTGCTGGTCTAGGTTTAATTCCTTGGAATAGTATCATTGATTCTGGCAAATGGGGTGATTTTGAAGAATATAAACTATCAGAAATGGGAAAGGCTTGGGAACCATGATGTGGCTGAAAATAAGTTGAATACACAGCAATAAATAGGCATTACCAATAAAACTAAGCTCTGGAAGAGACCAACGGTGAGAGAATGCACTATAAATGTGTCACTTGGGTGAAAATTCAAAAAGGAGAGGAAATTAGAAATAAACTGGTGCTCTTATAAGCAAGTATAATATAAGGACTAAAGTGATCCTTTCATGAGGGCCTCACTTTTCTCAGAAAAGAGGGCTGAGTGTGAGGGATATATGGGAGATCAAGGATTTAAGTAAGTGAATATTATTTGGAATAGCCATTTCAGGAATTGCTTAAGATGCTGTCTAAAGACAGACAACTTCTATTTTAGAGCATTAACCAGTAGCTGTGATAAGTTAGGATCAAAAAATAAATCACAGAAGCAGGAAGAGTACACCATCAAAGTGTATAATATTCTTTTGTACCATGAGACCCAAGTTGAAGCTTTGGATTTGTTTTGTGTATTTAAAGTTTACCTAATGTTAATCTTATAATGTTTCCAGATTTATTGATTTATTTTTAAATACTAGCTATGCAAGAAAATGGAAACCTAAGAACTATTTCTATGCCATTCTTTAACATCCAAAAGCAAAAGACAACCAAAACAGTCCATAGTCAAATGAATGGAAAGGGTATAACTTCACAGCTGGAAACTAGATTTGACAGTGAGGACTAGTGATTGACTATTTCCCATGGAGGATATCACAAAGTAATACAGCAGCAGGTGAAACAACACTCTTTGTAACATATTGTACTGGCTTCATTTATCTGTTCAATGAATAGGAAATCTAGTTAAGCCACAGTGCCAAGATATGCTATTTCTTTCACCTCAAATGCATTTTTCACATTGCCTTTGTGATAATGGAAAAAAAGTGTAATAAACAAAAAGAATGTCTTTTATGCCACAGAATACTTAATTCATGCAGGGAAGCTACAAGCTGAAGTTTCTGTTTGGGTTTTAAAAAACTGAATAATTTAAAATTAATTTAAACAATGAGGCATTTAGTAAACAGATTTATAATCTCCATAATTAAATTTATATACTAGATAGTTTTATATGAAAAAATGAGAATGCAGGACAATATGGGAAATGTTTGCTATATTAAAATACTACATAAGGTACTTACACATGATGACAAAATTTGTCATAAATTTGATCTGTTCTTTCCAGATTTATTTTGTAAGCAGAACCTTTTGATGTTCAAAGTTTTATTTCATTTTCAAATTTCTATTGTCCTCTGAGAAGCCATTGGGATAATATTCTCTAAAAGGTGCCTGATGTCAAAAGAAAGAAAAATAAGAGTAGAATGTGTCCTGAAAAATGGGGATATAAAAATATAAAAAAGAACTAATTTTGATACTTATTTTGGAGAGAGTGATGGGGGGATAAGCAGTATTACACTTTTAATGTCAGCATAGTATCTCATTGATACACCATATAGCATGATTATCCATGTTTTGTCAGATACATTATGTGATTCAACCATTTGTGTGCATCAAGGTTATTTAAGACATTAAGTAAATAGTAGAAGGAGTTGAAAACAATTCCACATTGAAGTCAGCATTGTATATACAATCTTACCAAAAGCAAGGGTAATTTATAATCCAAGAGATGGGCATAACATATAATTTTAAAAGCGATCAAATGCCCTGGATGCAAACAAAGGCTATCAATTTTCACTGTAACTGATAAAATTTTTATTTAATTGGTTCTTTTTCAAACCACCTTGGCAGTATGTGTAAAAAGTAGAAAACTATGCTATATCTATAAAATGGAAAAGTAACTAGCCTTCATGTCTGGATAAAGAAATAACTTTCTTATAGAAAAGAGTGAGTGTGAGGCTAGATTTACACTGGAAATTTCTTTCTGACATTCATGGCTTTGATTGATGATCATAGAATGCCAACTTATTCAAACACATCTGCACCTACACACTCAAACAAAATTTTAGACAGGAATTGATTATTCTTTAACTTTGATACTCTGTTTAAAATATAAGGGAGTTATCAAAAAACTTGGTCACAACTCCCAGATCACTGATACTAGCATTTTGTAAGTCTAGGAAAAATTATATCCCACAGCTTAGATATTTACAAAATAGAGAATTATCTACCACCTGTAAAAGTTACAACAAGGGAAAATACAAGTATTAAGTAGGAAAATTTTTCGTGACTCACAAGAACAATACCAATTTTATAGGTGGTCCCCTTTAAAGTACAGATGTGATCAGGAAAAGTCTTAAAACACTTTTAAAAAATCTCACAGAATTCATTAGAGGTAAAGGGGGATTGGAGAGATGATTATCTATGGAAACTGTGTGGTAAGGTATTTCAAAAGTGAATACATTGGAATATTTATTTATTTATTTATTTTTGGTGGACATTTATTTATTTATTTTTTAATTTATTTTTATTAATGTATTACATATGTACATATCTTCCCATTGCCCCCCCTCAGGCATACCATAATCCCCCAGTGTTATATGCATTGAAATATTTAATGTTATTCTTTTAAAATAAAGCTTTTTCTTTCTTTCTTTCTTTTTTTTTTTACTGATTAAGGCATTACATATATGTCCTTATTGCTCCCTTCCACTCATACCCTTACTCCCCTAGTGTCTGTGTCCATTGGTTATTGTTATAAACACGCATTTAAGTCTTTGATTGAAATATTTTTTCATTAACTCATATTACTGCTTTGGCCTGTCATAATGTTAACATTTGAAAAAGGCTTTGTTGACAAAACAACAAGAAAGCCCACTGCATGGGAGAACATATTTGCCAATGTTATCACCAATAAGGATTTAATCTCCAACATTTATAGGAAACTCATACAACTTAACAAAAGGAAAATAAACAATCCAATCAAAAAATGGACAACGGACCTAAATAGATACTTTTCAGAAGAAGACATAAGGAAGGTCAAGGGACATATGAAAACATGCTCAAAGTCACTAATTATCTGAGAGATGCAAATCAAAACGACAATGCAGTACCATCTCACACCTGTCAGAATGGCAATCATTAACAAATCAACAAATGACAAGTGTTGGCAAGGGTGCAGAGAAAAAGGAACCCTCATGCTGGTGGGAATGCAGACTGGTGCAGCCACTGTGGAGAACAGTATGGAGTTTCCTCAAAAAAACTAAAAATGGAACTCCCATTTGACCCAGTGACCCCACTTCTAGGAATATATCACATGAAACTAGAAACACCAATCAGAATGGATATATGCACCCCTGTGTTAATAGTAGCATAATTCACCATAGCTAAAATTTGGAAACAGCCTAAGTGGCCATAAGCAGATGAGTGGATTAAAAAATTCATACATCTATACAATAGAATACTGTGGTTAAAAAAAAAGAAGGAATTCTTGCCATTTGCAACAGCATGAATGGAACTGGAAAGCATTATGGTAAGTCAAATAACCAATCAGAGAAAGATAAACACCACATGATCTTACTCATTCATGAAATATTATAGGCCCAGTGCACAAAATTTGTGAACAGGGGTGGGGGCTGTGTTCCTCATCCCAGCCTGCACCCTCTTCAATCTGGGACCCCTCAAGGGATGTCCGACTGCTTGGTTAGGCCCGATCCTACCTAAACAGGCAGTCGGATATCCCTCTCACAATCCAGGACTGCTGGCTCCCAGCTGCTGGCTGTCCTGCCTTCCTGATTGCCCCTAACTGCTTCTGCTTGCCAGCCTGATCACCCCCCTAACCATTTCACTGCCAGCCTGATTGATTCCTAACTGCTCCCCTGGCAGCCTGATTGCCCCTAACTGCCCTCCCTTGCAGGCCTGGTCACCAGTAACTGTCCTTCCCTACAGGCCTGGTTCCGCCCCCAACTCCCTTGTCCTACAGGCCTGGTCTCCCCCAACTGCCCTCACCTGCAGGCTTGATTGCTCCCAACTGCCTTCCCTTGCAGGCTTGGTCCCTCCCAAGTACCCTCCCCTGCTGGCCATCTTGTGTCCACATGGGGCAGCTATCTTGTGTGTTGGAGTGAGGGTCAATTTTCATAGTACTCTTTTATTAGTTAGGATTAGATAAGAGAGATGCCTGATGCACTGTTGGGGACTGGCTGGTTTGCCCCAGATCAAGGTGGGGTTTCCCTTGAGGTGTGGGGTGGCCTGGGTGAGGGGCCTATTGTGGTCTGAAGGCCAGCCACATGCCCTGGTGACCCAAGTGGAGGCCCTGGTATCAGGGATTTATTTATCTTCTATAATTGAAACTTTATAGACGAGCGCAGGCCAGGGCAGGCCAGAATGTTTGGCTTACTCCATTGTCCATAAAAACCCAAGCCTCCTGTTTGCTCTGTGCCTGCAGCCATCTTGGTTGGGTTTATTTGCATACTTGCTCCTGATTGGCTGGTGGACATAGCTTGTGGGCATAATGGAGGTATGTTCAATTTGCATATTACTATTTTATTAGATAGGATAATAAACAACATAAACTGATGAACAAAAATAAATCCAGAGACAGAGAAGCATCGATCAGACCATCAAACCTCAGAGGGAAGGTAGGGGCAGGTGGGGATAAGGGTGGGAGATCAACCAAAGGACTCGTATGCAACCAAATAAGCCTAAGCAATTGATACAGACACCAGGGGGTTGAGGACATGAGTGGAGGGGTGGAAGGACAATGAGGGGGAAAGGACACATATGTAATACCTTAACCAGTAAAGAAAAAAAGATAAAGGCTTTGTTGGAATGGGAAAAAAAACTTAAGAAGGCTTTGATGGCCAATATCCACAGTTCTATATGTAGACTTACTAGCAATAGCATGGCAATCAAGTTTTATCTCATGACCTTTGCACTCCTCCCTTCCATTGCTAGAGATATTCTTCCCTCAAATATTTATATGATGCTTCCTCTCATTTTATTCATGACTCTGCTCAAATGTCTCCTGATGAGAGAAAACTGCTTGCTGTTTGTTCTCTATTTATATACATAAAACACCAATATGCACACACCCTTTATTTCCTATATCTATCTGCTTTACTTTTATCCATTGCACTTATAAATAGTACAATAAATATTTGTATGTTTATTGACTGACTCATCCCAAGTAGAATATAGGCTCTAAAAGAATAAGAAAATATATTTCTGCATAGTAAGCAAAGTATATCATATCTTTATTTATATCAGAGTTTACTTGTCATCTGTCTGTGTATCATTATCTATCTATATCTATCTATCATCTATCTATCATCATATACTTACTTCATCTTTCTACCTGTTCTTATTGATACCTTTGACTCTACCAGTAGTTCAGCCCCAAAGAATTTTTTCTGGCCTTTCATCTTGCTTAATGTAGCTTCTTTCTCTGACTCTCATTATCTATAATATATTTTCTTATTTTTCACCCTTAGTGTAGTTGTAAAACATTCCATAATCACTCACTGACACTACTTGAGTAAAACACACACTGGATAATACTGGTAATTAAAGTATATGGTGTTTATAGCTCATTTTATCTTTAGCTTTTACAAATCTAATGAAAACAGAAGAGTTCATCTCACCCCCAAATTCACTTGTATAGCCCTTTGTAATTAGCTGCCCTTACAATCTCAAACCATGGCTGCCATTGATCTATGGTCAGGTTTACCTTTTTTAAAATGATATGCAAATCACATTATGTGTGACCTTTTGACTGCCTTCTTTCAAAATGCATTTGAGCATCACTGATATTGTTGCATGTATCCATAGTTCATTCCTACATATTGCTGAGTAGTATTCCATTGTATGGATGTCTGACAAATTGCATATCTAATCAGAGATTTAAGGATATATGTGTTTTTTAATGACCTTTTTTAGAGAGAAAGAAAGAAGTAGAGAATGGGGGAGAAAGAAATATTAATCTGAGAGATAAACATTGATTGAGTTGCCTTCCTCATATGCCCCTACCAGGAATGAAAACCACCACCTTTTGGTATATGGGATGATGCTCCAACCAACTGAGCTACACTGTGCAGGCCAGACATTTAAGTTGTTTTCAGTTATTGGCAAATCCTATCTAATAAAAGAGTAATATGCAGATTGACCATCACTCCAACACACAAGATGGCTGCCACAAGATGTCCAGCAGGGGATGGCAGTTGGAAGGGACCAGGCCTGCAACGGAGGGAAGTTGGGGCGATCAAGCCTGCAGGGGAGGGTAGTTATGGGTGACCAGGCTGGCAGAGGAGGGAAGTTGGGGGCAACCAGGTCTGTAGGGAAGGGCAGTTGTGGGAGACCCAAGCCTGCAGGGGAGAGCAGTTAGGGGTGACCAGGCCTGCATGGGAGGGCAATTAGGGGTGACTAGGTCCACAGGGGAGGGCAGTTAGGGGCAAAAAGGTTGGCAGGGCAGCAGTTAGGCATCAATCAGGCTGGCAGGGGAGTGATTAGGGGGTGATCAGGCTGGCAGGCAGAAGCGGTTAGGGGCAATCAGAAAGGCAGGCAGGCAGGCAAGCAGTTGGGAGCCAGCAGTCCTGAATTGTGAGAGGGATATCCGACTGCTTGTTTAGACCTGATCCTACCAGGATCAGACCTAAAAGGGCAGGTGGACATCCCTCGAGGGTTCCCAGATCGGAGAGGGTGCAGGCTGGGCTGAATTTCATGCACTGGGCCTCCAGTATAAATATAATGGCTATAAACAATTGTGTACATATTTTTGCATAAGTATAAATTTTCATGTCTTTCAGGTAAATATTGTACCATTTTTTCATTCTGACCAGCAGATATAGAGTTTCTGTTGCTACAAATAGTCTTTTGTAGTTTTCAGCATACAAATTATTCATGTCTCTTGTGAGACTAAAGCATTTCTTCTTTAGTACTATTGTTAGTGATAATCTGTTATTAATTTCAATTTTAATTTGATTATTAGTGTGTAGAAGTACACTTTATGGGTATTTACCTTGTTCCTATGGCTCTGCTAAACTCACTTTGCTCTAGTATCTTTTGGGTAGATTTTGGGCGGGATTTTCTTTTTAAATAATTATGTCAAATGCTTGTGAAGACCATTTTCTCCATATAATTTATATGTCTATAATTTTTTATTGCCTTGCAAGTAATAAATATATGATGTTAAATTGCTGTCGTGAGAGTGAACATCATTGACCTATCCTTAATATTATGGGGAAAACATTCACATTTTCAGCATTTACTATAATGTAAGCTGTCAATATTTTGTTTATGCCCCCTGGGTTAATCAAGTTCCATTCTATTCTTAGTTTGCAGAAATTTATTTATTTATTTATATGAGTTTTCAAATATCTTTTTTTTTTTTACAAATGAAGCATCACATTCTGATTAAATATACAGGAGATTATTTCCCAAGATGCAAACAAAAGGAAATAGAGATACAATGCAGGAAGACCACCAGAAGGCTCCAAGATAACTTCCAATATTTTCTTAAAATACTATTAAAATTTTAGGCAATGTGCATGTACATACATGCAAAAATGTTAGAGTGATGGAAATAACAAAAGTCAGATAATTTCCTGACTGTTGGCTTAGAGTTACTGCTGTATCGCCCATATTCTTTATGTTTTAAAAGTTCAAGAGAAAAATATGATGCAAAAATGTTAAGGTATCATGGACTTTATTGCTAAATGAATTATTCAGTCATAGTTTAAAGGTATATTTGATTGTTTGTTCCAGCACTGAGAATCATGGTTCTGGACTTACATGTTCAAAATTTATGGCATCTGCTCCTTTAGGCACATCTAGTAAACCCCAGGTTTCTCTTTGGAACTTTAGACAATAACCAAAGAACCAGGTGGAGAAATTCTTAAGTTCTTCTCCTTGTCCTGTTTTGTTTGTGGTTGATGCCCTGACAGCACAGTTGGTGGTAATAACAGTGAAGAAGTAATGCTTGTCATGACAATACTTCTTTTTGTCATTCAGACTTTGGGGAGGGCATCTACTCTTTGTGCTAGAGTGCTTCCAGAGGCCATGTGGGACTTGTAACAATCTTTGTGGCAGTACACAGAACAGGGATGAAAAAAACCCTTTTAGGTTTTCTCTGTGATGGCTTTTTTGTTCTGCTATGGTCTTGTTTTAATTCATGATGTGTATTCCAGGATCCTAATACTTCTGTCTCACTATGTATCTGCCTCCCAAATAGAAAAATCTGAATTGGGTAGGAAGAATGAAGCCCTTTTCCTCCTATAGATTAGGCCCTAACAACTTTACATGTCTATAGAGCCTAAAGTTCTTTCTGAGGGGGATTCCAGTCTTTTTGAGGTTCCCTATTTAGGAAAGCTTGTGTCTTGTCCTATAGAAAGATGGTTGAGATTATTTTTTAACTATTAACATTTTTTAATGTTGACACTATTGCAGATGGCCCTCAATGCTCCCTGCTTTGGCCACCTCCACCCACCTTCCCCTCCCCCTCTCTTAGCCTTCATCACATTATTGTCCATGTTCATGGGGTATGCATTTATGCTCTTTAGCTAATTCCTTTATTTTAATAAGGAAAATACATTGTATTTTGTCAAATATTATCTTTTTCTCTGTCTCTACTGAGATGATCATATATGATTTTTCTTGTTTACTTGGTTAAAATTGGGGTTTATATTGATTTTAAGTATTGAACCAGTTTTACTTTTCTAATATTGAGTATCTTATATATGTTCATTAGATATATTAGTTGATAATTTCTCTTTCTTTGTAATATCTTTGACTAGTTTTCTGCCAAGATAATGGTAGTATCATAAAATGAGTTGGGAAACTGTCTCCTTTTTTCCATGTTCTGGAAGGAAACATTTATGATTGCTATTATTACTTATTTAATTTGGTACTAACAATAGTACCAAAGATAAAATGTTTCTGTATTTTAGTAGAATATAACTAGGCTTTTACTTCACTTTGTGGGAAAAAATTAAACTACAAATTCAATTTTTCAAATAGATATACATCTAAAGAGAGTATTTATGTGTACTTAAGTGAAGTTGGTATTATATGTATTTTAATGGATCTCTCCATTTCATCTGCCTTGTAAATTTTATTGGTATAGAACTGTTCTGAGTATGTCCTTATTATCCTTTTAATGCTTGTATATTTTGTATTAAAATTCTCCTCTAATTCATTCCCCAAATTGGAATTTGTATCTTATTTCTTCTTTTTTTTCTTGATGAGGCAAATTTATTGATTTTTTTTTAAGGAACTGGCTTTAGATTTCATTGCTTTTGTCTGTCTCCATTTTCAGTTTCACTGATTTCACTTCTGATGTTGATCATTTCCTTTGTTTTGTTTGCTTTGGGTTCAGTATGTTCTCTTTTGTTTTTTTTTTTTCTGGTGTTTGAAATTGGAAGGTTAGGTTATTCATTTGAGGACTTTTCTTTCTTTTAATATAAACATGCAATACTATATATAAATTACCTTCCCAGTACTGCTGTAGTTGCATCCAACAGGTTGTGATATGTTATACTTTTGTTTTTATTTTGTTCAAAAATAATTTGTTAACCTCCCTGGAGACTTCCTCTTTAACACATAGGTTATTTAGAAGTCTACTCTTTATTTTAAATACATTTGGGAATTTTCAGATATCTTTCTTTTATTGATTTCTACTTCATCAGAGAATATGTTCTCAATAATTTTTCTCTTTTAAACTTGTAAGGGTTGCTTTCTATTCAAGAACATGTTTTAATTTGTTGAATGTTACATATGCATTTGAAATAAATATATTATGCTATTGTTGGGTTGAGTATTCTACGAAGTCCATTAGTTTAAGGTGATTGATAATGTTTCCAGGGCTTCTCTGTCCTGATTTTCTATTTTGTCTATAAATTACTGATAGAAAAGTATTGATACCTTCAACTATAATTATCAAGTTTTCTAATTCTCCTTCCAGTTATTTCAGTTTTTGCTTATTTTTTGCAGCTTTGTTGTTATATATATATATATATATATATATATATATACATATATATATATATACACACATCTAGAATTGTTATGACTTTTTGGAGAACTGGTTTATTCATTATTATATAATATCCTTCTTTTTTCCTGTTAATATTATTTGTTCTGAAGTCTATTTTGTCTGATATTAATAAAATATTCCCCTCAATTCCCGCCCCACACTCTGCCCTTACCCACCCCCTGAGTCCTCATCAATATGTATACGATTTTTGTGCAGTCCCTTCTGACAACCCCCCACACTCCTTTCCCTCTGAGAATTGTCAGTCCACTTCATTTGTATGCCCCTGATCCTATTATATTCACCAGTTTATTCTGTTCATCAGACTTTTTATTCACTCTATGTTTAGATTCACTTGTTGATAGATATGTATTTGTTGTCACTGTGTTATTCATAATTTTTGTCTTTTCCTTCCTCTTCTTAAAGAATACCCCCCCCCCAGTATTTCATATAATACTCGTATGGGGGTGATGAGTTCCTTTAGCTTTTTCTTATCTGTGAAGATCTTTATCTGACCTTCCATTTTGAATGATAGCTTTGCTGGGTAGAGTAATCTTGGTTGTAGGTTCTTGCTATTCATCTCTTTGAATATTTCTTGCCACTCCCATCTGGCCTGCATAGTCTCTGTTGAGAAGTCAGCTGACAGTCATATTGGTACTCCCTTGTAGGTAACTAACTATTTTTCTCTTGCTGCTTTTAATATTCTCTCTTTGTCTTTTGCCCTTGGCATTTTAATTATGATGTATCTTGATGTGGTCTTCTTTGGATTCCTTTTGGGATTCTCTGCCCTTCTTGAACTTTTAAGTCTATTTCTTTCACCAGGTAGGGGAGGTTTTCTGTCATTATTTCTTCAAATAAGTTTTCAATATCTTGCTCTCTCTCTTTTTCTGGCATGCTTGAAGTTGTCCCAGAGGCTCCTTACACTATCTTCATATTTGTGGATTCTATTTTCTTTTTGCTTCTCTGGTTGGGTATTTTTTGCTTCTTTGTATTTCAAATCTTTGACTTGATTCTTGGGATTCTTTAGTCTACTATTGGATCTCTTCTATTGTTCTTTATTTCAGTAAGTGTATGCTTAATTTCTAGTTGATCCTTTTTCATATCCTTTAAGGTCTCACTAAATTTATTGGTGGTTTCCAGAAGATTCTTGAATAATCTTACAACCGTGGTTTTGAACTCTATATCCAGTAGTTTGCTTTTCTCCATTTCTGTCGTTTGTGACCTGTTTCTTTGTCTCCTTTGTTGATAGTGTTACTTTGTGTGCTAGGTGTCCTATAGGACCCAGTGGCTCAGCTTACCTAATTAACTGAGGTGGAAACTCTAGTTGCACCCCTCTGTGGGTTGTGTGCACATTCTTTTTGTGCTTAAGCCTTGATTTTTGTTGATATCACTGGGAGGAATTAACCTCCAGGCCTATTGGCTGTGAGGATCAGTTATATCTATGCTGGGAGAACTTCTGTGCTGGAGAAAGCCTTATGGGGAAAGACTTGCTTTAGTGGGGCTTTGGTGCTCACTGAGTCTGCCCCCTGAGTGTGTCTCTTATGGATATGAAGAGTTATAGTCTGGATGTTCACTCTCTGACCACTAGGTACATTGGCTCTTGGTTCTCTAAGGAGAGAGGCCTCCCAGCAGAAGCTACAGAGAGATCTGCAGATTCCTTCTTTGTTTGGGGTTTGGAGGTACCCAGATGAGGCCCAGCTGTGAAGCAATGCAAGCTGCTGTTGAGCCTTGGCTCTTCTTTTGGAGGCTCTGGGACTCTCTGACCCAGCTGCAGTTAGTTAGGATTCAGATTGCAAAGGGCCAGGCCATTCCTATGCAAAAACCTCTGCGCACAGCTTGGGTGGGGTTGTAAATTGGGAGGCACAGGGTCTCAGGAAATCACCAGGGTGGAGCAAACAGCAATGGCTGATTGTCAGCCCTTCCTGGAAAATGTCCCGTGTCTCTGTGTCCCACAGCACCATGATCGCTGCAAGCACCTTGAGTTCTGCCCAATGCCAGACAGTCCAGTTTCTCCCTGTATGAGTCTGGGTCCCCAGAGTCTTGTCTGGAACTGAAGTTTGGAGCAGTCAGGAGCTTGTATCTCCTTCCCTATTGAAAAAGTCAACAGCATACTCAGTTGCCAACCCTTTCTGCATGTGCCTTCGAACCTCTGCACTTCACTTCTGCACCTCTGCAGCTCCTCTAAGTCTCAGTGAGCTTTTCTCTTTCCTTCTAGTTGTAGAATTTTCACTCAGCCAGCCTTCCCGTAGTTCTGGATGATATTTGTTTTATCTTTTAGTTGTAGTTTTGAAGTGGTTGTGCGAGGCAGTAAGTTCAGGTTCTTTACCTATGCCACCATCTTGGTTTCTCTCAATCAGTGTTTTACGTGAGTGTATTTTCAGTATTTTTTATACCCGTCTTTCTCTCCTGTATTTTTTAAAAATATGATTTTATTAATTTCAGAGAGAGAGAAAAAAGGCAGAGGAAGAGAGAGAGAAACATCGATGCAAGAAAGAAAAATTAACAACGGGCTGCCTCTTTCACACCCCCTACTGGGGATGGAGCTAGCAACTGGGTGTTTGCCCTGACTAGAAATCAAACCAGTGACCTCTCCGTGCATGGGACAATGCTCAACCAACTGAGCCACACTGTATAGGGCTTGTGGTTTTCTTGTAAATAAAATACAGACTGATTTTGAAATTTTAATGCAATATAGCAATTTTTGTTTTTTAATTCCCTCATTGTTCAACCTATTCTTCCTTTTTTCTTTTTTGCCTTTATTTGGATTAATTGAACATATTCATGATTTCATTTTATTTCCATTATTGACTTATTCCATATAATGCTATTGTAAAATAATGATTATTTACCAGTAAAATAATATAATTTCAAATATATTTTTAATTAATTAAAGTCTAACTTTAAAAAGAATATACCACTTCATTGAAGTGTAAGGTCCTTACAACTGTACATTCCAAACCCTTTCCTCCTGTCATCTGTACTATTTTTATAATAATTTTCACTTTTACATATATATTTTTAAATAGATTTTTCATTGTTGACAGTATTACATATATCTCCCATCCCTCTCCTCAACCACCCTCTTCCTAGTCCCCAGGAGACTACCCTATTGCTCATGTATATGGACTATGCATATAAATATGTAAGTTCTTTGGTTTCTCTCTTCTTATCCCCCCAACCCCATATCGAGGTATGTCAGTCTGTTCCATGCCTCCATGCTTCCAGTCATATTTTGTTGATTCATTTATTTTGTTCATTACATTCCACAAATAAGTGAGATAATGTGATATTTGTCTTTCTCAGATTGGCTTATTTCACTTAGCATAATATTTTCCAGTTCCATCCATGCAGTCCCAAAGGGTAAGAGATCCCTCTTTTTTGCCACTGTATAGTATTCCATAACGTAAATGTTCCACTTTTTTTTTTTTTTTGTCCATTCATCTACTGAGGTTACTTGGACTTTTCCCCCAAATTTTAGTTATTTTAAATAATACTGCTGTGAACATAGGGGTGCATATATTCTTTCTGATTGGTGTTTTTGGGGTTTTAAGATATAGTCCCAAAAGTGGGATCACTAAGTCAAGTGGAAGTTCTATTTTTAACTTCTTGAGGAAACTTCATACTCTTTTCCATAGTGGCTACACCAGTCTGCATTCCCATCAGCAGTGAACTACTGTTCCCTTTTCTCCAAATCCTCACCAGCACTTGTTTGTTGATTTTTCTTATGATAGCCATTCTGACAGGTGTGAAGTGTGGTTTAAATTTTCATTTCACTGATAATTAGTGACTTTGAGCATTATTTTCATATTTCTCTTGGGCATTTGCACGTCCTCTTTGGAAAAATGTCTATTCAGGTCTTCATCCCATTTTTTAAATTGAATTATTTGTTTTCCTTATGTTGAGTTGCATAAGTACTTTTTTTATTTTGGATATTAACCCCTTATCAGATGTATCCTTGGAAAATATGTTCTCTCATATAGTGCATTCCATTTTCATTTTGATGATTTTGTTTGTTTGTTTGTTTGTTTGTTTTTTGCTGTGCAGAGCTTTTTATTTTGATGTAGTCCCATTTTTTTATTTTTTTATTTGTTTCTCTTGCCCTAGGAGATGTATTGGCAAAAATTCTGCTATACGAGCTGTCTGAGATTTTACTGCCTATGTTTTCTTCTACAATTTTTATGGTTTCATAATTACTTTTAAATCTTTTATTTATTTTTGATTTATTCTTATGTATGGTGTAATTTGGTGGTCTAGTTTCATCTTTTTGCATTGTGTCTGTCCAATTTTCTCAACACTGTTGAAGAGACTGTCTTTACTCCATTGTATGGGCACTTGAGAAGAATATCTATTCTGTTGCTTTGGGGTGAAATGTCCTGTAAATATCAGTTAGATTATTCTGATCTAATGTGTCATTTAAGGCCTCTGTTTTCTTCTTTGTCTCTTGTTATAGCCAGTACCAGGCTGTTTTGGTTATAATGGCTTTATAGCACAGTTTGATACCTGATATTGTGATCCCTCCAACTTTGTTCTTCTTTCTCAAGATTGCTACAGCTATTAAGGGTCTTTTATGGTTCCATTTACATTTTTTAGAGTATTTGTTTTAGCATAGTGATGTATGCTATTGGTATTTTAATAAGGATTGCATGGAATCTATTGATTGCTTTGGATAGTATGGACATTTTAATGATGTTAATTCTTCCAATCCATGAACATGGTATACATCTCTGTTTCTTTGTATCTTCCTCTGTTTTTTATTTTTTTCAATGCCCTATAGTTTTCCAAATACAGGTGTTCTACCTCTTTAGTTAACTTTATTCCTAATATCTTATTTTGTTGTTGTTGTTGCAATGGTAAATATGATTGTTTTTTGGTTTCTCTTTCTGAGAGTTCATTATTGGTGCATAAAAATGCCATCAATTTCTGGATGTTTATTTTGTATCTTGCTACCTTGCCAAATTCATTTATTAAATGTAGTAGTGTCATGGAAGAGGCTTTAGGGTTTTCTATGTACAATATCATGTCATCTGCAAATAATGACAGTTTTATTTTCTCCTTTCCAATTTGGATGCTTTTTATTTCTTTTTCTTGTCTGATAGCTATGGCTGTGATGAATAATAGTGGTGAAAGTGGACATCCTTGTCTGTTCCTGTTCTTAGATGAAATGCTTTTCATTTTTGTCCATTGAGTATTATGTTGGCTATATGACCTCTTTATGTTGAAGTATGCCTCTATTCCCACTTTACTGAGAGTTTTTATCAAAAAAAGTATGCTGGATTTTTTTGAATGCTTTTTCTGCAGCTATTGATATGATCATGTGATTTTTATATTTAATTTTGTTTATATGATGTATCACATTTATCGGTGTGTGAATATTATACCAGCCTTGTATCCATGGTATAAATTCTACTTGATCATGATGCATTACCTTTTTAATATGTTGATGGGTCCATTTTGGTAATATTTATTTTTTAATTAAATCTTTACTATTCAGATTATTACATTTGTTTCTCTTTTTTCCCCTCCTTAGCACCCCTCTACCCAGATCCCACCCTTCTCTCCCTCCCATTGATCTCATCCATAGGTGTATGATTTTTGTCCAGTCTCTCCCTGTACACCCCTCACCCCTTTCCCCCTGAGAATTATCAGTCCACTCCCTTTCTGTGCTCCTGATTCTATTATAGTCACCAGTTTATTCTGTTGATCGAATTTGTAATTCACTTAATTTTTAGATTCACTTGCTGATAGATATGTATTTGTTGTTCATAATTTTTTTGGCTTTTACCTTTTTCTTCTTCCTCTTCTAAAAGAGTACCTTTCAGCATTTCATATAATACTGGTTTGGAGTTCATGAACTCTTTTAGCTTTTTCTTCTCTGTGAAGCTCTTTATCTGCCCTTCAATTCTGAATGATAGCTTTGCTGGATAGATTATTCTTGATTGTAGGTTCTTGCTATTCATCACGTTGAATATTTCTTGCCACTCCCATCTGGCCTGCATGGTTTCTGTTGAGAAATCAGCTGACAGTCGTATGGGTGCTCCCTTGTAGGTAATGAACTGTTTTTCTCTTGCTGCTTTTAATATTCTCTCTTTCTCTTTTGCTCTTGGTATTTTAATTATGATGTGTCTTGGTGTGGTCCTCTTTGGATTCCTTTTATATGGGTTTCTGTGTGCTTCCTGGACTTGTAAGTCTATTTCTTTCACCAGATGTGGGAAGTTTTCAGTCATTATTTCTTTAAATAGGTTTTCAGTATCTTGCTCTCTCTCTTCTTCTGGCACCCCCACAATTCTGATGTTGGTAAGCTTGAAGCTGTCCCAGAGTCTCCTTACATTATGTTCACATTTTTGGATTCTTTTCTCTTCTTGCTTTTCCAGTTGAATGTTGTCTGCTTCTTTATATTTCAAATTTTTGGCTTGATTCTTGCCTTTCTCTAATCTGCTGTTAAGACTCTGTATAATATTTTTTATTTCAGTCAGTGTATGTTTAATTTCTATTTGGTCCTTTATCATCTCTAGTTGGACCTTTTTCATCTCTAGTTGGCTTCTTTGCATCTCTAGTTGGACCTTTTTCATCTCCTCTTGGCTCTCGCTATCTTTATCCAATTTTTCTAGCATATTCTTGAAAAACCTTATAAGTGTGGTTTTGAACTCTATATCCAGTCGTTTTTCCCCTCCATTTCTTTTGTTTGTTATCCCTTCCCTTGTCTCGGAATTTTCACTATGCCAGGGAAACTTCTGTGCTGAATTCAGCCTTATGATACCAGACTTGCAAAACCGAAGAAGCCTCTGTTGAGTTAGGGAGGGGTGGAGTCTCAGGGCTTAAAAGACCGCCTTGCCTTCCAGTCGGCCCCGCCTTCCACGGCCCCTGAGTCTCACTTGAGTGGGTAATCCCTGGAGTGATCCTTGTGTGCATGTGCCCGCAGTGCCTCTAGACTGCTGCCTTTCCACCTCCCTTGCGCACCAGGACCACACGAGTCTAGGTCTCCAGGGTTTCGCCTGAAACAGGGGCTTAGTGGACTCAGAAGTGGCACAGCTGGGAGGGTCTGTCTCCCACCCACTTGCCAACACCAGCGGCACAATCAGCAATCTGTCCTCCACGAAGTGCCGTGCATGACCAGACCTGTAATCTTTTGCGACTCCCCCAAATTTCCGTGCACCTCTCCCTTTTCACAGTCCAAACTCCCCCCTTATGCGTTTCGGCTGGACCTGGGGTTTAGTGTCGTAAGATAAGGGGTTCAATGCCATTGGGAGTCTCCGTTTCCCTCCTGCCAGAGAAAGCGCGCCAGGTATTCCAGCACATGCTCTCTCAGAGCGCGCGTCTCCGTACCTCAGCTTTTTGCAGCTCCTCTGGGTTTCTGTGAGCCCCTCTCTTTCCTTCTAGCTGTAGAACTTCCACTCAGCCAGCTTTCCTGTGGTTCTGGATGATGTCTGTTCTGTCTTTTAGTTGTAGTTTTGAAATTGTTGTGCTAGGCAGCAGTGTAGGTGTTTACCTATGCGGCCATCTTCCTCCATTTTGGTAATATTTTGTTGATGATTTTAGCATATGTCTTCATCAGGGATATTGGGCTATAATTTTCTTTTTTTGTTTATCTGGTTTTGGAATTAAAATAATGCTGACTTTGTAAAAAGAGCTTAGAAGTGTTCCTTCCTCTTGAAATTTTGGGAAACTTTTGAGGAAGATAGGTGTTAGTTTTTCTTTGAATGCTTGGTAAAATTCTCCTTTAAATACACCCAGTCCAGGACTTTTGTTTGCTGATAGTTTTTATTTTTTTTAACCGGTTTGGCTCAGTGGATAGAGCATTGGCCTGCGGACTGAAAGGTCCCAGGTTCGATTCCAGTCAAGGGCATGTATCCTGGTTGTGGGCACATCCCCAGTAGGGGGCGTGCAGGAGGTGGCTGATCGATGTCTCTCTCTCATCGATGTTTCTAACTCTATTTCTCTCCCTTCCTTTCTGTGAAAAATCAATAAAATATATTTTTTAAAAAAGCATTTAACTTTTTTTTCTTTATTGATTAATGTATTACATACATGCCCTTATTCCCCCATTGCCCCCACCCCCCCACTTATGTTTTTACCCCCCTGTTGTGTGTGTCCATTGGTTGGCTTATATGCATGCATGTAAGTTCTTTTGTTGATTCCCCCACCACACACACACTTATCCCATCCTCCCCTACCTTCCCTCTGAGGTTTGATGGTCAGATCGATGCTACTCTGTCTCTGGATCTATTTTAATTCATCAGTTTATGTTTTTCATTATATTCCACAAATGAGTGAGATACTGTGATATTTATCTTTTTCTGGTTGGCTTATTTCACTTAGCATAATGCTCTCCAGTTACATCCATGCTGTTAGAAAGGTAAGAGCTCTTTCTTTCTTTTTTTTACCACAGCATAGTATTCATTGTGTGGATGTACCACAATTTTTTAATCCACTCATCTGCCGAAGGACAATTAGGCTGTTTCCAAATCTTAGCTATGGTAAATTGTGCTGCTATGAACAAAGGGGAACATACCTATTTTCTGATTCATGTTTCTGGTTTCTTGGGCTATATTCCTAGAAGTGGGATCACTGGGTCAAATGTTCCATATTTTTTTTGCTAGTAATTTTTAAATTACTGGTTAAATTTCATCTGTTGTTATTAACCTCTTCGGGTTTTCTGATTTTTCTTCATTGAGTTTTGGAAGATTGTATGTTTCTAGGAATTTTTCCATTTCACCCAAGTTGTCCAGTTTGTTGTCATAAAGTTGTTCATAGTATCCTATATAATAAAGAGGTCATATGCAAATGGTTGTTACTTTGAGATGCTTAATGACCGATCACCAGGAGGGTGGGGCAGTGAGCTAGAAGCGGAGGAGAACGAGGTAGTGAGCTATGAGATACAGAGAGCTACAGGAGGGTGGGGTAACGAGCTATGAGCAGTGGAGAGCTACAGCTGTGGTTGATGGGGCAGCCAGCTGAGGCAAGTAGATTCTTGCACAAGGCCACTAGTCTATAATAAAAAAAGCAAAATATGCTAATTATGCCAGACATCCTTCCAGACGTCCTTCTGGACAAAGCTGTGGCTGAGAGGGAAGCCTAATTCCTGGTTTCCAGAGGGAAGCTGGTGCCAGCAGCCAGGGGAAGGAAGGCCTATTTTTGCACAAATTACATGCATTGGCCTCTAGTTTGCTAATAATTGTTTGTATTTCTGAGTGTCCATTGTTATATCACCTCTTTCATTTCTGATTTTACTTATTTGGGTCCTCTCTCTTTGTTTTTTTGATGAGTTGCTCTAGGGATTCATCAATCTTGTTAGATTTATTGATCATTTATACTATTTTGGACTTTTTGTTTTAGTCTCTCTGGCATTTATTTCTACTCTTATCTTTATTATTTTCTTCCTTATGCTTTCTCTGGGCTTTTGTTTCTGTTCTCTTTCTAATTCATTTAGTTGTAGGGTTAGATAGTTTATTAGTGCTTTTTCTTGTTTCTTGAAATAGATCTGTAATGCTCTGAATTCAGTCCCAGGCACTCCTATTTCAACTACAGATCAGTAGCCTCTTTACTTTCCTCAGGTCCTCAATTCTAATATGTCCACATCAGCACAGTTCCTGCCAACTGGCCCTCATGGTGGAGCTGAGCAATTGGGTTCTAGGGCTTTAGTTTCAGTGGCAGATAATGTATACATAGCTGGGGTGAGAGTCCTGCCAGCTCAGTGGTAGTCACATGGGAGTACGGGATCAGTCTAGATGCATGCCAGGTATGAGGTCCTGCTGGTATTTGCTTAAGCATGTGGTCTGTGTGGTGTCTTCCGAAGGTGCCAATAAGGTTGGGTTATGGCCTTGGACACATGCGTGTGCATGGAGTCCAGGGTGGGGTGCCTGTGGGTTCAGGCCTGGGCCATGTCTAGTCCAGGTGGTGGTGAGGCTAGGTGCCTATCTGCTGATGCTCCTTTTAGCATCCTCCCAAGGAAATCCTTGTAAACCCTTCAAAATGGTGTGGACTGAGCCAGAGTTACACCTCAGAGTGTCCATTGTAGTAGCAGTGGCTCTTTGGCCAGGTGAGTACAATCATCTGCCCCAGAGACTCCATGTTGGAATCTCAACAGTCCCATTTAGAATTGCATAAAAAAATACCTAGGAATAAATTTGACCAAGTTGGTGAAAGACTTGTGCTCTGAAAATTATGTCATTGAGGAACAAAACTGAAGGTGGCACATATATATGGAAGGATATATTATTATGCTCATGGATTGGAAGAATAATATCATTAAAATGTACATACTACACAAAGAAATCTACAGATTCAATGCAATCCCTATCAAAATACCAAGGGCATTTTTTTTTTTTTACAGAATGAGAACAAATACTACTAAAATTTGTATGGAACCACAAAAGACTACAAATAGCCTACATAGTCTTGAGGAAGAAGAACAAAATTGCTTTATGATTTCAAATTACATTACAAAGCTATGGTAATCAAAACAGTATGGTACTGATCCAAAAATAGACACATATGCCAATGGAATAGAATAGAGAACCCAGACATAAAACCGTATGTATATGTTTAATTATATACAGTATGGAAAAGACAGTCTCTTCAATAGATTTTGGTGGGAAAACTGGACAGATACATGCAAAAAAATAAATAATGCTACCTTATTATGCCATATGCAAAAATTAACTCCAAATTAATCAAAGATTTAAATGTGAGATTTGATACTATAAAACACCTAGAAAAATGTAAATCAAGTAAAGGAAGTAAACTCTTTGATTTTGACCTAAGGAATAATTTTTGCATATGTCTCCTCAAGCCAGGGCAACAAAAGAAAAAAATAAACTTATGGGACTACATCAAACTAAAAAAACTTTTGCACAGTGAGAGGAACCATCAACAAAATAAAATGGTAACTTACCAAATGGAAGGGTTTACAAAAGCTATATCTGATAAGAGGTTGATATCTAAAATATATAAAGAACTCATACAAATCAACATTAAAGAAACAACCAATCCGATTTAAAAAATAAGCAGAGAACTTGAATAGACATTTTTCTAAAGAAGGCATACAAATGGACAAGAGACACATAAAAAGATGCTCAATATCACTAATCACCAGGGGAATGCACATAAAAAAAAACACAATGAAATATCACTTCACACCTAACAGAACAGCTATGATAAAAAAAGGAAAAGATAGATTACAAGTATGGCCAAATATGTGGAGAAAAGGGAACATTTGTGCACTATTGGTGGGATTGTAAATTGGTTCATCCACTATGGAAACCAATATGGAATTTTCTCAAAAAAGTTAATAATATAATTACCACATGATCCAATAATTCCATTTCTGTGCATTTATCTGAAAAACAACAACAACAACATCAATTTGAAAATATATAAGCACTCCCTATGTTTATTGTAGCATTATTTATAACTAGAGGCCTGTGGGGTCCCTTAGCCTGGCCTGCGGGGATCAGGCTGAAAATGGCTCTCCGACATCCCCCGAGGGGTCCCAGATTGCAAGAGGGTGATTATCAGGTAAAGCACTCTAGAATTGGGATCCCTACTCTCTGTTCTGGGTGTGTCATCTGAAAACCTCAGCTGCCAAGTCACCGCAGCTCGGAAGCTCCTATATTGAGCATCTGTCCCCTGGTGGTCAGTACTCATCATAGCTACTGGTCAGATGGTCGAATGGTTGGCCAGTCAGTTGGTTGCTTAGGCTTTTATATATACACTAGAGGCCCAGTGCACGATATTTGTGCATGGAGGGAGTGTTCCCTCAGCCCTGCCTGCACCCTCTGCAATTCAGGACCCCTACACCTTTTTCTTATATAGCTAACTTCTTCACATTTAAAAAAAATTAACTGAAATATTACCTACTCTAGGAAATCCTCTTTGAACAAATGTCTTTACAATCTGTATTAAGTATTTTCATAGTACACTATTCTTTTTCTTTAACAGCTACTTAGAGTGGATGCAATGTGGTTTTAATTTTTGCATCTGAAATTTTTCTTCTTGCTCTTGTAATAGCAAAACTTATTCAATTTACATTTGCCCTTCAAGAGCTTATATTTGGTTCAGTTTCTAGTTGGCTCCCTGCTTTTTTTTAAGCAATAAATTTGGGTTGTAATAGTAAGCCTCACTTGTAATCAAGCCTGTAGGTCTCTCTATCTGAATATTTCTATAATACCTATCACCCAAAGATTGTGTTCATTTATAAAAAATAACAATAAATGTCACCTGATCTTTTGATCTTTTAGTAATATTTTATAGCAAGATGTATTATTCTAGTAATTTAACTATTATAAAACTGAGGCATACAGAAATAAAGTACATTGAACAATAAAGAATGACTCAAATATTAAAGCATAGTACACTTAGGGCCTCCCTTGTCCTGTGCCTTAGATATCATAGCATAGCACACTTTTCATGTGGAACTCAGCTTCCTTTAAAATAGGAAGGGATGCCATACTCATGAAGCAGCTACTTCCACACATATATATTTTTTTAATTTAATTCACAGCACATACTCTTTGTACTAATTATTGGAAAATCATCCTAGCAATTGCCTCTGTTCCTCTCTGTATTGTTGCCTTACATTCTGATGTTATTACTGCACTTTTATCATCCACTGGCTCTAATAATATTGTGAATTTTTTAAGGGCAGAGATCATGACTTGAGCTTGTGTTTCTCTGTCATGGTGTCTAGATAAATACTCAAATGCCATCCAGTCCAAATGACTGTAATGAGAGAGGCCCACTGTTGCTGGAGACCTCTGATTTTTATTTAAGGGGCCTCACTTGTTCTGTGCCTTTACAGAGGGGTGAGTAGGGGCTAAGGGAATTTGAGGAAACTCAGACAGAATTCTCCTCCTAAAAGATTTTGCTAAGCTGGGGACCATGACCACTGGGCATTTGTCCAACTAAAACCTGGACACAGAGAAATAACAAAGGCACTGGTCTCCTACTGCTAATGCGTAGGGATCAAACCCCAGCCTGCAGGAACTCACCCCTGTAGTCAGGACCAGGCTGCTGGCTTGTTGCTCCTAACTCTGAGGAGAGGGAGACTTCCCATGGCTGCAGGCTAGAGGCCCTGGACTCTGTGCCACGCTCCCAACAGGGCCCTAGCTCAGGTTGGTCAGCAGAGCGGCATCTTCACCTGGGATTGCAGGAAGGCTTGGCCAGGCTCTGCAATCTGCCTGACCTATTGGCCTCATGATTGGGGGCAGCTCGGCCTAGCCTCTCCACCCCACAATGGCACGGTGGCTTGGCCTGGCCTGTTGGCCCCATGATTTTGGGATAGATCGGCTTGGGCTCTTTGCCTTGTGATCACAAGGCAGCTTGGACCCAGGCAGGCAGCATTAGGTGCCGCCCCCACCACCTGCCTGGTCTCAACTGCAGCTTGGGTCCAGCAGGTGGCATAGAGCACTGCCTGTGCTGCCTGCCTATGCAAATTTACCTGCCACCTTTTCTGAATTGATTTGCATATCACTCCTGATTGGCTGTGGGCATAATGGAGGTATGGTCAATTAGCATTTTCCTCTTTTATTAGTGTAGATATATGTATATATAAATAGCCAAGATATGGAAGCAACCTATGTGTCTATTGACAGATGAATGGAGAAATACAATTTGCTATTTATATATAGACTAGAGGCCTGGTGCACGAAATTTGTGCACAGGGGTGTGTGTCCCTCAGCCCAGCCTGACCCCTTGAGGAATGGCCAACTGCCTATTTAGGGGATTGGGCCTAAACAGAAAGTCGGACATCCCTCTCACAATCCAGGACTGCTGGCTCCCAAATGCTCGCCTACCTGCCTGCCAGATTGTTCCTAACTACTTCTGCCTGCCAGCCTGATAACCCCCTAACCCCTCCCCTGCCAGGTTGATTGATGCCTAACTACTCCCCTGCCAGCCTGATTGCCCCTAACTGCCCTCTCCTGCTGGCCTGGTCACCCTTAACTGCCCTCACCTTCAGGCCTGGTCACCCCACTGCCCTCCCCTGCAGGTCTGATCACTCCCAGCTGCCCTCCTCTGCAGACCTGGTCACCCCTAACTGCTCTCCCCTTCTGGTCTGGTCACCCACAACTACCCTCCCCTACAGGCCTGGTTCTCCCTAACTGCCCTCCCCTGCAGGTCTGATGTCCCCAAACTGCCCTCCCCTGCTGGCCTGGTCACTGCTATCTGCCCTCCCCTGCAGGCCTTGTCACTCCCAACTGCCTTCCTCTGTTGGCCTGATCACCCCCAAGTGCCCTCCCCTGCTGGCTTGATTGCCCACAACTTCCCTCGTCTTCTGGCCATCTTGTGGTGGCCATCTTGTGTCTACATAGAAGTGGCCATCTTTGACCACATGGGTGCGACCATCTTGTGTGTTGAAGTGATGGTCAATTTGCATTTAGATAGGAAAGTGGTTGACAAAATGTGGTACAAGCCGCAGTTTGCCACTCTATTGACTAATGAGTTTGCCGACCACTGACCTTGATCTTTGATTCCAATAATTAAAGACTGTTGTTGTTCCTTGTGATTAAGCCCCTATCCCAGTGGTTGGCAAACTCATTAGTCAACAGAGTCACAGTTTGCCGACCACTGAAGTAGGACAATGGAATATTACTCAGCCATAGAAACAAAATGCAATTCTGCATTATGACAGCATGCCTGGATATAGATGATCCTACTAGTTCTGCATCTCTAGTTTAACCCTTACTTATAAAATGCCAATGACCATATTAATAAAAAAAAAGAAGTCATATAGTGTAAATAAGCACAAGAATATGCCATAGCTATGTAATGGAATCTGTGGTATTATTTTTAAATGGGTTCCTTTGTCTAATATCTTGCAGAAATGACTTTAACATACATAATTAAGCCAGTCTTCTTCAAAGTAATTATCTTTGGGAATAGAAATGCAAGTAGAAACACAATTAATGAATATGCTAATTTCACTCTGTGAAATATCAAGGAATAGTTGATCTTTATTCATGGCTTAAAAATGCATACTATATTAAATTGAAGATTCCCATAAAATTTTAAAGAACTAAACATAATAATGCTATTTCAAGGTTAAACTTAAAACAAGGGGACAAAACATCAATTTATTATACCTGAGATTAATTAAATATAAAATCTGAAAAAATATGGACTAAATACCAGAAGGCTGTGTTGATGCTATTAAAAACTAGGCAGCTAATAATGACTCTTAATAATGTCCAGGGAGAATAGAATCTCACCACTCTCTATTAGTGCAAACTGCTTATTTTTCTTTTTTTGTGTGTGCAAATGAGCTAGTATTGCCATAATGAACATGTAAAACATCAGAAATAACTAAGTAAATACACAGGAATAAATTATTTCTGTTCTAAGAAACTAACCAGAGGGAACAAATATTCTTCTGGATTTGGGGCAATCAAAGTTCGGTAACAGAATAAAACATTATTTTCTTAGAAGGAACAAAAACTTTTCATTTTACAGTGATTTCCTTCATAAGATTTCTGAAAATCTGTGGTTTATTTATTTATTTAAATTTGGTTTTAAGTGAATTATTTGAAAAGTCAATCAGCAGATTTCTAAAACCGTTTTTTAGAACTAAGTTAAAATGTTCCTTAGTTGCTTAAATGACAGGTTGAAAAAGCAGGTTACTACTGTACCTTTGATTCACATAAAATTATATGTTAAGGAAATATAAAAGACATTATTTGTTCTTCTATAAAGTACGTAAGTAACTTATAAGTAACATCAAATCATAATTAAATAGTAGTTTTAAGTTCCAACTAAAATTTTCTCTCAACCTTCAGGTGTTTTATACTAACCTCTGTTTCATAATATTTTAGTCTATGGAGAATAATTTGACATAGTAACAATTTTATAAAATCACAAATGTAAAGCAGCCAAGTCAAAGTAGAAGAAAATCATCAACAGTGCATAGTATGTTTGCACCCCACCTCTGGAGCCAACTTTAATATGGCTTGAAGTTTTAGAACTTTGATGACTACTATTATCATAATTTGCCTAATTCAGTAGGAGGCATGTATTGTACAATACAAATAATCAAAACAATACACTTCAAGTATGCTGCACAAAGTTGTTTGCTGTGATGGGGTTTTCATTAACAAGCACTAGTGAGAGACAGCCTTCTTTGAAAATACAAATGCTACTCTACCTAGTTCCAGGTTTTAATATTTTTAATGGGCTTTTAAAGGGGAATTTTATGTCAAAAATAATTTCAAAAATCCTTTTTTTTCTAAAATTGCACTTATAGTTGTTTGACATTTGAGAAATATTCCCTATCTTAAATAATAAGTTGGTTTCTCTCCTACAAGCTTTTAACTTTAGGACTCACAGTTCTTGTATTAATACCAAAGAAGATTCATTCCTGATTTATTCTGTATATTTTATTTCATTCTGGGTTGTAGTCGATGACTAATGCAAAACAAAACAAAATAAAAATTAACATACAACATACTGCCTTTTTATGTTCTTACATCATGCTCCTAATTAACAGGGCCAACTCCATTGATTCTTAATAACACTTAGGAAACTGTGAGTGTCTAAAGAATATTGACCAATTTATTAAAAGAGTAGCATTGTTTAAATAAATATTGGTATTTTGAAAATGTAGGAAACTAAGAGGACCAAGGTTATTATTTTCTATGTGTTTAGTGTGCTTTATTTTTCCCTGGAAATCAATCTCAAAGAAGGTTACCTATTTCTAATAGATACTTTCACCTCTCCCACACATATGTGTATCCACAAGTCCCACTTCTTTTGTTAAGTTTTGTAATTAAGTGACTTTGAGTTAAAAACACCTCTCTACCATCATTTCCTAAATATCATAGCCATCCACACAAAGATACCCAATGCAGCCAATATTTATGTATTTTTAATGCTTTATTATATATTACTAGAGGACTGATGCACAAAATTCATGCAAGGGCCTTGGCCCTGACCCTTGCCCACCGCTGCTGCAGCCCAGGGGCCTCTGCCTCCTCTGCCATGGCCCCCGCTCACTGAGGCTTTGTCTGGAAGGAAGGGCGTCTGGAAGGATATCTGGTCTAATGAGCATATTATGCTTTTATTATAGAGATTATATTATAGTATAGGCATGTTTTTTCATGAATTATAATAAACCTGTAAAACCATATCTTACCAATGTGTAAGTTGGTCTTTGGTAACTTAAGATGCTTCATCATTGCTTCTATGTCATAATATTGGCAAGTTAGAGATGCCAGACTTCAGATACCAGTTAACATGAAGTATTTTTTCTTTTATTAGGTATAATGAAAAGAGACAGTATATATATCAACTTCATTTTGGCATTATAGAAACAATAGAAAATACAAAGGCCCAAAGAAAGGGAAACTTTTATTGAAGAACATCAAGGAAGGATGTGGCTAGAGCAAATAAATAAGGTAAAAATAATAGGAAATCAAGTCAGAGAAAAATAAGGGGGAAGGGAAATATTGTTTAGTGTTTGGAGTTTATAAGTATATTTATTTTTAAAAATGAGATTTAAAGCCATTGTAATGAGAAACTTAGGTAAATGGGTCTGTTTGTTGCTGTGTGAATACTAGACTATATATGTAGTTAGACTTAGGGAGTGATCAAGAGTGTGTGCAGATAAACCAGGTAGTAAGCTTTAAATCAATCAAAAATGATGGTTTCCCCGAGACCGGTTTGGCTCAGTGGTTAGAGCGTCGGCTTGCAGACTGAAAGGTCCCAGGTTCGATTCCCATCGGGGGCATGTACCTTGCTTGCAGGGGCATGTACCTTGCATGCAGGCACATCTCCACTGTGGGGTGTGCAGGAGGAGGCTGATCGATGTCTCTCTCTCATCGATGTTTCTGACTTTCTACCTCTCTCCTTTCCTCTCTGTAAAAAAATCAATAAAATATTTTTTAAAAAATTATGGTTTCTTGGATCATGATGATTGAAGTGGGAGCTGTGAAAAGGTGTCATACGCTTGGCATATATAGAAGATAGAACCAAAAACTTTGTTGATGGATAAGATGTGAGGAAGGAGAAAGTTGCCACAGACTAGTATGGGAAAAATCTGGACTGTTTTGGCAGGGAGAAGATAAGGCATTAGATTTCGAATGCATTACATTTGAGGAGCCTATTAGTAACTTACAACTGTTATAGATAGACCATTTGAGGAGATCTATAGCATCTACAATCTTCATTTTTTTTCTTTTTTTAATCCTGACCCAAGGATTGAGTTTTTTTTTGTTTTGTTTTGTTTTTTGTTTTTTGTTTTTTTGAGAGAGAGAAATGTTGATGTGAGAGAGAAACATCTATGGGCTGACTCCTATATGCATCCTGACCAGAAATTGAACCCACAATTTTGAGGTATATGGGACAACACTCCAACCAACTGAGCCACATGGCCAGGGCTGCAATCTTCATGTTTTATGATACTTTATTATTAATATATCAGTCAAGATCTTGTTAATAGTATTATAAATGTTGACAATCTCGATATTCATGATACAGTAGTATACAGTATATCTCCTATATTGGGAAATAGAATCTTGTGTGTAAAAAGAAGTGTCTCCTTACTATCATGGCACTGACAAGAAGTGACAATTTTTTTTTTCAAATTAGAAATTAGTTTAACAATCAGAAAGGTGTGGATGGAAACATTTCTATCACGGGCAACTTAGATAACATAAAATTTTAAAATGGAAAAATTTATATATCCATTTGTATTTCAAGTACTAAAGGAAGTTTGTGATGCCTTGTCATGTAACTTTATCCCTCACTCCATAAATTTGCTAAAAGAATGCTACTAGTTGCTAGAGAATGACACTAAATCTCCTATACCAGGACAGACACAATCCTTTGATAAAATAGGCTTCTTTATCTGTAATGTTATCATCTGTCAACTAAAGTGATATATTGTTACCATATTTTCTGGCATATAAGACGACTTTTTAACACAGGAAATTCTTCTCAAAAGTTGGGGGTCGTCTTATACGCCGGGTGTTGTATTATAGGGCGAGTATATCCCAAACTCTATATTTTAGCTGGAAAAGTTGGGGGTTGTCTTATACGCCCAGTCATCTTATATGCCAGAAAATATGGTACATCAAGGACAGAATATAATATGATTTGGGTATGGATACCCTAAGTTTTCTTTTGCATGAAGTAATCAGACATAGAGATATCCGACAAATACTGTAATTATTTAAAGTACTTCTGACAAAGTAGCATACTTCATCAATAATGTGAACATAATTGCAATGTGAATAGTCAAAATAATTATGATTAAACCACTCTTTTGATACTGTTTAGAAGAGGATAAAAATGATAATGATAAGGAACTGTGGTTACTGATATTTAGAACTCAGGGTTAATTTTCTACCTATTTGTAGGGATTACTTTCATTAATTTTTTCAGTTCTGATTTTGAAGTTCCAGAGGTGCTGAGCATTTATATGGATTGTCAAATAAATTCTGCTTTTTTACATGATATGACATACAGTTAATAATTACCATTCCATCATGATGTATCACTCTAGAACTTCACCAACTGCCCTCGGAGAATTTCTTTTTATTTATTTTTCTTCAAAGAAATCTAGATTATAAGGCAAGTACATTCCCAAATATTTATGTTAATCTTCATTTGAGTCTACTTATGAATAGTCTTAATAATTTTATTCATATACTTGATCATTTTGATTTTGAATGGATATCGTATTTTATTGCTTATTTGCCTTATGTAATTTATCTGCAACATTCTATCAACTATTAATCTGTATTTACTTTTATTGTCTTGGCTATTGTAAAGATTTAATTTTGGTTAGACCCATAACTTAGATTATTCTTCTTTCTTGCCTTTAATTTTTAAGTTGCATCATCCAAGCACACATTTCAAATTCATAAATACTGATGTATGTGACCATGACCAAATGCAAAGATGGTCATTTAGACTCCAAAAGAAAACTATAAATACATCTTTTTGTCATTGCAAAGAGCTATTTGCCTAACAGACTGAGCAATATATAACTCATTAAAATCAGTGAAACTATAAGAGTTGTCTCATTCTAATACTGTAAAAAAGTCGAGCATATGTATCATTATGGATCTGAACATGAACTTTGATTTGTGAAAGATCAGATCTCAGACTGCAATCCACTGTTCATATAATCTTCCTTTCAGTTAAATGTGTATGTGTGTATATATACATATATATGAATATGTATGGATACCCTAAAGATAGGACACATTTCACTGTTCCTTAAAGGAATAATCATTCATGCCTAGGCTATCATCACTAATCTTAAAATCATATTCAGGATCTCCTCTTTCTGAGAATATTTGAACCTCCAAAGTCTGATATTCATTCACTTGAAGTTGTTTTCTAGGTTATTGATCTGACTCCTCTATACTTTACAACCCTTGATGCTTTCAATTCGAATCGTGGATTAAATTTAACTGACATTTTCATATTTTGCACTTTCCTTTATAATATTACAATAAGGCTTAAATAATTGAATTCAGTATTTCAAATAACATGTAACAATTGGATGAGACCCTATAGGATATTTCAAAATAAACTGAACATTTCATAAAAATTTGTTCAATTCCAAACCTGATTAGACACAAGGCTAGAATCTATGGGAGTTCCATTTATACCTAAAGTATTGCTATGAGTAAGAAACTAATTTTTCTATTGAAATATTCATCTATACTAACATTCATAAACAATTGCAGCTTTAAAATTTACATGTGGTACAATTATTTCTCCTATTATTATTAACACTAACAGATAAGATGATATGCTTCTGACATCTTAATAGACATCCTTGTAAAATTTAATGGACTTCTACTATTTAGGGCACCTGTTTCACTTTCATGCCAATTATATCTAATTTAATAAATAAAATTGATTTTAAAATATGTTTCACCATATTTCTTTTATTGGACTACTACTCTTCATTGCAAATCAAGAAATTATACTTGGAAAATAAGAAGATGGAATTCTCGGATACTTTAATAACCAGTTTTTTATTTATTTGTTTGATTATTTATTTATAATTGAGGTCACATTGGTCTGTAACATTTATATAAGTTTCAGGTGTCCGATACAAATGTTATAATTTGACATTTTTATACACTACAGTGTGCTCATCACCAAATGTCTGGTTTCCATCTGTCACCATACAGCTGACCCCTCTACCCATTATGCCTATTTCCCCACCCCCCTGCCTTCTGATAACCACCAATATTTTTTTCTGTATCTATAACATTGTTTTTGTTTTGTTTGTTTGTTTTTTATTTCACATATGAGTCAAATCACATGGCATCTCTTCCTCTGTCTTATTTAACTTAGTATAATAACCTCAAGTACCATCCATGTTGTTACATGGCAAAATTTCATGTTTTTTTATTGCTGAGTAGTATTTCATTATATATTATATCTTTTTTATACAATCAGCATCAGATGCCTTTTTTTGGGGAAATTTCTTCCTATATTAACGAAAACAAATATGTTGGAAAAGACTCTTTAAAGCTATAGTTTATGTCATTGAATGCATTTGATATCTTATATTTCTGGTATTATTTCCATAAAATAAGGAATAGGATTTGGTCCAGATTCCAAAGGCTTCATGCTGTTATTGCTGAATTCCAGACTGTCTTTGAAATATCCCCAGTATTAGGACGGAGACTCTTTTACAGTCTACTTGCTCATTTAATTGTGGGTATATATGAAGTGGTCATTATGACCTGGATTTGGGGTCAAAATAACTTTACTTTTATAACTAGAGAGTAGAGAAAACTTGCCAGATATGGTACTAAACTATAGGTATATCCATTGTTTAGAGGAAAAGTTAATATAATACCATCTTACTTGCTTTTCAAGGTAGAACTCACAATGAAATGAGAGATTGTGCTTGACAGAGAAGCAGAATCTAAATAAACATTCTATCATCTAAATAAAATGGAAGCAGCATTCTCAGCCTACTTGAATTGAGCTGATTCAGATTAAATCTGGTTCCAAAAATTGTCTTCATAGAAATATAGTACCATCATATAGCAATTCTTATGTCATTATATTCAGTTCTTTGGAGAGAGCTTTAATGTTTTTCTGAGTTTGCTGACAAGTTTAGACAATCCTTTATAACTGTCATATGGTAATTACATTGGTAATAATAACTAGTATATAATCTTCAAAGCTGACTATATCAAATGGTACTTTGGATAATTAGATGAATAACTTCTAGTATGTTTTCTAAAAATATGTCATCACTCCAGTTATACCTCAAGCTTGCGTATACTTCCTAACAAAGAATTTAGAAATATCCTCCATTCCTAATTTATAGAAATAGTGCCCCCCTTTATTTATAATTGCCTATATCATTTATTTGAATTTTTTGTCTTTTCTTTATTGATTAAGGTATTACATATGTATCCTTGTGCCCCCTCATGCTCACTCCCATGGTGTCTATGTCCATTGGTTAGGCTTATATGCAAGCATACAAATCTTTTGGTTGATCTCTTCCCCCTTCCACTCCCCTAACTGATGAATAAAAACAGACCCAGAGAGAGAAGCATTGATTAGACTGTCCTCATTTTTATTTATTTCACTAGTAGACATATCTATTATGCCAATCTTTGTTTGATATACAAACCAAGCCAACTTGAAGTATTTTTAAGATAGGGGAAACTAATGAAAAAGGTTTATTTACACCTCCTAAATTATTGCAATACAGTTAAATAATAACCTTAATATCTAATTTTAGATAATATTAACATGAACCTTTATAAACTACCTATCATCGCAAAGCATGTTAAAACTTTATGAGTGATCAATTTTTCAATAGTGCATAATTTTGATAATACTTGTTTAACTTACCTCATAATCTATAGTTTTAGATAACTATAAATTTTCAACACACTAATTCACCCCACTTTAGAATATAGTAGTTCTAATACAATTTTAATAATTATTGTTATGATGGCTATTGTAATGTGTTTGGCCTGAACCAGCATAGTAGTACCAACTTTTTTTTCCTATCACTTCCCCAAGATATTTTAATCTTACTTTCCCTTATTGCTGCATTGTGCTTCAGCAGACAAGAATGTAAAAATAGTAGTCAGCAGTACCCTCTGGCAGGAAGTTAGAAGTTTTAGAGATGTTGAACAAAGGATGTATACTGTGTGATATGTAGTTGTAAGTGTTGAAACAGAGTTAGTAATGTAGTTAATTAAAATAACAGGATTCATGTTTCAGAAGAAGCATGTAGAACCTGTTAGCTTTGAATTAAAAAGTTAGTCTCGCTCTTACAAAAGAGTAAGTCTTGGTCTCAAAAATCATTAAATTAAAATGTTTTACAAATTAGAAATCATCAAAGAATAAATGCGAGGTTAAATTTGATTTTTTTTAGGTTTTTAAATTCAGGATAATGAAAATTGCACTTTCGTACAAAGAAATATGAAGAATAAGTTATTTTAATAAACAAATCACTATAAGAGAAAAAGCATATCTTTTGGACTCAGACAAATCTTATTTGAATTTGAGCTCTACAATTTACTACCTGTGTAGTATAGGAAAAGTTACTTGATTTTTCTAAGTTTTGGGTTTCTAATGTATAAGTAGGCATAAGGAAATTTACCTCTCTGTATTGAGTACTAAATTGGATAATTAATATAGAATGATGTTAACTCTGCATATTTATTTAATATATAATACTTTGTTAATACATTTTTCTAACTGATTTTTTAAGTTATTGTAAGGAAATTAGATGTGTGACAAAGACTTAACCAGTTTAAGATTTTTCTTCTCCTTTTTTTTGCCTGCCTTTCTGATTTCATCCTAGCTAACTAATTTAGAATATATATATATATATATATATATATA
>JAAGEH010000015.1:24479473-24578129 GCA_011751065.1 Lasiurus cinereus | reverse complement strand
TTATATATATATATATATATATATATATATATATATATATATATAATACATTGTGACATTGTGACATTGTGGTTTTAAGCTTATGAAAATTTATTTTAGAGTTGAATTTTCCTTCTAGAATATCCAGGCATTTCTATGTACCTAAATTATTTCTTTCATTCTAAATCAGAAGTCTCAATAATTTAAGCAATTTATACTTTAGGGAATTCGGCATAAATACATTTATCCACATATATTAGAATATGGACCTTTAAGCATTGGACAATGAACAGAAAAAACAAATCAGAAAGAACATCCATCTTTTAATAAATAGTCTGGATTCTTAGAGAAATAAACAAGGTAATTGACATCAGGACAAGTTGGCCTGCCCTGATTTTTGAAAGCTAACGGGGAGAATTGAACATGCTGGGATGAGACAGGAGTGCGATTGAATGGATTTGGTTGGGAACAAGCAGTAAAATAAATATTTTTTTTAAAAAATCAGGAAGTAAAAAGTAAGAGTTAGTAATAAAATCTATAAAACAGTGTTATGGTGAGGACAGAAATATTGATCCAGCAGTGATCACTTCAGCACCTGGAAGAAGTCCATAACATTCTTTGATCCATAACATTCTCTGATTCAAAATTACAAAGTTTCTGAATATATTTAAATATATGCTCAGAGCATTATTCTTTAAGTCTGGTATAATCCAGTTCCATGATTTTGATATAAACGATTACTTTCTATTTCTATTCAGGATCACTCATAATTTTCTCTTAGTTTCAGTACTTTCAAATTAAAGATATGTACTCCATAAAATATTGTCAGAAAGCCCGCTAAAACTCCCTAAATAGTGTGTGTATGTGTATTCAGTTTCATTGAAATGTTGTTCCTTCTCTTCCATTTTCTGTTCTACACTGAAACTTAATTTTGCAACTTGCTAGTATGACTTCATTTGGAATTCTATGTGGAAGTCATTAATGCTATCATCAAATGTTCCAGTTTGCCTCTCCTTAGTGGCCACAAGGCAGGATTGCATTTTCTGTATAGCTTCCTTGTAGTTGGATGGGGCTGTAACTAGTTCTGGTCTGCATTGTGAGCCATTTACTTGCTAAGGGAGAGCATTTAATTTGAGATGAAGAACCTTTCAGAGCTTTTTTTTTTTACCTCTTTGCCACAAAGACTGAAATTATTCAAACTGGTGATTGTTATATGTGCCTGGGTTCCAGAGTAAGTTGACTGGGAGCAGAGCCCTAGACTGATAATGTATGTGAGAATATAATTGTGGTTCTAAACCACCGATACTTTGGAGTTGTTACTACAGCATAACTTATCATGATGGAATAATTATAAACTTATTTTGAGCATCACAAGTAAGTGTCAGAGGTATGCATTTATGCTTATTCCAGAAAAAAAAATAATACCACACCCCTCAATGGTAAAATGCTTTTCATTTTTTCCCTACAAGGTGTTCTTTCAGACATACGGAGGACTCCATGCATGGAGATATTTTAGTTAAGCCCAGAATTCGTCAAGAGATTACAGTTTGGAAATATACTTAAGGTACTATATTGCCTGACACTCTGTGTATTTCTTTGGCAAAAAATTATATCTTCCAAATAACTGCCTTTATTTTATTTTAAATTATTCAACAACCCAAAAAGTCCACAAAAACAGAAAGGATCTCCTGATATAAAAGATAGCTAATGGTTCATAAAAGTATCTTTTCTCTCCCTCGGTGGGGAGGATGGAATTCCTCAATGCCCATTAAACAGCTGCTATATGAAACATCAAATTGTTACACAAAACAAAAAAAAAGTCTTTAGAGAGCTTTAAAAAAAAGTGACATTAATTGCTATTGCTTATTTTGTCCTTCCTCTCTATTTTTTCTGTCTTTACATTTGTCCTATATTCCCTATGATGGCTTTCTCTCAGTTTGTATACATTTCCATGATATGCTATGAACATAAATATTTTAAGAATTTCTGGAAATAGAAAGTAACAGAAAAGTAATACTAAATTATTTGGGATTTATGTGTTTTAAATCCCTAGCTTAATAATTTTATGAAAAAAAAAAATAGACTCAAACATTTTATATTGATTTGCATGGCTAGTTGCTGTTGACATATTCTTTAAAAGATTATTGAAAAAATCACCAATAGCTATCCTCAATGCCTGGTTGACATTTTATCAAATAAGAGTTAACACATAAATTGGTAATACTCTCTAGAATAAGCATCATTCTTTTCACAAGTCTGTAACAGACTGAGTAGGAGCATCTTAAATTGCCTAAACTTCCCATCACACCCACAAACAAGGAGATGACTAGAGAAGTTGAGAATATGGACCTACTGAAAAGGAGTCTAGCTTAGCAAATTGAAAAGAACAAGAATACACAAAAATAGTTTAGAAGGTATTTTCTTTTAGTAGGTGGGTTTGTTTCATATAAAACCATCACTTAATCGATGAAAAACAATAAAACAGTCCTGATGTTTCATTCTTTTTTAACCCAGAAAAATTTTGTTTTATTATTAAAATTTTTAGATTACTCCAAAACATAAATTAGCATTATATTTCTACTCTTCTCCACTGTTTTACACCCAAATCCTCACCAATATATTTTGAAAGCAGATCTTCATGAAGGGGAAAGGATTATAACTGCTATAGATTCACAAATGAAGAAAGTTTTCACTGAATTTAGAGAGGGCTTCAAAGAGGAGGTGGTATTTGAACTATAAAATTTAGTAGCTTCTCATGTAATGTCAAATATTACAGGCAAAGGAAACAGTATAAACCAAGACACAGACATTCAAATGTCTGATGTGTTTAAAAACACGTGCTATGGGTAGAGCATGTCACTCACATTAGGGAGGAGTAATAGAAGATGAGCCTTGGAAGGAAAGCTGAGCCAAGTTGGAAAGCACCTTGTAGATCACTGTTAGTGTACAGTACAGAAAATATAGCTCTTCAGCTATTTTCAATTATTTTCCTAAGATCACACGACTACTGATTAACAGAATTGTGATTTGAATGTAGGCAGGTTTGTTTCCAGAACTTGTACTCTTAACCACTATGTTGTAGATAAACATACAGGTAACAGCTTTTATGAGTAATGTACAAGCTAAGGATCAGGAAGCAAAGGTAATTGTGTAGAGGAGCATTCATTATTGTTGTTTTGGAGGAAGTAAACTTTGGATTGATGATTGAAGTATGTTATTTTCATGGTGAGCAGGGAGGAAGCAGAAGGTAGCCAAAAGAAGAGCAAATGTTCTCATACCTCACTTGGTTCTTTGTCTTACGGTAATTTTGCATTTTTTTCTCTTATCTTTTCTCCCCTCTCCTGCCTTTTCTCCTCACCTTCTCTGTCCTTGGAATAGAGACTGGAACTGAAGTCATCAGGCCATTTATAATTTAAAACAAGTGGTAGTTGTTTCTGTGGTATATTTTATAGTTGATAGATAAATAGAAACATACAGTTATTTCTAGATCATGTTTATAAACTACAAATGTATGATACCTTAGTTTTCTTTAGAACTCTCACAGGAGTGTTTTTATAATACATGTAGATCTGCACTAGAATTACATTAACAGAGAACCCCATCACCATATCTACTCATTACACCCAATTATAAAACCTGAGCTGCTTGGCCAAGATATTCATTAACCTTTACAGAGCTTATAATAGGAAATCTAATCACAGGGAGGTAGGTGATAGACTGCATGCTGAAAATGAGTGCAGTTGTCATGTACAGTAAATTTTAATACCCAAATTCTCTATAAATTGGGCAGTTTCATGAAATTGAATGGGGAAGCTCTATTTAACCAGCTTAAAAGTATGAAATTTGAATTCATTTGCATTGCAAAAATAATGACTATATCTGAGATAAATGCTAAAAGAACATTTTTACTCTTTATTCTAATTGAAGTTACTGTATTTATTAATTTTATTTCTCTTTATATATTTTAAGTATTTTAAATTCTCATATATATATATTAATTGTCACCCGAGGATATTTTTCCATTGATTTTTAGGGAAAGTGGAAGAGAGAGGGAAAGACAGAGAGCAAAATTTATATAAGCAAAACACATTGATTGGTTGCCTCCTGCAGGAACCCTGGCCAGGGACAGGAAGGAGCCTGCAATACAGGTACATGCCCTTGACTGGAATCGAACCCGGGACCCTTGGGTCCACAGGCCGACACTTTATCCACTGAGCTAAACCAGCTAGAGCAGAACATTCTCTTAAAATATAGAATAAAACTAAGTTTCTTGTTTTTTAATAAACAAGTTTACCTTAAATTTCATATTGTTTCTTTAGTGCGTAATACAAACCATCCTTGATGATTTACCATATGTCATGTACCTTTAATCCAAATTGTTTGTTCTTAAATCATTAACATTGTTTGAATTAACCCCACTGCACTATATATTAAAATTTTATACATAAGAATGCACTACTATTTTTAATACCTTAAATAATATAATAAAAAATTAAAAGGAATGATTTAACAGACATAGATAATTCCAATTTTCAAACTACTTAATTTATATAGCATTTGGAATTTTTAATAAGTCATAATTCCTAGAATGTTTTCTTTACCTTATTTTACGACTACTTTTTTTTCTCCTACCTCTTTGAACATCCTTTATTTCATTCTATCACTTACATTTTCATTTAATTCTGTGCTTCCTTGGGGCTCTATGTATGTCCATTTTTATATTCTCATTCTGATAATCATTTCTACAAAATATAACTTATTCCCTTGTCTTCAATTTTTATCTATGTGGTACTAAAATTGTTAATTTTTCATTGAACTACTCACTTACTCATTTATTTTAGAAATATTGTTGACTATTTTGCTATGAGGTGGATTAAACATAGTCCCTGTCTTCTAGGAATTTATAGACTAATGAAGGACTCAGACAAATAAATGTGGGGTCTTTTAGTTCAAAGTAAAAGCTTAAGTAAGTACTGTTGTGTTTGGATCAGAGTATTTAGGGATGGGGGCAGTGAGATATGAGGTGTAAATTTTTTTTAAATATTTGAATAAATACTTACAGCCAGGGGTTATTTTATTAAAATAGTATTTAACCTGGATGTATATATACATATAAATATTTTGTGACAGTGACAGAAATGTCTTAACATTAGTGACATCCATTATTCATTTTAACAGCCTCCTCTGAAAACCAAATTCAGTAGTGCCCTATTAATGTATTCTCAGGATATTCAATATAGACATACAATTTCTTCTGAAAAAGTTCTTTAAAATGACAGACATTAACATAGAGATATAGATATTAAACAGTAAAAATTGTCTTCCTGTTAAACATTTTAAAAATATGAATGGGTGACAAGTATTTCATTTACTTATCCACTTGGCTTTTCACCTATATTCGTATTTTACCTATTACAACTAATTTCATCATTTGGTCTGAAAAATATTTCTGACACTGACATGCAGTTTTTGGTTTAAGAATTCTTTAAACAAAGTATTAGCATAGAAAAGACTCCACTAATATGATCTTGATATAGAATATGTTAAGTGTTTGGAGCTATTGGCAATGAGTTCTAAAGGCCAATATGTGAAGGGCAGAAACAACTACTTGCACATTTAAACATTTCTATTTCTTAATGGCAGTGCAAGGGAAGTTAAAAATCAGTCATTATATGATGCTTTGAATCAAACCAGCAATATCTTGTATAAGTGACATTAAAATTGGAATAGAAGCAGATGTGGATAATTTATAAATTTTAGTGCCACCTATAAATGCAGTCATGATTTATGCAATTATATTCTATTTCATCTTTAGTTGACTAATGAAAGAATACAGATAATGAATTTCTTGTTAAAAGCACAAGAGCAAGCTTATCTTTAAAATATCAGGAAACCTAAGTGCTGAAGTACTAACAATTCAATTTTTAGCCCTGAGCATTATAAATATGTGCAGAGTAACTTTCTCTAATTATAAAATTGAAAGAAAGAGAAAATACTTTTGAAAAACATAGTGATCAAAGGGAAATACTTAGAAGCTAGACTCTGGATTCAAACCTCAGCTTTACAATTCATTGGCTGTGTTATCTTCAGCAAGTCATTTAAACTTTCAGTGGTTCAGTTTAGTCTCCTACAAAATAAGTACAATAATTACAATACCTACATCATAAACTTGTTCTGAGGAATAAATTGGTAAAACACTTACACTGTTTGCTATGTTCTTGCTATTACATTTTTTGAGACTGGTACAATATAATATGAATGTTAAAAACAAATCATAATGCTTATTATTTATGTGAAAGTAATTTAGAAACCATAAGTATGATAAAACTAAAGGTTTTGATTTATCTATTTCAATAGTTAAGAATAAAAAAGACTTTCAGTTGAAGGTAATGGGATGCTAGAGACACCTAAATAACTCACAAATGATACAAATGCTATCACATGAAAATACAACTATCATCAAAAACACATCCCTAAACATCCCCTGGTAAAATTTATGAACAGAAAGGACAAAAGAAAAAAATGATACAACCTCTAGAATTAAAATAAAAAGTTGTCTCTAGAGGACTTAAGATCATACTGGGATCAGTCATCTCATAAACAACAGTTGAAGACAATTTTAAAACATCTCTGGAGTTCTAAAAGAAAAAAAAAAAACAATTGCCTATCTAGATATCTATACAGATCATTTGATTATTCCAGTGGAAGGGTAAAATACAGATAATTATTGACTTAAATGCTACTAATATAAAAACAGGTAACATTTATTGAGCATTTATTATGTGACACTGTTCTAAATTATTTATTGCAGCACATATATGTATAATGTATGACAGCATTTACAAGTGGCACTAAATAAATATATATATATATATATATATATATATGGCCTTCCTTCCCCTGGCTGCCGGCACGATTTTCTTCCAGCACCCATGACCAAGGTCTTTGCTCTGGCTGCAGTGGAGAAGTAAAGCCTTGAGGTTTCTCCACTCTGGCTGCAGTGGAGAAGCCAAGCCTCTTCAGTCTTCAGTTGTCTTCAGTCTTCATTCTTCAGTCTTCAGTTTTTGCTCCACACCTGCATATGCAAATTAATCTGCCATCTTTGTTGGGTTAATTTGCATACTCATTCCTGATTGGCTGGTGGGCATCACGGAGGTACAGTTAATTTTGCATCTTTCTCTTTAATTATTGTAGATAATTTAGAACAGTGGCTATCATATAGCAAGTACTCAATAAACAGCTGTTTTTATGTTATATTTATAGTATTTTAAATATAAAAATATTTATATTTATATAAATATATATAATAGGTCCCTCTCTCTATATATCAAATTCTATCCTTATGTGTCAGATACTAATATTATTCCTTTTGCTTCATGGGGATTTTTTATGGAGATAACATTTCCCTTTATTTTAAAAATATAAAAAGTAAAAAACTGAAGCACAAGGTCACACAGCTAGTGAATGACTTAATGAAGTTTCAAATCCAAGTAATTTGGTCTGAGAGTCCTTGCTCTTACCCATTATGGCATACAATTTTCTGTAGAAATTTTAAGAAGAAGCTCTCTTTGTGTACTGGCTTGAACAGAGGAGGCTATGAGCATTGATCTGGTAGGCATCATATAAATTGAGAGAAAGGATGAATCATAGGAGTCAGAGCTCAGAAAATCATGAAAACTTTGCTTTGATGATAGAGTTTGATGGTGATTAAAACTAGGATTAAATATAAATTTTTCAATTTTTGAACCAATCAATTTGCTTTTTCTGCTTATACAATGTTATCCTAATCCAAATACAATGGAAATTTATTTATAATAAAATAATGAGGAATGGGAAGATAGGAAGAAGATGGACAAAGAAATAATAAAATGCCTGAAATTTCAATAAGCTATCTAAATCAACTCTTCTTTCCATAACTACAAACTTTCTGCTTGCTTTCCATAACAACTCATTATCTCATCACATTAAAATAACCTATATATAGGTTTCATACTTTACTTCAGTCTCACTTGACCCTCAATTCATAGTATGTGACCCTGAAAAGGAGATTTCTTTTTTTGAAATAAACTGGTATCTAAATTCATCATCCTCAAAGTTGTACTTATAGGAATGTTACATACACACACATCCTGTGCATACAGAGATTTATCACTCTTCAATGATAGAAGCCAACTGGCCTTCACATATAATGGTAACTATGAGTAAATTCATCTATAATGTTTGCAGGAATGATATAATACAAGTTCTTGTCAAGGTAGTTTTTATATTTTGGCCCCCAAAGCTACACATAAATTTACAAAGATGGAATTCAACCTAATCTATCATTGAATTTCAAAATCCCAAGAAGAGATAGGGGAATATCAGTGAAGAGAATGATAGAACCTTTTTTTTCTGTAGCAAATATTGGTCCTTATCTTATTTTTTCATAATACTGGTAAAATAAGTTCCAGCTTCTGAAACATGTAGCACTGGAAAATAAGTTTCATGCTTGTATTATTTTGTTTTGTTTTGACTTGTCATTATTTTCTGTTCAATAATCTCATTATATGTCATGGGGCCTATTATAAAGTCAGAGATTATCAGTCAAAATAAAAATGATCAAGGGAATGAAGACAATGATAAGAGTGATGTTGGAGTGATTGGCTTTGTGAAATGGCATGGGCATGGAGTGTTTAAATGCAGGAGATTATTAAAGCATAATGATAAGGGTTTAAATATGACAATGTGTTGAAGAAATGGCTTACTAAGAGTGAAAAGAGATGATCACCAGACAAGGTTATCACAACTGTATATCTAGGTCCCAGTAAAGTTCTTTGAAGATATTCTTCAATAAATATTCATTGAATGAATAAATGTGTATCTGGGTCCATCAATATTGACCTTAATGTAATTAGTGTGTTGGTTGAAGTTGAAGTGGATAATTTGGCATTGACTAGTTTTTCTTTTCTTTTTACACAGGATTTCACATTCCAGTGCAAATGAGATACTTTGATGAATCAGATACATCTAAAAATTCTCAAAAAAACCCGTAATTTTAGTTATTACTCAATTCATTATGATCATACCTTAGTTTACATGCAGTAGATAACAAAGTATCAATCTATAGCAGCAATTAGTCAAGACTCTTAGTGAGTTTTAATGATATAGTAAATTATTACTCAGGTTTCTTTATAATTAATAAGTCCATTATATTCCTTTAATCAGGTATGATTTTGTAGAGGGGAAAATTTATTCATCAATTCTTCTGGTACAATGTACGGACACAGTGACTATGTAAAATTTGTATCTATTGCTAACAAGTGCTGGAATATTACATCAACAATAATTGTTGTAAAAATTGCCATTAAATATGAAAAGATTCCATCTGAACTGTGAGATAATGGACATAGCTTGAAAACACATTTCCTGGTACTAGAAAAATAGTGGAAATAAAAGAATAGCATCTGAGGACAGTACTACAAATACAAGTTTTGTTTCTAGGTTGCAGAATCTATGTTCATAGCAGCACAATTTACAATAGCTAAGATTTGGAAACAGATTAAGTGCCCATCAGCAGATGAGTGGATTAAAAAACTATGATACATCTATACAATGGAATACTATGCTGAGGTAAAAAAAGAAATTCTTACCATTTGCAACACCATGGATGGAACTGGAGAGCATTATGCTAAATGAAACATGCCAGAATCTGTCTGAATTCACACCATGACTCCTCAATATGATGTCCAAACTGAATAAAGAAAATTCTGCTAGTTCAATAATAGCTGTGATTTTCACAATATGAACTTTAAAAAAAGTCTCTCAATTGGCTGAAATAAGGCCTAAAGTAACTTATTTGAAAAGTCTAAATGGATGGCATATTTTCTGAATCTTTCCATAGCTGCAGATTTGCTTCTTTTGCCTTCACACATGCAAGTCTTCATGGCTAAATGTAAAAGACATGTCAAATCCTTTTTCCACCAGAGCTCTTTAGATGTTATATTGCCTTTAGGACTAACATGTTACAGATAAATTTGGAGCCATCTTTCTTTAGATTATCTTTATTATTTTTTCCTTCCCAGATGCCTGCAGGACTTTAAAATGTATCCTTATAACATAAAAGTTGAACCAGATATTTAGATATGGGTTTCTTTTCATTATTTTTGCTTTAAATTTAGTTAAGCACTTTCAAGGTGAATAAATGGTATTTCTTCAACCCAGGAAAGTTGTATTCAACTATATATTTTTTATAACTTCTGTTACATTTGTTCCTCAGATACATCAGTTATTCATAGACTAGATTACCATTTTTCTTCCTCCATAGCTACCATTCTCATTCCTTTTTCCTCTTTTTAGGACTGCAGTAAAAATTCCCAAGTTTTTATTTTACATTATTAATTTGATATTCTACAGTATCTTTCATCTTTTTAGTGATTTCAATTTGAATTTGAATTTCCTCATCTTATATTGCATTTTATTTGCATTGAAACCCTTCCTTATCTTGCCCATCACCCCATCATCTCAGAATGTTGTCCATATGCCTTTGTGCTTTTGTATCCTCAAGGTATGTCTCCTCCCCCCTGTTATGTTTAGGATGTCAAAGAGTTTTGTAACATTTTCTTCTGAATCTTGCAGGGACTCATTTGCTCTGATATTCTGTTCTTTTAAATTTTTTGTTTCATTTCCCCTGAGTTTTCATGGCTCGTGTCCTGAGTTCGTCTTTTATTTTCAAGTTAAGCAAGTTTTCTTCCTACAAAATATTAGGCAACAGAACTGCTGAGTTGTTTGCCCTTATCCCAGTCTTTGCCAACTCAAAGAAAGGTTGAATAACTTATTTGGTCCATAGTTAGAGGGTAGGTTAATATCTACATATCATAGCCCTATTCCTAGTTTTTAGCTGCTAGGCACTTAATGTAGTTTTGCTTTACTTCAATAACTTTTTCTACATCCAGCCTTATTCCATAAAGTACAATAAAATTTATCATTTCCAGCTTGTAGATTTAGCAGTTTATTCGTGGGTCTTTCTTACATATTTCTATGATAAAATATGTGACTACCAATTGTCTGTCCCATCATTTTTCTGGGAGTTGCAGTCTCTCAATGAACATCAAAAGATGGTTGAGGGTAGGCATATTCTGTTTGCCTCATAAAGTAGTACCTTCACATAGAAATATGGTTGACCAAAGTTCTAGTTAGTATAGATCCTGGGACTCTGAGCCATAGACCACAGTGTAGAATTCCAAAACCTCACCCATCTTACTTTCATGAAGCAAAGTTTTGCTAGTTTCTTATTTGGTTTGGTCTCATTAGCCAAGATACTGGCCTTTCTTGTTTCTTAAATTTATTTTATTTTTTACTAGAGGCCCAGTGCATGAAATTCGTGCCTGGGGTGTCCCCTCAGCCCAGCCTGCACCCCCTCCAATCCGGGACCCCTCAGGGGATGTCCTGTGGATTGGGCCTAAACCAGCAGTTAGACATCCCTTTCACACTCTGGGACCATGGTTCCTAATTGTTCACCTGCCTGCCTGCCTGATCATACCTGACTGCCACCCCTGTTGGCCTGGTCACCCCCAATTGCCCACCCTGCTGGCCTGGTCGCCCCTTAGTGCCCTTCTGCCATCCTAGTCGACCATTACTATGCCCCCTGCTAGCATGGTTGCCCACAACAGCCCCCCCACGCCAACCTGGTCACCCCTCACTGCCCCCCTCTGCTGCCCTGGTTGTCTCTCAATTGCCTGCCCCTGCGAGTCTGGTGTCTCTCAACTGCCCCACCCCTGTGGGCCTGGTAGCCCCATGCAACCTGGTTCTCAGTCATTTGGTCGCCCCTCACTAACACCTCTGCTGGCCTGGTTGCCCCACACATCCTGCTGCTTAGTCATTTGATCAACCCTCACTAACCTGCTTGCTGGCCTGGTCACCCACACAACCTGCCGTCTGTCTGGTTGTTTCAGATGTGATGGTTACTTAGCCTTTTTTATATAGAGATTATCTTGGGCCTTTTGTGTTCTCAACGTTTTCCGTATATTTGTAATATTTTCTTCATTTAATGTTTAATAAATACTGTTCAGATTATTACAGTTGTTCCTCTTTTTCGCCCAATAGCTCCCCTCTACCTGGTTCCGACCCCACCCTCTGCCTTTACCCCCACTACTGTCCTCAAGTATAGGTGTACAATTTTTTGTCCAGGCTCTTCCAACACTCCCCATACCCCATTACTTCTGAGAATTGTCAGTCCACTCCCTTTCTCTGCCCCTGATTCTATTATATTCACCAGTTTGTTCTGTTCTTCAGATTTTTTTTCAATTGATTTTTAGATTCACTTGTTATAGATATGTATTTGTTGTTCATAATTTTTCTTTACCTTTTTCTTCTTCTTCCTCTTCTTAAAGAGTGCCTTTCAGCATTTCATATAATACTAGTTTGTTGTTGATGAACTCCTTTAGCTTTTTCTTATCTGTGAATATCTTTATCTGACCTTCCATTCTGAATGATAGCTTTGTGGGGTAGAGTAATCTTGGTTGTAAGCGCCTGCTATTCATCATTTTGAATATTTCTTGCCAATCCCTTTTGGCTTGCATAGTTTCTGTTGAGAAATCAGCTGACAGTCATATGGGTACTCCATTGTAGGTAACTAACTGCTTTTCTCTTGCTGCTTTTAATATTCTCTCTTTATCATTTGCTCTTGGCATTTTAATTATGATGTGTCTTGGTGTGGTCGTCTTTGGGTTTCTTTTGTTTGGGGTTCTGTGCACTTCCAGGACTTGTAAGCCTATTTTTTTTATCATGTAGGGGAAGCTTTCTGTCATTATTTCTTCAAATAGGTTTTCAATATCTTGCTCTCTCTCTTCTTCTGGCACCCCGATAATTCAGATGTTGGTATGCTTGAAGTTGTCCCAGGGGTTCCTTACACTATCTTCATATTTGTGGATTCTTTTTTCTTTTTGCTTTTCTGGTTGGGTATTTTTTGCTTCTTTATATGTAAAATCTTTGACTTGATTCTTGCGATCCTTTAGTCTGATGATGGATCTCTGTATATTATTCTTCATTTCAGTCAGTGTATGCTTAATTTCTAGTTGGTCCTTTTTCATATCCTCAAGTATCTCACTAAATTTATCAGCAGTTTCTAGAAAATTCTTTTTTTTCTTTTAATATATATATTTTATTGATTTTTTTTTACAAAGAGGAAAGGAGAGGAATAGAAAGTCAGAAACATCGATGAGAGAGAGACATTGATCAGCTGCCTCTTGCACGCCCCCTACTGGGGATGTGCTCGCAACCAAGGTACATGCCCTTGACCAGAATCGAACCTGGGACCTTTCAGTCCACAGGCCAACTCTCTATCCACTAATCAAACCGGTTTCGGCATAGAAGATTCTTGAATAATCTTACAACCATGGTTTTGAACTCTATATTCAGTAGTTTCCTTTCTTCCATTTCTGTCATTTGTGACCTGTTTCTTTGTCACCGCATTTTGGCTGCTTCCCTGTGTTGATAGCATGGTTCATGTGCTAGGGGTACTATAGGTCCCAGTGGCTCAGCCTCCCCAGTTACCTGAGGTGGACACTCCTGGTGCACTCCTTTGTGGGCTGTGTGCACAGTCTTGTTATAGTTGAGCCTTGATTGTTGTTGGTATCACTGGAAGAAATTGACCTCCAGGCCAGTTGACTGTGAGGATCAGTTGTGTCTACTATGGGAAAAATTCCGTGCTGGAAACACCCTTATGGGGCAAGACTTGCTTCACTGGAGCTTTTGGTGCTCACTGAGTCTGCCCCCTGAGTGTGTCCCTTATGGATCTGAGGAGTTGTAATCTGTATGGTTCCACTCTGACCACTCTTGGATCTCCAAGGAGGTGCAAATTTAGACTCTGCTTGAGGCCACCCAGCAGGAGATATGGAGAGATCTGCAGATTCCTCTTCTTTGTTTGGGGTTTGGAGGTGCCCAGATGAGGACCAGTTGTGAAACAATGCAAGATGCTGTGGGGCCTTGGGCCTTCTTTTGGAAGTTCTGGGGATCTCTGACCCAGCTACAGTTTGTTAGGTAATTTTAGATTGCAAAGGGCCAGGTCATTCATATGCAAAAAACTCTGAACACAGCTGGGGTGAGGTTGTAAATTGGGTGGGGCGGAGTCTCATGGAATCAACAGGGTGGAGCAAACAGCCCTGCTCTAAGAGGCCCCTGGGTCTCAGTGTCCCACAGTAATCATCACAAACACCTCTGAGAGAAAGTTGCCCTCCCTCGTGTCCTGGCCCAGTGCCAGACAGGCCAGCTTCCCACTGTATGAGTCTGAGTCCCCAGAGTCTCGCCCACAACTGGAGTTCAGAGCAGTAGGGAGCTTGTGTCTCCCTCCAGATTGAAAAGACAACTATGTCCTCAGTTGCCAGCTCTTTCCAAGCTTGCGCCTTTGTACCTCCGCACTTTACTTCCACACCTCCTCTGAGTCTCCGTGTGCTTTTCTCTTTCCTTCTAGTTGGAGAATTTTCACTCATCCAGTCTTCCTATGGTTCTGGATGATGTCCATTTTGTCTTTTAGTTGTAGTTTTGAAATGCTTGTGTGCGGCAGCAAATTCAGATGTTTACCTATGCTGCTATTTTGCTTTCTCTTCTGTAATATTTTCATAGAAAGTTTGGAGAGACTTCTTTAGGGTCTAAAGGTCAGATATATTTTAAACCAGAAATTGCCAATCGATTATTCAACATTGTATATGTTACAGATGGCTAAAAGAATTTGACAGGATTGATACAAATTAATCATCACTATCAGAGAAAGTATTTCAATGATCTATTATTGGGTAATAATTTCATTATCTTTTTAGATTGAAAGAACACACACACAAAAAGCTGTCTTAATAATTGAAAAAAATAGGGTGTCCTTTTAAGTCTTACAGCAAAAATCTAGCTTAGAAAATCCACTTACTAGAGTTAATTTAAGTAGTATGGATATCTCATTTTTCTAATATCGAATATATAATTGAAGTTAATTTTCATAACTTATGAAGGCTGCAATAAGGTTTGATGTTTAACACTAGAGTATTAATAATCAACTTATACAATTTTACTTTACCTAGATGACATAAAAATATGACTGGGTACATTAAAATATGCCCTTCCACACGTAAGAATATAGTTAACCAAAGACTTACTATCTTCCACATGCTTCATCCTCACTATCTCATCTGCTAAATCAAAGTTGGCATCATCATCAGAAGATAATAGACTCCTTCACTACCTTCCTTGTGTTTTGTGTTGGTAGCCAAAAGCCCTTTTGCTAAACCCAAATTGTCAAATCCATCTGCCAGTAGTCTCTCCAACTCATTATGCCATCTGCCAGGCACTGACCTATCACTCCCCTTGGTCTGGATGCCACATTGTACGTATCTGGCATCTCCAAATGTTCCCTATTGTCTCACATTCTTCCAGAATACAGGGAAATGACTCATCCTGACATTTCAAATCTAGCCAGAGCTGGAGCAACCCCCTCCCACAAGAAGCCTGGTATTTTACCCTATGAAGCATTTCAAACAATTCAGTGCAATAAGTATGTTCTTAAATGTAGCAGTGGAGTTTTTTACTAGAAGAAGAGGGTTGGGATTTTTTTCCTAGGGAAAACTGAATGAAAGGCAAATGTTCATTTACAGTCAATGAATTTTCTGAGTAAATATGAGAACAAATTTTAAAGGAATATACAAGTAAAGACTTTAAGTTAAAATGTAGTCTTCTAAATACAGTGTTAACATTGCTGGGAGACATCATAGAGGAGAAAAGGAAGCACAACTTTTGCAGTATGATGAAAATGATGGAAAAGTAAGCTCTCTTACTAGTTCTAGAAGACCTTGTTCAATGTTTTTAGCCCTTTTGAGTTTTAGTTTATTCATCTGTAAAATAGGGATAATGCCTTAGGAATTAACTAAAGCTTTGTACCCTGACATATTATGTTAATTTCAATACACTTAAAAACCACTCAGTTATCATGTGTTTGGTTTTTAGGGAGACTCAAAGAGTTACTGCCCTTACTTAATTGCCTAACTCATGAAGAGTTGTTTGGAAGCTGAGAAAAGAACCTCTTACTCTAAAAATGAGCTCCCTTTTTATTTTTTGAATTAAGTTCTGGCATTTCAATGGAGGTTAGGCAATAATATAAAATACTCCACCAACAACATAAAAACCTCTTTATATTGACAGAAATCTGTTTTCTTGACTTTGGCATCTCTAACTCAATTTAAAAATTGCATTATTTTATTTCTAATGGGAGGGAAATAAAAAAACACTAAATTGAATGAGAGATCATTGACAGCTGTATGAAAGATAGCAAGAAAATCTCCATATTAACACCCACACACACACACACACACACACACACACACACACACTTTTAATGAGAAAATACACCAGAACAGGATTTTTTAATACAAATTATTTAAAAATGGCATTCAGCCCTTGCTGGTTTGGCTCAATGGATAGAGGGTTGGCCTATGAAATTCAAGGTCCAGGGTTCAGTTCCAGTCAAAGGCACATAACTGTGTTGTGGGATGGATTCCCTGTAGGGGGCATGCAGGAGGCATGGGAAGCAATTCCATCAACCTTTGATGAACAAACTGTCATCCTGATATACCAATATTCACTGAATAAAAAGGATAAAAGAGTCACAAATCTCTTATTACCACAAAACACATTCAGATGAATAAGACATACAAAGTTTTGCTTTTATATTCAGCAGAGGACAATATTTCTGATGTGTGGAATGGCAGTTGTGGTGTTTTTATAAAATCACTAGGTGAATTATGAAATTTTTAAAAAATATATATTTTATTGACTTTTTATAGAGAGGAAGGAAGAGAGATAGAAACATCAATGAGAGAGAGAAACATTGATCAGCTGCCTCCTGCACGTCCCCCACTGGGGATGTGCGCATAACCAAGATACATGCCCTTGACTGGAATCGAACCTAGGACCTTTCAGTCTGCAGGCCGACACTCTATCCACTGAGGCAAACCGGTTTCTGCCGAATTATGAAATATTTTAATAAATTGCATACAAACACTCTCCAGCAGAAGTAAAATGAATATACATATCTAAGGTTTACACAAAGACATGGGCATGTATATAGAATTACACATGGACAGAATACAAGTCTTTTGTTTAAGAATTTTAATTTTTTTTCTTTGAGCAAAGAAAATCTTCAATGTAATATATGCAGAATACATAAGTAATATTGAACTTAAAAAGATCAACACCAACTAACAACTTTCACTGACATAGGTCCCATTTACCATAGCCAGAAAACTGAAAGACACTACCTTTGGATATAATTCTTAGAAAAATAGACAACATTAGCTTTGAGTACCAGAGGTAGAAAAAGAAAAAATAGTAAAAATTTAAAGTCAGTATTTTTTAAAGGCCTAGCTTACCTGTAATAATATCTGCACATTAACCCCTGCCCTATACCACCTTACATAATACCTGGAAGTTTTGCTGTATTTTTTGAAAATATTAAACATATTATTAACTAGTTAAATCATACTGCTTTCTTAAAATGTCTTAGCTCAGATCTTTTGCAATAAAGGGATGAAAGTTTTTTTAAATGAAACATTTTTGAGGGGAGATATTGATTACAACTTTAATAAGGCTTTTGTATTTTTTAATTACTTTGTTATACAGATATACATATATATGTATATGAATATTGTTATATACAACTATAACATTTGATCTCCCCAGAATTCCCTATTTCTAATTTCCAGTTACTTTATAATCAATCTATATTTATTCATTTAATAAAACTTTATTGAGCACTGACTAAATGTCTGGTGTTATGCTTGGCACTGTGAATACAAGAAAGAACAAAATGTCCATGGTTCCTGTCCACGTGGAGCTTGTAGAATTACTGTGTCCACATTAAAATTCAAAGAAAAAAATGTGGTTTAGTGTAACTTTAAGGAAAATTTACATTAGAGTTTTCTGAATAATTGGCTCTAGAATATTCAAGGCCAGCTTGTTTGTAGTTGACTACGTGTTTAACAACATTCTCTGAGCACTTCATTGGGTTATCACGCTTGACTATTTTTATCCAGTCTGTCTCTTTTCATAAACAGTGCCAATGTTAATGTACACATGTGACTTTATAAATAAAGCCCTAAGGATTTATATTTGTCATTTGTCATTCTCAATGTGGAGAAAGAACTATATAAAGAATATTTGAGTAGGTAGCTAGCTTTGTACCTATCACTCAATATAAATGCAGATGTCAACCCCATTGTAATGTATTTCCTAGGATCTCAAGGGCAGAAGGCACCTTGAAATGTTCTGATTCCATAATACAGAGATATATTCATTTCCATAATATTTCAGAGGGTTTTTTATTCTACTTTTATGTTATCTTATTACTTCACTAGAGGTCTGGTGCATGAAATTTGTGCACAGGGGGTGTATTCCTCAGCCCAGCCTGAACCCTCTCCAATCTGGGACCACTCGAGGGATGCCTGACTGCCCATTTAAGGGATCAGGCCTAAGAGGGCAGTCAGACATCACTCTCACAACCCAGTACTTCCCTCCCTTGCCAGCCTGGTTGCCCCTAACTGCCCTCCCCTGCCAGCTCAAAAACTCCTAAATACCCTCTCCTGCTGGCCTAGTCACCTCCAACTGCCCTCCCCTGCAGGCCTGGTCACCCCTAACTGCCCTTCCCCACAGGCCTGGTTGCCCCTAACTGTATTCCCCTGCTGGCCTGGTCACCCCTAACTTCCCTCCTCTGCAAGCCCAGTCACCTCTAACTGCCCTCCCCTACAGGCCTGATCACTCCCAACTGTCCTCCCATGCAGGTCTGTTCACCCTCAACTGCCCTCTCCTGCAGGCCTGATTACCCACAACTGCCCTGTCCTGTAGGCCATCTTGTGGCAGCCATTTTGTGTCCACATGTGGATGGCCATCTTGTGTGTTGAAGTGATGGCCAATTTGCATATTACATTTTTATTATATAGGATATTAATAGAATATATATATTCTGAAACTTGGGTTAATTTTTGTATCCTTGAAATTTTGTTTATTGTTAGCATGTTGTATTTCAATATGAAGAAAAATAAGAAACATAGAGTATGCTGCATTTAAATTTAACCCTATTAAGAATCTTCTAGACAGTAAATCTATTTGTAATCTTTCACAGATACTTGAGATCATGTTTTAGATTAGTATAAAGAATTACAGAATAACTCTATTAAAATATTATTTCCAACCACATAGCATAGATTCTTCATTCACTGAATGGTCATTCAATTCTTCTTTATAAATTATATAGTATGATACATAGGTTTATGAAAATAGATTGAAGTCTGTTATTTAAAATTTAAGCATCCTTAATTTTTAATGTAAACATATGTGAAACTGACTAAACACTTATTTAATCAAATTGTAATACAATTACTTCACAATTATCTTAGAAGGTGGATCAAAAGGATACAGAAAATATGACTAGTAATTTTTATAGTATGTCTAGATATGAAGTGATATAAAATGATTTTCATAATATAATATTGATTTAAAAAGCAATATAAAACAGTTTGTAAAGTGTATGATTAATATATAACTATATTCACATAGAAATATATTTTTCTGTTTTTAGGCTGAAGTCAAGATGAAATATTAACAATGTTTATCTCTGAATTGTAGAATGGTTTTCTTTACACACTTTGTATTTTCCAAATATTATAATGTAGTAGTATACTATTTTGTAACTATAAAACATGTCAAACATAACTTGTAAAGAGGTGATAAAATTTTATGTAAATTTTATCATGATTCCCCTTAAAAGTGATTATAATTAAACGTCTCAGTGCTTTAAATGATAAACTGTGGTAATCTAAGAAATCCACTTATGTAGAACAGCTTAATTCTCTACAAAAACAAAATGAAAGAGGCATTGGTATATTCAGAATTAAATTTCAGATGCCATATCCATAATGGTTCTCGTCAAGTAACAACACTGTATAGTATGGGACAGTTTATAAACACAACATTCCACTAAATGTTCCTGTCCAAATACAATAGACTACCAAATGAGACAAAACCTGCAAAAAGCACTCTGTAAATTAGAGTGTGATACACAATTGTTAGTTGTTATTAACTATTTTGACATGTCAGTGTTCACTTAAATGTCAGCTTTATCTGAACAGAGATACACTTGAAGAACATTCTTATGTGAAATAGCTTTGTACAGCCTGTTTTATGTTTTCCTTCTCTCTACATTTATGGGCTTAGATATTTCTCATCCAAATTTTAAGAACATCTTAATAAAACTTAGAAAATTATTGGAGGATGAAGAGAACAGACAAGAGAGAGATCTTATTAATTTTCCAGCACTATGGCATTTGCTAGTTTGTTTTAAGAAATACTGAAATGTAGCATTCTCCTTAAGATATGAGTGCTTACAAAAGAATCTATAAAAATATAGAAGATTGTCATGTATGCATCCACAAAAAAATAGTCCTCCATGATGTTATAGATTTCAAAATTAGAACAATATCAAGTAGACTAACAACGAGCTATCTTATTAAGTGATCCATAAATATGTTGCTACCTGCCACACCAATAATAACTTTTATTTTAGAAGAGTTGTAAACATTTGTCTTGAGAGATCAGGGGTCCCATGTCAATAGTGATAATGCATAACTTTGATATATTTTAAAGATAAAAAGTAATAATAATAATCTATGCTTCTGTCTCTCCATCTCCATTCCTCTCTCTTAATAAAACGCACACAAAAAAACAAAAACAAAACAATAAACAATAAACAAAGCTCTTAAAAAGGAAAGTATATTCTAGAAAATGTTAGAGGAATTAAGAAAACAAATTTATGTATGTAAACTATATACCTATGATATTTATACTCCACCTTCAGAGGTAAACATTTACACATTGTAGAAGTCACCTTTTACTAGACATCTGTCTCTTTATGCTTTGCATTTTTGCATTGTCTATTGAAGTATAACCTATATATAGTCAAATGTGTACTTCCTGAAGAAATATTACCCATGGACATATATTCTTGTAACAACTATCTAGCTTAGTATTACATTTTCATCACCCCCATAGATACTGCTTTCTAGACAACACCTTTCCCACTCAGTATTCCTCCGATGTTAACAACTCTTCTGGTTTCTAGTACCATAATTGGCCTTGCCTGTTCCAGAACCTCATATAATTTAAATCATACATCATATACTCTTCTTGTGCCTGCCTTCTTCTTTTTTCTTTGACATACTGTGTTTTTTTTTAAATTCATCCATGATGTTCCATGTATCAGAAATTTGTACTTTTTATTGCTGGATAGTATTCCATTTTTTTAATATACTCCAATTCATGCTTGATGGATATTTGAGTTATTTTTAGTGTTGTTTGAGCTTTTAACAATAAAATTGCTAAGAGGTCACTTATACAAATGTTTTTTTGGATGCATGCATTCATTTTCATTTTTCCTCAGTGTATACCTAACATTGATTTGCTGGATTATTAAGTAGACATCTTTTTTATTATTTGATATTCAAATAACTTACCAAACTGATTGTATAACTATTTTATATGTCCATTAGCAATAGATTAGGGTTCTGTCATTTTTAATTGGCTTAGTAAGGTTTTCAGCTAAATTTATTAATGAAATCTTTGCTTAAATATCCAACATTTAATTCTCTATTCACATATTTGCCTGCCAGATATCTTATAAATAAAGAATATTAATAATAAGTAAATTAATTTATAAGGCTGTAAGCATCTTTGTAGTTGATAGTTTATTACAAGTGCCCACTTTTCTGAACTCTTATAATTTTCTCTGTATCTCCCTGAAGGTACTTAACACTTTATAACACAGAGTTTATGAATTCTAGACTAACTTTCTGAATATGCCTGCCTACTGCCATCAAAGTGGATGGGGCCACATGGGTAAAAGATCTTTCAGCAAATCCCTAGGAATGAAGAACTGATTAAAGAAAGATAGCAGAAATGGGGTAATATAAACATCTGTAAGAGTGGCCTGCTAGCAGGAAGCAGCCTATAGAGTTCACATGCAGTCCAACAAAGCTGCAAAGGGCAACAAGATTATGGCAGCTGCTGCTCAGAAACAAGAGATCTGTTAGCAGCAGTAGTATTAATATTACAAGATGGGTTATAATAATGTTGTAAAACCTTCAATTACTGAATGCTTCCTATATGTTGATCTAACTTAATATTCAAATTAAAGTGTTTGAAATTTATTTATTGATTAAAATTTTATGTATGTGTCCTTATTTCCCCATTTCTCCCCCTACCCCTCACTCATGACTTCACACCCCTGTTGTCTGTGTCCATTGGTTAAGCTTATAGTTATTGAGCAGCTACTGTTATTATCCCATTTTAGACATGGAGAAATGGAGGCTCAGAAATGTTAAGTACACTACCTAGTAAGTGTTGGAGCTAGGACTGGAATGTGGGCTGTAACTCCAGGGCTAGCTTTCTTACCCTGATATAATATGGCTTTGTGGATATGGCTGTGCTGGATAATGTGCCTTAGAATTCCAATTTAGAGAGACATCTGAACTAGTGTAAAATCAAGTCATAACGAGTTACCAAGAGAGAGACAACTGTGAAAATAACAACAATAATGTGCGAAATAAATATATAAACAAGTGCTGATTATGTACAGTAAGCTGTAAGAATCAATGGTAGGGAAATATACCTATATATAGTATATATATAACTATATATAAGTAATCATATATATAAAACTAGTCATATGTGTGTCTACGTGTGTGTGTGTGTGTATGTGTGTATATAAAATATGCTATTACAGGGATTCTTCCTTAATTAGCACAAATAGAATCCCTGTAATAGAATATTTTAAAGTCAAAACTCTAAAAGAAATTAAGTAGAAATATAACCAGGGAGAATGGTCACTGAACAACGCAGTGTTAACCTGTGGGGGCGGATATACAGAAGAAAGTTTCATTAGGAATGAGAAGTTAGTTTTCTTGTCTGAAGAGAAAATCATGTTAGAGAGTATCTAAAAATAAAGTTGGTGAATTGGATCATAATGAGATGGGAAAGCAAGAACGACAGAGGTCATAGACACTTGATAATAGAATCTTCCAAAACATACTGGCAAGAAACTGCAGGCTTTCAAAAAGAGAAATGACATCGTCAAAATAGTTTTAAATAAGATAATTACTGTTTCAATGAGCAGCAGAGTTTTAGAAAATGCAGAGGACAAGTAAACCAATTACTTTTATTTTTCATAAAATTAAGTCTGAGGTTTTTATATGCTTTAACTTTATCAATATATGTCCTGTTCCAAATATATCTTGATCACAAAATGATTCAATAATGCTCAAAGGTTTTGAATGGCTAATTTTCATGACAAATAGGTAAAATTCTAATCATGTGAAAGGACAGTCTTCTTTTAAAATATATCCATATAGTTTTTTTTATTTATTTCAGAGAGGAAGGGAGAGAGATAGAACCATCAATGATGAGAGAGAATCATTGATCAGCTGTCTCCTGCACACCCCACGCTAGGAATGGAGCCTGCTTCCCAGGAATGTAGCCATGACCTGGTTCATACTCCATGCTCAACCATTGAGCTACATCATTTGGGAAGTGTTCTTATTATCATTCTATAGTTGTTATATTTTCCCAATTTAGAAAGTTAAATTTAACTATCACTTTTAAATGTTCATATAAGAGATTTTAAATATTTTTAGATATTTTTCTTTGGAATTTAAGTTATGTTATGAAATAACATTTACTTTTTATAAAATATAAGTGACTTCTAGTGAGAATAGAGTTTAAAGGATTAGATTGATGATGCTATGCTAAATAAAATAAGATTAAAATAAATTATATTGGTAGCCTGGAAATGCAATTAACCTTTTTCTAAAGAAATCTGGTTACAATTATGATATTGTCTAGATTAATAGCTCTATTTAATTAAACAAAAGCCACTTACATTTCAATAGCAGATAAGGAGTAGTGTAATTCAGGTAGCCAATATAATAGCAAAGCAAAGTTTTCATTTGGAAACTGATGCTCTGTTGGAAAATACGTTTCTAAGGCCTTGGATGACTTCACCAATGAAACCTGGGTGAGTAAAAATCACACAGTGCAGTGCCAATTACTTTTGGTTCTACAGATATCTTTTTTAATTCTTCTAAATGTTTTATTACAGATGGAAAGTTTTTTCATCAACTGCTCATTTCATTTGTGCTTAGAAAGCATTCAGTTACCACATTAAAGGAAAGATAAGAGGTAACCCAGATGGTTCAACAGATATCTTAAGTCTTCTATTTATAAATTTAGAGAATGAAATAAGGAGTCAGCTTGATCTGATAGGCAATAAGGACCAGGTAATGACTACACAGAAAAGTATACAGGGGTGGGGAAAAAGTAGGTTTACAGTTGTGAGCATGTAAAACACAGAATTTATTCCTGTGTTATTATTTATTAATTATGTATTATTTTTCTATGAACAACTGTAAATCTACTTTTGTCCACCCCTGTATATCACATCATTTATTTTGTAGGTTGCACATAGAAAATAGAGATGGATATAAAAATACCACTCTTCCCTTAATTTTGCATTATATTTTCTTTCAATACAGGTGTTTTGTTTTTTCTTTAAATGCTCATTAGTTAAACTTTGCAGTACTTTGTTTTTAAGAATTTAAAATGAAGGAAACTCTTGCCCCTCTAACCATCCTTTATCTGACTTTTCCCCTTATTCTTTATATTAAATGAAGTGCTGATTTTTTTCATTCATTTATGCAAAATATATCTACTGAACAGTTACAACTTGCAAGCATTATGTTAAGTGTTGCAATTATAAATATGAATAAGACTCAAGGCTGTTTTCCATCATTATTTCCTTCTTCTCTTTCTTTCTTGGCAATATAGTTATGACCTTTCTTCAAAATTCCAGGCCTGTATTTGCAATTTCCTGACTGGTAGCTTTCTGGATGCCTTGATACCACAAATTATACATATACAAAACTGAAATTATCATCTATTCCATTATAGTTTTTACTCCATATTAGTCATTTAATTGATCTATTTCTTTTTTTATCCTCTTACCCATTTTATATTCAATTAGGAATTCTCTGAAAATATAACCCATACTTAAAGCACATTCAAAAGTATTTATGGTGAAAAACAGACACATAGACCAGTAAAGCTAAATTGAGAGTCCAGAAATAAACCCACAGATAAACAGGAAACTAATTTTTGACAAGGAGTTAATAATATACAATGGAAAAAGGAAAGTCTTTAATAAATGCTGTTGGAAAAACTGGACAGCCATATGTAAAGTAATGAAACTGGACAACTTGCTTACACCATACAAAAAAAGAACCCAAACGGTTTAAAGCTTTGCATGTAAAAACTGAAACAATAAAATACATAGAACAAAATATAGGCACTAAGCTTATGAAAATTGATCTGAGATGTTTTTATGACCTTGACTCCAAAGGCAAGGGAAACAAACAAACAATATATATATATATATATGTATATATTAATGGGATTACATCAAACTACAATGCTTCTGCACAACAAAGAAGCAACAAAACAAATGGAAGAATATACAGGCAAATGATACTTCCAATAAGGGGCTAAAATAAGAACATATAAAAAAAACTCACACAACCTAACAACCAAAAACAAAAAACAAAAACAAAAATCCAATTATAAAATGGGCAGAGGCACTATGGAAAACAGTATGGAGGGTTTTCAAAAAATTAAACATAGAACTCCCTTATGACCCAGCAATTCCACTTCTGGGACTATATTTGAAGAAACCCAAAGCACTCATTTGAAAGAAAATATGCACTTCTATGTTCATTGCAGCTTTATTTACAATGGTGAAGATATAGAAGCAACACAAGTGTCCATCAGTAGAGGAGTGGATAAAAAAGTGCTGGTACCCTGTTTCCCTGAAAGTAAGACATCCCCCCAAAATAAGACATACTTTCAGTTTTGCCTCTCACTGTAATATAAGGCACCCCCTGAAAATAAGACCTCCCCGATAATAAGGCCTCCCCCGAAGCTACCATAAGGAATCTGACTCCTGATTTAAACAGACCTCACACTGCCTGAACAGCTCCAGCTGCGCTGCAGCCAATCAGTGAGCTGGTTTGTGATGAGAACTATTACCCTACTATATACAGGTAATAAATTTCCTTTTGTTTTCTTCAACAATAAATGTGTACCATATTCTTCTTCATGGAAAAATAAGACATCCTCTGAAAAAATAAGACCTAGCGCATCTTTGGGAGAAAAAATTAATATAAGACACTGTCTTATTTTTGGGGAAACAGAATATATATATATATGTATATATATATATATGTATATATATGTATATATATGTATATATATGTATATATATATGTGTATATATATATATATATATGTGTGTGTGTGTGTGTGTGTGTGTGTGTGTGTATGTATATATATATAATGGATTGTTACTCAGCCATAAAAATAATGAAATCTTACCATTGGTGATAGCATTGGGAATCTAAAGAACAAAATAAATTAATAAATATAATTGAAAAAGACACATAAACAGAGAGAGTGGACTGGTGGTTGCCAGAAGGGAGGGGATTTGGGTGGCTGAGTGAGAGATGAAGAGGTTAAAAAGTACAAATTATAATTCTTTCAATAAAGAATCCTATCTAAAAAACAGTAATATGCAAATTAACCATCACTCCATCACAAAGATGGCTGCACCCAGTCCCCTCAGTCCTGCTGCTGGAGTGTGGGGGCCTTGGGGGCTGTTCCGCCACTGCTGTAGTGTCCAGGCTGGCAGGAGAAGGCAGTTGGGTGTGACCAGGCCTTCAGGGAAGGGCAGTTAAAGGTGACCAAGCCTTCAGAGAAGGGAAATTGAGGGTGACCAGGCCTACAGGGAAGGGCAGTTGGGAGTGACCAGGCCTACAGGGGAGGTTAAGTGGGGGGAACCAGGCCTGCAGGGGAGGGCAGTTGGAGATGACCAGGAGAGCAGGGGAGGGCAATTAGGGGTTACCAGGCTTTCAGGGGAGGGCAGTTAGAGGCAACCAGTCCTGCAGGGGAGGGAAGTTAGGGGCAATCAGGCTGACAGGGAAGTGGTTAGGGGATGATCAGGCTTGCAGGCAGAAGTGGTTAGGGGCAATCAGGCGGGCAAGCCAGTGAATGGTTTGGAGCCAGCGTTCCTGGATTGCGAGTGGGCTGTTGGACAACCCTCGAGGGGTCCCAGATTGGAGAGGATGCAGGCTGGGCTATGGAACACACACTAACACCCCCCTACAATGTGCATGAATTTCATGCTCCAAGCCACTCATATAATGTATGTCATTGTTGTCTGGTTTCTTTTACTGATTAGAGAAAACTCACTTTAAACATAAAAATTGAAGACTGTTTAGAAATAAAATAATAGAATGAGGCATATCCTGCAAACTTTAATCACAATACATCTGGACCAACTGTATTAATATCATACAGAGTAAACTTCAGGACAAATTAATATCACCAGAAGTCAAGAATACAGTGGTTCAATTCATTAAGAAAACCTTATAGTCATAAATGTTTATGCATTTAATAACATATATTCAAAATAATATAGAAAATGACTGAAAGAAAAGAAAAAATAAATAAATCCCCACTTAAGGTTAGGTATTTTCACATTTCTTTCTAGGCTATAAGAAAAATAAATTAGTAAGGATATAGGAAACATAAGAACACTGCAAAAACAACTTGACCTTTTCATATATTAGTTGGCCATTTGTGATTGACCATATTCAGGGCCACATGGCAAATCTCAATAAATTTAAGCAAATTGAAACCATGTTGTGAACCTGAATAAAATAAATTTAAAAACCAATAGCTAAAATATACCCAATATTTGACAATTAATCAATATCCTTGGCTCAAATAAGAATTCAAAGAGAAATAAGAAAATATTTTAAAATGAATAATGAAAAAAATCAAACAAATGAGATACAGCTCATGTAGTTTTTAGAGGAAATTATATGGCATAAATGCTCATATTTAAAAGGAAGTCTGAAATAAGTGATCTAAAATGCTTCCGTATGAATACACAAAATAAAAATGAAAAATAAACCTAAAAGAGAAGGAAAGAATTATGATAAGAAAACCATAAGAGAGTAAATCAATAAACAATAGAGGAACCAAAAGCTGGTTTTTACAACAATAAAAAAATAAAAGATTAATAAAATTGATAAGCCTCTAGATTGAATAGATTTAGAATAAAGAGAGGAAACATAAATTACCAATATCAGAAATGGAAAGGAGAAAATCACTAGAGATCTGTCATATTTTTTTAAAAATAAGGAAATATTATGACTAAACATAATATTTATATTGATAAATTTGATAACTGATGTAATAGATAAATTCCTTGAAAGGTACAAACTTCTAAAACTGACCAAAGAATACATAGAAAATACAAATATATCTATTAAAGAAATGGAATTTGTAATGAAATACCTTCTTACAATGAAAACTACGCCAGGATAGTAGTTTCAATGGTGAATTGCATATCAAAGAAGAAATAAAATCAAATCTTTACAAACTCTTTCAGAAATGTAAGGGGAAGGAATGCATCCCAGTTATTTTCATGAGGCCAGAACTGATCTTACCAAACATTTAAAAATACATAAACACATTTAGAAAATGAAGTATAAATATTACACAAGAATATAGACAGAGAAATCCTTCACAAAACATTAGCAAATCTAATATAGCATTGTATAAAGAGTATAATGCCTTGTGACTAAGTGTACATCTGAAAAATGCATACCTGATTTAATATTTTAAAATTAATCAGTGTACTTAATCTTATTAATAGAATGAAGAAAAACACCCATGTCAATTTCAACAAATGCAGAAGGAACATTTGACAAAATTCAATACCCACTCAGACATTCAGTATAGAAACTCTAGTACAATTAGGAGTAGCAGGAAAATTCTTGAACTTAAGAAATGACATCCACAAAAGTCCCACAGTTAACACTGTCTTTAATAAAAGGACTGAATTATTTTCCCTAAAAATTAGAAACTGGCAACAATGTCAGCTCCCATCACTTATATTTATCCTAATACTGAAAGATATACATGTGTGTTAAGACAATAAAAATAATGGAAATTTAATGAGTTATATCAAACTATATTTGTTTTTCCATAAAAGTGTGGTAAGCAAGATTTGGTCACTTGTGATCTTTGTTTCTTCATGTTATGCCTGTGTATGTTATATTTCACGGCAAAAGGACTGTGCAGGTGGAATTAAAGCTATAGATCATAAATAGGGACATAATCCTGGATAATCCACATGGACCAATGTAAACGTATGGGTTTTTAAATACAGAAGAAGACAGAAGTGTCAGTCAGATGTGACAGTAGAGGAGACAGTAAACATTCAAAGTGCGAATGGTACTTGACCCACCGCTGTTGGCATTGGTAATAGAAAAAGGGGATACAGGCATTGAGGTGGCCTCTAGAAGTTGGTAATAATCCTCAGCTGATAATTAGCAAGGAAATTGGACTGCATTATTACAACCACAATCAACTGAGTTCTGCCAATAATCCGAATGAGTAAGAAAATGGATTGTCCCTTAGAACCACCAGAAAGAAAGAGTCCAACCCCTAGATTTTACTTCTGGGAAACCCATGTCATACTTCTAAACTATAGAATGATAACAAATCTGTGTTGTTTCAAGCTCCTAAGTTATGTGGGAACTTATTACAGTAGCAATAGAAAACTGATACAGGAAACAATAGTACAGTGGTACCTTGAGATACGAGTTTAATTCGTTCCGTAACCTTGAGGCGTGGGAAACTATGAGACACTCGAGTCGCTGTAAACTGGTGGGTCGTGTGCAGCCTGCCTATCCTCGCGATTACTCCTATCTCAAATGTTGCTCGTATTTCAAAGCAAAAATCACTCGCTCCATGGCTCGTATCTCAAAAATCTCCTATGTTAGGGCACTCGTATCTCGAGGTACCACTGTATTTTCAAAAATGGTGCTGGAACAACTGTATAACCTTATGTAAAAATATAAACCTCAACTTTTACCTCATTCCATAAATAAAATTAACACAAAGTTAATAAAAACCTACAGATAAAAGATAAAACTATAATACTTATGGTAAAATATAATATCTTATCATAAAAGATTATACTTTCCTATACTAAAAGTAGCCAAAAGAATTCTTATATAGGACCTAAAAGTCCAAAATTATAAAAGAAAAAAATGATAAATTGAACTTCATTAAAATAAAAAAACACTGCTCTTTGAAACACACTATTAGTAAGATGAAATAACAAAATATATATGGGGAGAAAATATTTGTAGAACATGTATCTAACCAAGAACTCATATCTAGACCATATAAAGAATTCCTACAAACCAATAATGAAAAGATAATCTAATATAAATGGCAAAAATATAAATATCCCACAAGTGAAGATATAAAAATTATTAATAAGTACACAAATAGATATTCAACATTATTAGTCACAGAAGAAATAAAAATTAAGACCCCAATGAGATACCCCTATACACCCATTAAAATAGCTAAAATTAACAAGACTGCCATTACCAAGAGTTTGCAAAGATTTGGAGCAAACTAGATCTCACATATATTGCTTGTCTGAATATAACACAGTACACACACTCTGGAAATCATCCTAGCAGTTTCTTAGGAATTTCACATACATTTGCTATATAACCCAGTCTCCACACCTAGGTATTTACCCATGAGAAATAAAAATATATGTTCATATAAAGTCTTGTACACAGATAGCCATAGAAACTTTATAGTAGACAACATCTGAAAGATATCAAAATGCCCTTCAAAAGGTAAATGGATACTAAAATATTGATATATCTATAACTAAAAACGAATCATCTACCGATTCACATGACATTTTGCATTAATCTTAAATAATATGATATTGAGTGAGGACAGTCAGAAAAGTGTACATATGATATTATTTTGTTAACTAGTAGTCAGGTGCACAAAATTCATGCACATTAAAAAGGAATTAATTAGAGGAAATAATTTAATATTGCTATTTGCCCTTTTTCTATAATAGAAGAGTCAGAGATAAAAAAAAAATTAGTAAAATCTCTATGAAAATCTTCCTCCTGTCAGAGTCTGGGGCATACCACAGGACCCAGAGTCAAGTCCCCACCCATCCACTTGTGCCTTAAACCACACAAGACCCAAACCCAGCCAGCCCCACCCCTATCAAGCTCTGCCAGGCAGGGGGTGCAACCTTAGGTCCCCTGTCAAGCCCTTCCAGGTGGGGGACACAGCCTCAGGTCCCCTGTCAAGCTCCACCAGACATGGAGCGCAGCTCCAGGTCCCCTGCCAAACCCTGCTGGGCAGGAAGCACAGCCTCAGGTCCCTCGTCAAGCCCTGCTGGGCAGGGGGTGCAATCTCAGGTACCCTGTCAACCCCTTCCAGGTGGGGGGCACAGCCTCGGGTACCCTGTCAAGCCCTGGTGGGCAGGGGGCACAGCCTCAGGTACCCTGGCCTTAATGTGATGCTGTGATGTCCATTTGCATATTAGCTCTCTATTATATAGAATATTTGAAGAATAGCCAAAATAATTTTTAGTGACAGAAAGATTAGTGGTTGACTGTTTGGTAGAAGGAGTTGGAATTTAAGTACACAGGGGATTGAGGTGACTTTATGGTGTTGAGGATGTTTTTGTCCTGCTTGCAGTGACAGTTACATGGTTTTATGCATTTTCAAAACTCCTCACATTGTAATTTTAAAATAGGTTCATTTTATGCATAAATCATGACTCCATAAGGGGATTTAAAATATGATTTGCATGGGAAAACACACAAACAACAATAATGATGACAGGCCCTTAGATGATACTCTGAAGCTTAGTAAATTCTAAGTATTTCATTTTGATTTTCTTTTCACTCCCCAATTTGGCACAAACCCATATTTCCACACTTCTGTCCTACCACTGACTTGCATACACCAAAAGTGACTTCGAATGTTCAGTAAAAAATAATTATTTGTAATCCTGATATTTTCTATCATCTTTTCTATTTTTCACTCTTTTTTTTTTCTTGGCATCTGATATCCTTTCTCTTAACTCCATTTGTACTTTCACAAGTTGTACAATGCACTTAAATGTCAACCTCTTTATGACACTTTTTTCATGAATGCTCCTCTTTTATATGTACTTCTTTTGATCTGCCCCAAGCTTTTTATTTTGTATTTTTTGATTATATAAATCTTATAACATCTAATATACATATTTTGCTATCCATCACAGTACTTTGTTGGTTTTAATGAATATAATAATTCCTACATAAACAATTAATGCATGATCAAATGAATGAATGAATATGGATATAAAAGTATAAGAGGCAAAAAAATAGGGAAAAAACTGTTTATTGAGTCAACGAGAATTTGTAGCTTAATAGACTTTTTCTCCTGTTGTTGCAATTTGCAAGATGTAGCTAAAAAATTCAGTCCTACACCCATGAAATTCAAGTACAAACATAATTTTCACAACCCAGAAGAACACCTTGCAAATAATGAGTAAATCCCCTAGATAATATTGTTTTACACTGACAACTTTCAGCCTTGGAAAATTAATCGGTCTTTTTTAAATTACTTTATTGATTAAGGTATTACATATGTGTCATCATCTCCCCATCACCCCCACCCTCCTCTATCTTCCCTCTGAGATTTGACAGTCTGATAAATGCTTCTCTGTCTCTGGATCTGTTTTTGTTCACCAGTTTATGTTGTTCATTATATTCCACATATGAAGTGAGATCATGTGATATTTATCTTTCTCTGATTGGCTTGTTTCACTTAGAATAATGCTCTCCAGTTGCATCCATACTGTTGTAAATGGTAAGAATTCCTTCTTTTTTACCACAGCACAGTATTCCATTATGTAGATGTACCACAGTTTTTTAATCCACTCATCTGCTGATGGGCACTTAAGCTGATTACAAATCTTAGCTATGGTGAATTGGGGTGCATAATATCCTTTCTGATTGGTGTTTCTGGCTTCTTGGGATATATTCCTAGAAGTGGGATCACAGGGTCAAATGGAGGTTCCATTTTTAGTTGTTGTTTTTTATTATTTTTTTTTATTTTTTGAGTAAACTCTATACTGTTCTCCACCGTGATTGTACCAGTCTGCATTTCCAAGTGCAGTGCAAAAGAGTTCATTTTCTCGGCATCCTCGCCAGCACTTGTCCTTTGTTGATTTGCTGATACTAGCCATTCTGACAGGTGGGAGATGATACCACATTGTCCTTTTGATTTACATCTCTTGGATAAGCAGTGACTTTGAGCATGTTTTCACATGTCTCTTGGCCTTCATTCTGTCTTCTTTTGAAAAGTATCTATTTAGGCCTATTCCCCTTTTTTAAAAAAAAGTATATTTTATTGATTTTTCACAGAGTGGAAGGGAGAGGGATAGAAAGCCAGAAATACGTATGAGAGAGAAACAACGATCAGCTACCTCCTGCACACCGCCCACTGGGGATGAGCCCACAACCAAGGTACATGGCCTTGATGGGAATCAGACTCTGGACCCTTCAGTCCACAGACTGACACTCTACCCTGTGAGTCAAACTGGCCAAGGCTGTTGCCCATTTTTTTATATTGGATTGTTTATCTTCCTTTTGTTAAGTTGTATGAGTTCCCTGTAAATGTTGGAGATTAAAGGCTTATCAGTGATAACATTGACAAATATGTTCTCCCATGCAGTGGGCTTTCTAATTGTTTTATTGATGGTTTCCTTTGCTGTGCAAAAGCTTTTTATTTTGATGTAGTCCCATTGGTTTATTTTCTTTTTAGTTTCCATTGCCCTAGGAGCAGTATCTATGAAGTAATTAGTTTGGCATATGTCTGAGATTTCACTGGCTGTGAATTCCTCTAGTATTTCTATGGTTTCCCATCTCATGTTTAAGTCCTTTAACCATTTTGAGTTTATATTTGTGTGTGGTGTAAGATGGTGGTCTAGTTTCATTTTTTTGCATGTATCTGTCCAATTTTCCCAATACCATTTATTGAAGAGACTGTCTTGATTCCATTGTATGTTCATGCCTCCTTTGTCGAATATTAATTGGACATAGTGGTTTGGATTGATTTCTAGGTTCTTTATTTTATTCCATTGATCTATATGTTTGTTCTTGTGCCAGTATCAGGCTGTTTTAAGAACAGTGGCTTTGTAATACAGCTTGATATCTGATATTGAGATCCCACCTACTTTGTTCTTCTTTCTCAGGATTACTACTGCTATTCAGGATCTTTTTTTACTCCAGCTGAATTTTTGAAAAGTTCATTCTAGGTTTGTGAAATAATGCCACTGGTATTTTAATGGGGATTGCACTGAATCTATAGATTGCTTTGGTTAGTATGGACATTTTGATGATGTTGATTATACCAATCCATGAACACAATATGTTTTTGCATCTGTTTATGTCTTTCTCTATCTCTTTTTTCAGTGTCCTATAGTTGTCTGTGTACAGTGGTACCTCGATATACGAGTGCCCTAACATATGAGTTTTTTGAGATACCAGCCATGGAGCGAGTGATTTTTGCTTTGAAATAGGAACAACATTTGAGATAGGAGTAATCGCGCTGATTGGCCGGCTGCACAGGACCCACCAGTTTACCGTGACTGGAGCGTCTCATAGTTTCCCATGCCTCAAGGTTACGGAACGAATTAAACTCATATCTCGAGGTACCACTGTATAGATCTTCTACCTCCTTAGTTAAGTTTATTCCTAGGTATCTTAATTTTTTTGGTGTGATGGTAAATGGGATTGCTTTTTTAGTCTCTCTTTCTGTAAGTTCACTATTGGTGTACAGAAATACCATATATTTATTGGCATTAATTTTGTATTCTGCTACATTGCCAAATTCATTTACTAAGTCTAATATTTTTGATGGAGTTTTTAGGGTTTTCTATGTACCATATCATGTCATCATCAAATAGGGACAGTTTTATTTCTTTTCTAATTTGGATGCATTTTATTTCTTCTTGTCTAATCACAATGGCTAGTATTTCCAGTACCCTGTCAAACAGGAGTAGTGAGAGTGGGTATCCCTGTCTTGTTCCTGTTCTTAGGGGAAATGCTTTTAGTTTTTGTCCCTTTAGTATGAGGTTGACTGTGGATTTGTTGTATATGGCTTTTATTATGTTGAGGTATGATCCTTCTATTCATACCTAATAGAGTTCTTATCAAAAATAGATGTTGAATTTTGTCAAATGCTTTTTCTGCATCAATTGATATGACTGGGATTTTTATGTCTCAATTTGTTTATGTGATGTATCACATTTATTGATTTGCGGATATTGTATCATCCTTGCATACCTGGGATAATCCTTCTTGGTCATGGTGTATGATCTTTCTGATGTACTGCTGGATGCTATTTGCTAGAATTTTGTTGAGTATTTTGACATCTATGTTCATAAGGGATATTGGCCTGTAATTCTCTTTCATTGTGCTGTCTTTATCTGGTTTTGGTAGTAGGATGATGCCGGCTTTATAGAACATGCGTGGAAGTGTTCCTTCCTCTTGAATTTTTCAGAATAGTCTGTAGAGGATAAGTTTTGTTTTTTCCTTGAATATTTAGTAAAACTCCCCTGTGCAGCCATCTGGCCCCAGGCTTTTGTTTGCTGGAAGCTTTTTGATGACTGCTTCAATTTCTTCCATAGTTATTGGCCAATTGAGGTGATCAGATTCTTCCTGGTGGAGTTTTGGAAGGTTGTATTTTTCTAGGAATATGTCCATTTCCTGCAGGTTTTCCAGTTTGTTGGAATGGAGTTGTTCATTGTATTATTTAACAATCCTTTATATTTTGGTGGGGTCTGTTGTCATTTCACCTCTTTCGTTTCTGATTTTGTTTATATGGGTCCCTCTCTCTCTGTTTTTTGGTGAGCCTGGCTAGAGGTCCATCAATCTTGTTTATCCTTTCAAAGAACTAGCTCTTGGTTTCATTGATCTTTTGTATTGTTTGTTTTGCTCTCTATATCATTTATTTCTGCTCTGATCATTATTATCTCTTCCTTCTCACTCTGAGCTTTTCCTGTTGCTCTCTTTCTAATTCTTTAAGTTATAGGTTTTGATGATTTATTACCATTTTTGTTTGTTTGTTCCTTTGTTTGTTTTTTAGGTAGGCCTGTAAAGTTATAAACTTCCCTCTCAGGACTGCTTTCATTGTGTCCCATAGATTTGGATTGTTGCATTTTTATTGTCATTATTTTCCAGGATATTTTTAATTTCTTCTTTGATCTCATTGGTAACCAAATCAGTATTGAATAACATGCTACTCAGCTTCCAAGTATTTGAGTTTTTATGGATCATTTTATTGTAGTTTATCCTATCTAATAAAAGAGTAATATGCAAATTAACCATCACTCCACTATACCCACCAACCACACTCACCAGCCAATCAGGAGAGGGTATGCAAATTAACCCCAACCAAGTTGGTTGTGGCCAAGGATTGAGCAGGAGGTAAGCTTGGGTTTCCCTGGCAATGGAGGAAGCCAAACTTTCCACACACCCTGGTGGCCCAGGCCTCCACTCAAGGCTACAAAATTTCAATTATAGAAGATAAGTAAACCAAACAAAAATGGCAGCACCATGGAGCTAGAGAGAGCATAAAGCTAGAGTTGCCCTCGGTGATGGAGGAAGCTTAGCTTCTTCAGCCCTGGCCTGTCTTGGCCTCAGCTTAATGCTAAAAAGTTTCAATTAAAGAAAATAAAGAAATCCCAACAGAAATGGCTGCTACCATGGACTGAGCAGCAGGCTTGGCTCCACTCCAGGCTGCAAAGTTTCAATTATAGAAGATAAATAAATCCAGATACCAGTGCCTACACTTGGGTTATTGGGGGGGCATGGCCAGCCTTCAAACCACCACAGGCCCCTTGCCAAGGCCACTTCATGCCCCAAGGAACCCCCACCCTAATCTGGGACGCCCTTCATGGCAAACCAGCTGGCTCCCACCCATGCACCACGCCTCTATCCTATCTACTAAAAGAGTAATAAGCAGATTGACCATCATTCCAACACACAAGATGACTGCCCCCATGTGGTCAAAAGATTCTGCCCCCATGTGGACACAAGATGGCCACCACAAGATGGCCAGCAGGAGAGGGCAGTTGGCAGGGATCAGGCCTGCAAGGGAGGGCAGTTAACGGTAAACAGTCTGGCAGGGAAGCAGTTAGGCATCAATCAGGCTCGCAGGGAAGTGGTTAAAGGGTGATCAGGCTAGAAGGTCAAAGCAGTTAGGGGCAATCAGGAAGGCAGGCAGTTGAGCAGTTGGGAGCCAGCAATCCTGGATTGTGAGAGGGCTGTCCCACTGCCTGTTTAGGCCTTATCTTACCTGGATCATGATTAAATAGGCAGTCAGACATCCCTTGAGGGTTCCCATATTGGAGATCTTGCAGGCTGGAGTGAGGGACACCCACCCCCATGCATGAATTTCATGCACCAGGCCTCTAGTTTCTAATATTATTCCATTGTAGTCAGAGAATATGCTTTGTATGTTTCAATCTTCTTGAATTTAGGGAGACTTTGTTTGTAACCCAAAATATGGTCTATTTTTTAAAATGTCCCATGTGCACTTGAGAAGAATGCATATTTCGTGGCTTTGGGGTAAAATGTTCTGAATATGTCAGTTAACTCCATCTGATTTAGTGAGTCATTTAGGATTGCTATTTCTTTGCTGATTTTTTTGTCTAGAGGATTTACCTAGTGATGTCAGTGGTGTATTTAAGTCCCCTATTATGATTGTATTGTTGTTGATCTCTTTTGATATCTTCCAGGAGTTTTTTTTTTTTTTATGTATTTGGATGCTCCTGCATTGGGTGCATATCTGTTTATCAGGGTTATATCCTCTGGTTTTACTGATCCCTTTATTATTATGAAGTGGCCTTCCTTATCTCTTGATATGGCCTTCACTTTGAGGTCTATTTTGTCAGATATAAGTATTGCTACCCCAGCTTTTTTTGTTTGTTTGTTTCAATTTGCCTGAAAGATTTTTTTTCCATCCCTTCACTTTTAGTCTGTGTGAGTCCCTTGTTCTGAGGTGGGTCTCTTGTAGACAACATATATATGGGTTTTGTTTTTTTTATCCATTCACTCACTCAATGTGTTTTGATTGGAGCATTTAGTCCATTTATGTTTAAAGTTATTATTGAAAGGTACTTGTTTGTAGTCATTTCTACTTATTTATATTTTTGTGACTGTGATCCTTCTTAGCTTTTTATTTCTTCTTTTTATAGCATTCCCTTTTGCATTTCTTGTATTGCTCCTTGGTAGTGATAAACCCCCTTAGTTTTTTTGTTTGTTTATTTGTTTGGTTGGTTGTTTTGTTTTGTTTTGTTTTTCTGTGAAGATCCTGATTTCCCTTCAATTTTGATTAATAGTCTTGCTGGATAGAGTATTCTTGGATTCAATCCTTTGCAACACTCTGTATACCTCTTTCCATTCTATTCTAGCTTGATGTGTTTTTTTGAGAAATCATTTGATAATCTGATGAGGCATCCTTTGTTGGTAGCTCTCTGTCTCTCTCTTGCAGCTTTTAAGATTCTCTCTTTGTTGTTAACATTTGCCATTGTAATTATGATGTGTCTTTGTGTGACTCTTTTGGGATTCATCTTGCTTGGAACTCTTTGTATTTGTGTAACTTTTTTCTTCCTTATATCTGGAAAGTATTCTGTCATTATTTTTTCAAATAGTTTTTCTAATTATTGCTGCTCTTCTTGTTCTTCTGGCACCCTTTGTTTCATGTTATTCCAAAGTTCCCTTAGGCTCTCCTCCTGCTTTTTAATTTTTTTCTCCAGTTGCTGTTCAGATTGAGCTTGTTTCTCTACCTTATCTTCTAACTCACCAATTCGGTTCTCTGCTTCTTCTTGTCTACTGTTGATACCTTCCATGGTGTTTTTGATTGTAGTTATATAACTTTTAATTTCTTCCTGATTCTTGCATAGGTTGTTGATTTTCTCATCTATCCAGTGTATGAATCAACAACCATTCCTTTGAATTCTTTTTCTGTCATGTTGCATGCTTCAATTTAACTAATTTCCTTTCTTTTTGACTCCTCATTTTCATTCTGGGCTGTGTAGTTTCCCAATACTGACTATCACCAGAAGGTTCAAATATCAAGGTGTGGGGCCTGTACTGTGTGCAGTGGGAGCTTTACAACACCTGAGTGTCGCTGAAGAGTTCTGACACCAAGACGTGCACCTGCTGTGGGTTGGTGGGAACGAGGCTCTCCCAGGGTCAGCATTACCAGAGCTAAGTGTGGCCTCATGTGAGCACGGAAATCTGCAGCTGGGATGTCTGGATCCTTGATGCCTGTGGGTCTTCACTGTGGTTGCAGGTCTCTGTCCCCAGTGGTTGCAGGGTCCTGGTTTGCATCTGAGATAAGACTGGGTAGTGCTGAGACCAGGATCATAGTCTCAAGCAGCTCTGTTTCTCAAGATGGCATGGTCTCTGGCCACTCCAGAGTGTCCAGAGTGGGAGCAGGGATCAGCAGTCTAAGACTGCCTGGTTTGGCAGCCCTTTGGAAGATCTGCAAAATATAACTGTCCCTAGCTCACATACATACACACACACACACACACACACACACACACACACACACACACTCACACACACACCACATCCACACACTCCTCTCTCACTCCCTTGTTCTCTCATACTCTCTCCCTGCCTACCTTCCTGCCGGTCACAATCTTCTAATGGTCTTTAAAACATCCATACATTTTCATCAATTTCATGCTGAAATGGGGACCATTGAATGATGCTATCACATATTGTTACATATTGTATCATTCTTTACTTTTCAGAATTAAATAATATTACTATTCCTTCTTTTCTCTCAACCCCATCTTCTTTACAAATTCATTATGTTTGGGAGGTCTTTGACATTTTCAATAAGTCTTTTTGCGAAGCTGAGTTTTGAAACTATTTTATTGTTGCTATTGATAAAGTATCTTCCATATTTCATTAAAAATTAAATGAAAATCCATGGGGTCTAAAGAAAATGGGCTTCATTTTTTTTCTCTTTGCTCTTAAGAATAATTTATAAAGTACAAATTCATTCATAAACTGAAATACCATACCTTAGGGAAAATAAGCTGGCATTTTTTCCATTGTTATTGGTTTACATTATAAAATGGTCTCTACCAAATTTACATGGTGAATTTAATTCACATTTATAGAAAGTCATTAACCATATAATTTCATACCAGATGATGAAAAATGGGAAAGACAAACTTCTATTTGTCATCCAGAACAAAAACCTTAGAGTACTTGGGAACATGTGTCTATTTTACATCGTTGAATTTAAAATTATATCACCACAACTGGGAATTTATTCAGAGGAACAACACTGTTCTTTCTGTATTTTCATATAACTTGAGATATATTTCCACAGAAAATAACAATATCACAGAATAGAAGTTGGTTTTTAATCTGTATTTATTATACCAATCAGAATAAGTACAGCCTTTAGATTTTCAAATGTATGTGTGTTAAGTTTCTGGTCATCCTGTCCTTGAATTTCCCACTGAATACAATCTCATGATGCCTCAAGTATTGTAGGAGGGCAGGCATAGCTTTACACTTCATCCAGAAGTAATTCAGCAATAATCTAAAATAGCTAGTGCAACTCTCACTGCGATTAAAAAAAAATTTAGAGAAAACCTGTAACAAAAGCAGGGGCCATCTAACAAACTGGTACAATTATCAGCATGACCAGCCAAGGGGAAAACTACATTTTAATAAAAGAGGCCTTTGATTTTCCACCGACCTTCTTTTCTATGCCCTTGTTCAAGGTTACTCTGAAGATTAAAATCCTTCTTCAGTTTGTCATTGCCTAAAGGAAGATTTTCTTGGGGCAATTCAGTTTATATCTGTAGCCCTGGCATTATCATTAGTAGTTCAACCATTCACTCTCAAAAGTGTTCTAGTTTAGATGATATATTATACAGTTAGCCTATACATAGGATAGAACCACTAACACAATTCATGAATTTCTTTACAGTTTGGCTTCAGGCTGTACTTCTTATTCTGTCTCTTCTATTTGTACCTTTCCTCCATACACACAAAACTATTTACTCTACCCTGAAAACCCAATGCATTGCTAGATCTTTATATTCTTACCCAAATAGGTCTTTCTGCCTGAATTGTAATTCCTCTGGTTTTCTTCAAATAATTTCTATTTTTTTTCTCTTTTTATTAAAATTAAATTTATTGGGGTGATATTAGTTAAAAAGATCATATAGTGGTACAAATATCAGGTCCTCTGGGATGACTTACCTAATTACCCTGGGCCAAGAATGAAATGGCAGTTTCAACTTGTCTTATTACAAATGAATTGTTAAAATATATTTCAGTTCAGCAAGAAAGTGCCTGGAGCATTAGCAAAGGAGTTCTGCCACAGGCAAGGGAGTGGATGAGATAAGTGAGTCAGCTACCTTAATGTTCCTGCCCTAAACAATGTTTGATGCCCCTTGCTCTGTGGTTTCAGGCATTTAATTTATTTATATCCTTTATATGATTGTGCCAGGCAGAATGTTGTGGCTGCCTTCTTTTACTTAGCATAATCTTTCCGAGATTCAAATCTTATTGTAGCATACTTTACACTTTATTCTTATTTATTGTTGAATACTATGCTATTGTGTGGCTATAACATAATTAGTTTATCCATTTTTCAGTTGATGGACATTTGGCTTGTTTTTACCTTATGGCTATTATGAATATTGTTGCTATAAAAATTCTTGCACAAATATTGTGTGGATCCAAAGTTTGATTATAAAATTGTGAACCAATAAGAGCAACACTGTCTTATGTGATTTTCTGCAATCTGCAATGATGGAAAGTGTGTATCTGTCATGTCTAAAGTGGTAGCTGCTCACATTTCTAGTGATGTAACTAGTAAGCACTTAAAATATGGGTGGTGTGACTGAGAAACTATGATGTTTTAATTTTATTTCATTTAAATTAATTTTTATTTTATTAGGCACACATTAGTGGCTACCATACTGGGCATCACAGAAGAGAATCTGGATTTAAGAAGATAAATACTGACAGTAAAATATGTGCTGGAAGCTAATTACAGCATGTCAGCAGGACTGAATCATCTGGAATGGCTGAGGGCATTTCCACAAACCTGAAAAAGATGCATAAATGATTGCTTGCTGACAGAGAGCTGAGGGCATTTTGATGTACATGTTATTGCCTCCTACTGGCCAAACACCTGAACAGCCCTAGGCAGTTTCCCCCAATCTGACAATGGATTCTGTATACTAAACCTTGCCTTTGATGTGTATATCTACCTTGCCTTAGGACAGTGGTTCTCAACCTTTCACATGCGGAGTCCCTTTAATACAGTTCCTCATGTTGTGATGACCCCCAACCATAAAATTATTTTCTTTGCTACTTCATAACTGCAATTTTGCTACTGTTAATGAATCTTAATGTAAATATCTGTGTTTTACGATGGTCTTAGGCGACCCTGCTAGAGGTTCTCGAGGAAAATAATTTTATGGTTGTGGGTCACCACAACATGAAGAACTGTATTAAAGGGACTCTTCATGAGAAAAGTTGACAACCACTGCCTTAGGACAATTTATGTTAATAAAGAGCAAGAGGTCCACAGATTCAGGAGAACTTGGTTCCTTTAGCTAAGTCTTCTCTGGCCCTCCAAAATGCCTTCCAAAATTATGTTTCATTTCTGGACTCTTTAGTCATTTACACACAGCCCCTTCTCCAGATTCCTGAAACCCCTTCTAGGTGCTGAATTAAGACCACCGGCAATATGGATTGGTAAAGAATGAGGCTGTAGATGGGAAAACAAGATAAGAAATTATTTAAAATTTTCACTTTGAGAAGTTGAGGTTTAGAACTAGGTTGGTAATAGTGGTGATAACCTGAGGAGAGAGCTCCCAGAGACATCTTAGACTAGACATAAATAGGTTGATGTTTTAGGGTTAATTAAGTGAGAGGGGGAATTAAACTCTGCTGTGTGTCTGTGCCTTACCTTGACTTGTGTACATACATTTAAGCTTGTTTATTAACTTTTAACAACATATAGGAGTTCCTTCTAAATTCTGCCAATATTAATTAAAACATGAAATTCATTGACAGAAACTGTACTCATTGCAGATTTGAATACATTAACAGTTAGTATTACAATTTTAATGACTGCCATTCTTATTTTTTATTTAATTAGGATTTTCAATATTTATTTTTACATAAAAACATACTTACCTTACAGTGCTTATGCTATTATTATATTGAATAAGTAACCAAGGGAAAACCTGTGATTTTAACTTTAGCAGATGAATTTGTAATCTATAAAAGTCTTCCTATCACTAATGTCCTAAGATGAACATTCTTATATTATATATTTGCAAAGCATAGCAGAAACTTAGGTAGCAATTACATAGTAAATACTGTGAATATAGTATTTAATTCACAATACATACAGTTTTTAGGTTCTATCATTCTGTTATTTAATTGTTAATGAGAAGGGAATTATGAAACAGTGCATATTTGTTTTGATAGTAGCAGTTCTGATGATGAGTAAAAGTGTAGTCAACAAGATACACTTTAGGAAAAGCAATAAAATATACAATTATCTCTTCCCTCATCTCAACCACGTTTTACTCAGATTTTCCTTCAACTGTGAAATATATTTATAGTACAGGGAGAAAGACTGATGTAGATGTAAAGCATGTATTCCCTTTATATTTCTTGAATGACTATGACATAAAAAGTTCTTTAAGTTTTCAGAAGAGTGACATATATCATTTCATTAATTCAAACAATTTATCTTTGTTTTCCTTCTTAATTAGCTATATGACATGAATAAACACATTCCCTCTGATTTAAATTTTATCATCTATAAAACCATCTGGGTGCTAGTAAGCAATTTAAATATTCAAATTTAAAAATAAAGTCGTATTTTATCAAACAGGTTGGCAAAAATTAAAATGAGAAAAAGCATCAAGTGTTGGTGAGCATGTGAGGCAAAAGCAAATTTTATATATTTCCTGTGAGAGGAAAAATGGAACAGCCAATGTTTGTTTTCTATTGCTGCCTGACAAGCAAAAATTGAGCAGCTTAAAATAATTAAATTTTATTACCTCACCCAGGAGTAGGTTTGCAATCCAGGAACATTGTAACTAGGTCATCTGCTTAGGGTCTTACAAGAATGAAATCAAGATCTTGGCTTTCTCTGTTCTTATCTGTAAATTCTGTGAAGAAACTCTTTCCAAGCTTGTTCATGTCCTTGGCAAAATTCAGGTCCTTGTGGTTGTACAACTGAGGTTCCCATTTAAAACAAATATATATATTTGTGACGTACACATGTGATAACTATTCTGGATTTTTTAAAAATATATTTTATTGATTTTTTACAGAGAGGAAAGAGAGGGATAGAAAGTCAGAAACATTGATGAGAGAGAGACATCGATCTGCCGCCTCTTGCACGCCCCACACTGGAGATGTGCCCGCAAGCAAGGTACATGCCCCTGACCGGAATCCAATCTGGGACCTTTCAGTCTGCAAGCCGACGCTCTATCCACTGAGCCAAACCGGTCTTGGCTGTTCTGGATTTTTTAAAATGTAGAAGTGGACTTCTATATAGGTTAATAGGTTAATAAAATATTTATGTTTTTTATTAATTCAGAGCGAAGAAGGGAGAGGGAGAGATTGAAACATCAATGATGTGAGAGAATCATCAATTGGCTGCCGCCTGCATGCCCCTTACTGGGGTTCAAGTCTGCAACCCAGGCACGTGTCCTTACTGAGAACCAAACTGTGACCTCCTGGTTCATGGGTTGACACTCAACCACTGAGGACACTGGCCTGGTGAGATTCCCATTTTCTTGCTAGTTCTTGGCTGGACGTCAATATCCTCTCCATCTTTGAAGTCAGCCACAAAGAATCCCTCTTGTGTCAAAAACCTCTCATGCCTCAATTTTTTCTCTTCAGAAAGAGCCCAGTCCCTTTTAGGAATTCACCTGATTAAGTCAGGCCAACCCAGATAATCTCCCTATTTTAAAATAGGGAGATTGGAACTTTAATTATATCTGCAAAATCCCTTAATAGCAGCATCCAGATTATTGCTTGTATTGTTGGGAGAATGTGAATGTATATCTGGAGCTAGGATCTTCCAGGTCATAATTCCTCATCACAGAATGCTTTGAGTTCTGTTTTGGCAGGATAAAGCAAATTAAAAATGCACACATTCACCCAGCCCGAATGGCTCAGTGGTTGAGCATTGACCTATGAACCAAGAGGTCACAGTTAGATTCCAGGTCAGGGCACATGCCCAGGTCTCAATCCCCAGTGTGGGGTGTGCAGGAAGCAGCTGATTGATGATTCTCACTCATAATTGATGTTTCAATCTCTCCTCCTTTCCTCTCTGAAATCAACAAAAAATGTATATTTTAAAACATGTATACACTCTATGAAATAGCAAGTCCCTTCTACATTTAAAAAATCCAGAAAAGTTATCACATGTGTACATCACAAAACATATTTTAATGAAGTGTATTGCAATATAACTTGAAATACAAAATAATTTGGTAAGAACCCCATTATCCATTGATATAATACACATATCATGGCATATTACTAACAGATGATACACAGTAGTTAAAATCAACTAAACAGATATATACACACATATTAGAAGGTCTCAAACACATAATGTTGGGTGAAAAAAAAGAGGAAACTGCTGAATAAGTTCAGTATATAAATTATGTAAGGCACAAAATTACTAAAAAGTCATTCTGTATATTATAGATGAAAACATGCATATACATGGACTGACTCTAGATATAACTCTGCATCTTATTACCTCTTATAACCTTGGGCAAAATATTTACTCCTCTGTAGAATGGTCAACTGTATAATGTAGATTGCTATAAGAGTAAAATGAGCAAATCTTTGGAAAATGTTAATAACCAACTGGCACATACTAAGTACTTAAGTATTTGTCAAATAAACATAAATACATAACAGTATAAAACTTGAACTGGACATACACTTCCTGAAATGTTATAGTTAGTCTTTACCTTGGGGTAGGCAAGAAGGGATTTTTTAACTTTGTTTTTCTATTACAGTTTACATTCAATATAATTTTGTTATAGTTTCAGGCATACAGCATAGTGGTTATACAATCATATATATTACAAGGTGCCCCCCCTAATATTTCATGTACCCACCTGGCACCATATCATATGTACTTACCAAAATATTATTGACTATATCCCCTATGCTGTATTTTCCATCACCATGATTATTTTGTAACTGTCAATCTGTACTTCGTAATCCCTTCACCTTTTTCACCCAAACCCCATCCCCCACCCCTATGGCAACCATAAGTTTGTTCTGAGAAGGGAATGTATAATTTCTGCTTCATCCATTAATTTATTGCAGTTCATTTTAGATGGTAGAGACATGAGGTTTCTTTTTTTACATATCTGCATTGTTATTTTAAAATTGAAAGTCAAGATCCACATTTAAATTACCACTATAAAAAACTTGATAATTAAAAATGAGATTATACTATATGAGCTTTAATAGTCTTTATATAGACCTACACAATTTTATCATTCATTAATCCAAGTTTAGGCCATATGTTACGTAGGTACATGTTAATAATAGGAGGTGAGCAAATTATCATATGTGTTTACCAATTAATTTTTCTCTATATGAAGTGACCTTAGGAGAAGCTTAATGGATAGTGTAGATTCCAAAGCAAGTTACTTTCCCTACCTGATTTCCCATAAGCACTGCTTAAGGCAGAGTATACACTTTGTACCTTGATGTTCGACATTTACAAAGCCAGAACTAATTGCTGTTATCTGAACAGCCCTCCAAATACTGAGGTAAAATGAAGGCTTGATTATTACATAGCTTCAAAGTTTAGAGATTTTTTTTGAAGTTTTGAGATTTTTAAAATGTTTATTCTTAAAGAAAGATAGTGCCATTACTCAATACTCAGCCCAGCAAATTGGAAAAACTATAACAACAATAACAGATGCTGTGGGTAACTGCAGTGTTCTGCCATTAGTTTGACTTGTGTTTTTCATTTTGAGACTGGGTGAGTCACCCACTGAGAGTTATAAAGTAAAACAAAGAAGATTCAAGATTTTAATAAGATGTTACCTTGAACCCCTTACATTGAAGATAGTTTATTTCTGTCTGGATGCAGGTGCTTATATATGTGAACACTCACATAAAGATAGAGACCCCAATAAACAGGTATAGTAATAAAATCCCTTGTCAACTGAAGATGAAATACTGGCTACTACTTATATAGCTGTGACACAAGGATCTTTATTCTACTGAGATCCTGAAGGTCAAATATATGTCTCTATTTAATGTGCCTTCTCAGCAGAAGGTTCTGATCCTGTTACAGTGCCTCTGCTCTTTTGCTTATGGAAATTGCCTTTTGCAAATAGATTAATTCGTGATCTCAGTCTTTCATCTTATTCTATAGAGAATATTTGTTTGGTTTTCCAGAGCAATATTATTATATTCTCAGGTTATCAAACTCAAAGCAGCTAGATGGGTTGAGAGAGGGAGATTATTACTGTTATTCTATTAGTGATTTTGTCCACATTAATCTAAATCACTGATTTGAATGATTCTTTTTCAATAAATTGAATCATCTATTTATACTTACATCAACCAGCTATTATGATATATGTCAATATTATAACTGAGTACTGAATAAAACCTAGTGAAAAACAAGATAAATGAGCAAATTTAGTTATTACATCATTTTGCTTTATATTCCCAATGCTAAATATTTATGATATTTAATTGAACACTCATGCATTGATTATTACCCGTTGTAAGTAACAGTGTCTAGATTTCAGAAGTGTTCTTTATAACAATATGGATGATATATGCAATATGCTCCTATGTATTAATAGTGCTCAAGTCATACTATTGAGAATAAAAGAATACTTCATGAATTGTTTATTCCTTCTCAGTGGCTATAGACCAGTGGTTCTCAACCTTCCTAATGCCGCGACCCTTTAAGACAGCTCCTCATGTGGTGGTGACCCCCAACCATAAAATTATTTCCGTTGCTACTTCATAACTGTAATTTTGCTACTGTTATGAACTGTAATGTAAATATCTGATATGCAGGATGTATTTTCATTGTTACAAATTGAACATAATTAAATCACAGTGATTAACTACAAAAACAATATGTAATTATATTTGTGAAATATTTATTTCTAATTACAAATAAATGAAATTTTGTCTTGAATCGTGGTGTAGCATGGGTAACAGTCTTAATATGACAACAGTAAACTACATTGCTACATTTTGCTACACCGAGGAACGGTGTGTTGGTTCCTAAGACCATGGGAAATAGGTGTTCTCCAATAGTCTTAGGCGACCCCTGTGAAGGGGTCCTTCGACCCCCAAAGGGGTCACGACCCATAGGTTGAGAACCGCTGCTATAGACTCAATATACTTTTTTAAAGTTCTGAGTGATTATTTTTTTCCTTTCTCCCTATTAATAATACAGTAAAGCCTCATTTTTTCAGAGGTTAGATTAATGTAAGGTAGGTCTAGCGTTATAAGAGATGGAAATGAGTTTGTATTATAGCAATGATTGAGAATATACCTAGGTCTATACCAAAACTGAAACTCACCTCCCCCTATACTTATAGTTGTGCATGTGGAACTAGAGAAGATTAATGGACAGTTAGGTGTCTAAAAAAACTAAAACTATAATTGTATAATTAGGCAAAATGTTTTGAGAAAAAAATGAGTATGCAAATAATTGGAAATCTCCAGTTTTTCAAATTAGCTTCTGGCTATGGATTTTATATATTATAATTACTAGTATACTAGAGGCCTGGTGCACAAAATTTGAGCATGGCAAAGGGGGGTGTCCCTCAACCCAGTCTTCACCCTCTCCAATCTGAGACCCTTTGGGAGATGTCTGACTGCCCTTCCCTGTTGGCCTGATCACCCACAACTGCCCTCCCCTGCTTTGACCCCTCTCCTTCACCAGCACCTGCCTCTCCTGTGTGAGGCAGTAGAGAGGCCAGGACCCCTAGGCCTCACCACAGGGAGCAGCCACTGGGCCCCACCTCTGCTGTGTGTGTGACCATCTTGTGTAGCCATCTTGTGGTGGCCATCTTTTGACAATGTTACACTAGGGTGCCCTGTGAGAGCGTGATGCCACCTAGGCTTTTATTGTATAAGATATTACTATATCATTATACACACACATATGTGTATATATAATACAAACTCATTTCCATCTCTTATAACGCTAGACCTACCTTACATTAATCTAACCTCTGAAAAAATGAGGCTTTACTGTATTATTTATAGGAGAAAGGAAAAAAAAATCACTCAGAACTTTAAAAAAGTATATTGAGTCTATAGCAGCGGTTCTCAACCTGTGGGTCGTGACCCCTTTGGGGGTCGAAGGACCCTTTCACAGGGGTCGCCTAAGACTATTGGAAAGGTTAAAGAACAACATGAATTCTTGAAATTGGTAAGGTTCTGGATCATATCTTCTCTTTGTTCTTCATGTGAGTCAGTAATATTTAGGTCATGATTCTGTAGACACCGTGAGGTAGTGCTTATGTAATTCTCACACTATTTTTCCAACACTGAGGGGTTGGAGGAGATGAGAAAAAAGAAATAGAAAACCACAATTCTTTCAGGTGTTTGTGAGACAAAGGGATCCATGCTCAGTTTTGAGACACACTGAATTCGTTATCACTTCTTAGAGATAATGAAGTTGATCACTATTGCAATTGTTCTGGCCAAAAGCCTTCATAGATTTCCATATTACATAAAAATTAATTTATCTCATCTTTAGCTTATTTTAGTTTCTTGCTGCATGAAGCACTATCAATTATTGCCTTTTTCTCCTCACCAGTCCAACCAGGCTTTTAAAAATATATCTTCGTTGTTTTTTCCCCTTCTAATTGCTAAAGAAATGCATGTTAATACAGAATGTTCAAATATTACTTAAAAATTTTAAATATAAAGTAAGTTATCTAATGTACTAGCTCTTAGAGACACTCAGTTAACCCTTTTGTATATATTCTTATATATACAACTAGAGGCCTGATGCATGAAATTTGTGCATGGAGGGGTGATTCCCTGAACTCAGCCTGCAGCCTCTCCAATTGGAGACCTCTTGCGGGATGTCCAACTGCCATTTTAGTCAGATATCCTTCTCACAATCTGGGACCACTGACTTCTAATTGCTTACCTGCCTGCTTGACTGATTGTCCCTAACTGTTTCTGCCTGTCAGCCTGATCACCCCTAACTGTCCTCTCCTGCAGGCTTGATGTCACCCCCAATTGCCCTCTTCTGCTGGCCAATTTGGTTCTGATAGGTCAGTTCCTATGCCAGCGTCAAAAGATTCACCTCCTAGGCAGCCATTGGTTCCCCACAGCACCCACATTTGGTTCTCATTGGTCAGTTTCAATGCCAGTCAGCATCAGTAGCCCTGCCTCCTAGGCAGCCATTGGTTCCCCACAGCACCCACCTTTAGTTCTGATTGGTTGGTTCCTATACTTGTAAGTGGCAAAAGCTCTGTTTCCTAGGCAGCCATTGACTCCCCACATCACCCACCTTTGGTTCTGATTGGTTGGTTCCTATGCCAGTCAGCGTCAAAAGCTCCACTTCAACAAAACAGGTTTGGCTCAGTGCATAGAGCGTCAGCCTATGGACTGAGAGGTCCCAGGTTCGATTCCAGTCAAGAGCATGTACCTTGGTTGTGGGCACATCTCCAGTAGGGGGCATGCAGGAGGCAGCTGATAGATATCTCTTTCTCATAGATGATTCTAACTCTCTATCTCTCTCCCTTCCTCTCTGTAAAAAATCAATAAAATATATTAAAAAAAAACCTCCACCTCCTAGACAGCCATTGGCTCCCCATAGCACCCACATTTGGTTCTGATTGGTCAGTTCCTATGCTAGTCAGCATCAAAAACTCTGCCTCCTAGGCAGCCTTTGCCTCCACCCAGCACCCACTTTTGTTTCTCATTGGTCAGTTCTTATGCCACTCAGCATCAGAAGCTCTGCCTCCTAGGTAGCCATTGTTTCCCCACAGCACCCGATAGGAGTGGTGCCCTTATAAGATGAAGAAAATCCAGGTGTGTGCATAAAAAGAAAAGGCTGAGAACACAGAGAGAAGATGGCCATTTGCAAACCAAGAAAAAAAAAACACCTCAAGAGAAACAAAACCTGTTGACACATCAATCTTAGATTTCTAACCTATAGAAATTTGAGAAATAAATGTCTATTGTTTAAACCATCCCCCCAAAAAATACACAGAGGATCTGAACAGACATTTTTGTGAAGACATAGATGGCCAACTGGCACATGAAAAGGTGCTCAATATCACCAATCATGAGGTAAATGCAAATCAAAACTACAATGATATATCTCTTCACTTATTAAAATAGCTACTATCAAAAACATAAGTAACAAGCATAGGCAAGAATGAGAAGAAAATGGAACCTGTATACACTATTGTTGGGATTGTAAATTTGTACAGTAAGGAGTTTTCACACAAAAACAATTTGAACTACCATATGATCTAGCAAATTCACTTCTGAGTATAAATCCAAAGGAAATGATAATACTAACTCAAAAAGATATCTGTATCCCCATGTTGATTGCAGCATTACTTAAAATAGCCATTGAAATTTGAGAAATAAATGTCTATTGTTTAAACAATAGACTCCTGCAATTAGGAGTCAGTGGTCCCATTGGAGAGGCTGCAGGCTGAGTTCAGGGAATCACCCCTCCATGCACAAATTACATTGAAACAACTTAAGTATCTATTGATGGATGAATGGATAGTGGAAATGAAATTAAATATTATTCAGCCATAAAAAGAAAAACCACAAGAAAATACTGCAGTTCGTGACAACATGGATGGACCTAGAAGATATGCTAAGTGAAACAAGTCAGACAGAGAAATACAAATACCATATGATTTCACTTATATGTGGAATCTAATGAACAACAAAAAAATAGAAACAGACTCATAGATACAGAGAATAGACTGAGAGCTGTCAGAGGGGCGTGGGAGACTGGGTGAAAAGGTAAAGGGATTAAGCAGTATAAATTGATAGATACAGAATAGTCACGGAGTTACAGATTACAGCATGGGGAGTATAGCCAATAATCCTATATAATAAAGAGGCAATATGAAAATTGACTGTCACTCCAACACACAAGATGGCTGCCCCCATGTGGACACAAGATGGCCACAACAAGATGGCCAGCAGGAGAGCACAGTTGTGGGTGATCAGGCTAGCAGGGGAGGGCAGTTGGGAGCGACTAGGACTGTGGGGGAGGACAGTGGGAGGACCCAGGGCTACAGGGGAGGGTAGTTTGGAGAAACCAGGCCACCAGGGGAGGGGAGTTGGGGAGAACCAGGTCTGCAGGGGAGGGCAGTTAGGAATGACGAGTCTGGCAACGGAGGGCAGTTAGTGGTGACCAGGCCTACAGGGGAGGGCAGTTTTGGGGTACCAGGTCTTCCGAGGATGGCACTTAGGGGTGACCAGGCTAGCAAGGGAAGAAAATTAGGGGTGACTTGGCATGCAGGGGAAAACAGTTGGGGGCAACCAGGACTACAGGAAAGGACAGGTTGGGTGACCAGACTGATAGGGAAGGGCAATTAGGAGCAATCAGGCAGGCAGGCAGGCAAGTGGTTGGGAGCCAGCAGTCCTAGATTTTGAGAAGTATGTCCAAGATTAGAGAGGGTTCAGGCTGGGCTGAGGGACACCCTCTCCCCTGTGCATGAATTTCATGCACTGGGCCTCTAGTGTTGAGGTAAATATGTATGGAGCCAGGAGGGTACTTAAAGCACAGGGTGGGGGGGGCACGGTGCGGCAGTCTGTTAAGTACATGATTTTCTAGCCACTTTACTGTACATAAGAAACTTACACAGAATAATATTGAATGTAAAGAACATTATAACCTAATGAACAAAAAGATAGATACAGAGGCAGTAAAGCATCAAACAGACTATCAGATTACAGGAGGAAGGTTGGGGAGTGTTGGGGAGAGGAGGAAAGAGATCAACCAAAGGACTTGTATGCATGCATATAAGCACAACCAATGGACACAAGACACTGGCGGAGGGTTGGGGGGAGAGAGTGAGGGCCTGCAGCAGGGGGTAGGGGAGGTTGGGGGAAGGTCAATGGGGGGGGGAAGGAGATATATGTCTACTATGTGTAATACTTTAAACAATAAAATAAAAATTAAAAAATAAAATAAAATAAAGTGACAGAGGGCATGTGCCAGAGGGGAATAGGGGAGACAGTTGAAAGGTCAATTAGAAAAAAAGGAGACATATGTACTACTATGTGTAATACTTTAAACAATAAAAAATAAATTTAAAAAATTAAAAAAATAAAATAAAGTGATAGTTAAGGGGGAAAATAATATTGAATGTAAACTGTAATTGAAAAAAAATTAAAGGAGGAAATTCCATGAAAAAACAGCGAGTTTGGGGGAAAAGTCTAGGCCATAGATCAAATTATTTTATTAATTATTTGAATTTAGAAAATGTGTTGAAAAAGATTGCTTTGATTTAATATGTAAATCTAGTATTCTACAGTTTTTTTTAAAGATTTCTGTAAGTTGTAGAAAAATGAAATTTAAAAATATAAACTGTCTTGGGGCTGAGTTTGTATTTTTGTTCACCATTGAACCCCAATGCTGAGCAAAGTGCTGTTATATAGTGTTTATTTAATCAGTCATTAAATGTGCTGTCTAGTGGGTAATCAGATAAATAAACATACTATGACAACAAAATATGCAGTTGCCTCTCAAAACCAAAACAAAACTGTGGCCTATATATACAAATGAAATACTATTTAGCCATCAAAAAAGAAGAAAATTCTGCTATTTGCAATAATATGAATGAACCTTGAGGGCATTATGATGAGCGAAATAAATCAAAAAGAGAAAGATAAATACCATAAGACTTCACTTATATGTGGAATCTAAAGAAAACATCTTCATAAATACAGAGAAAAGTTTGAGGTAGAAAGTTGTAAAATGAGTGAAGTGGGTCAAAAGATACAAATTTCCAGCATGGTTACTATACATAATAATTGCATATTTGAAAGTTGCTGAGAGACTACACTTTAAAAGTTCACATCACAAGAAAAGAATCTGTAATTCTGTATGGTGATGGATGTTAACTGAACTTACTGTGGTGATCATTTCACAAAATATACACATATCAAATCATTATACTGTACACCTGAAACTAACATAACATTGTATGTTAATTATATCTCAGAAAAAATAATAAAGTAAAAATTTATCTTCTCTGGAATTCTTATTCCCTCTTCTCTCTTAGCATTGGCAACCATCTGATATACTATACATTTACAGTGGTACCTCAAGATACGAGTGCCCTAGCATAACGAGATTTTTGAGATACGAGCTGTCAAGCAAGCGATTTTTGCTTTGAAATACGAGCAACAGTTGAGAAGGAGTAATCGCATGGATCGGCCGGCTGCACACGACCCACCAGTTTACTGGGACTCGAGCATCTCATAGTTTCCCACGCCTCAAGGTTACCGAAAGAATTAAACTCGTATCTCGAGGTACCACTGTACTAGTTTATATGTTTATTATCTCTTCCCAAGGAACCACAAGCCTTATTAGGGTGTGACTTGCTTTTTTTGTTATCATATTATCTCCAGCTCTTGTATATGTATATAACAATGCCAGGCATATAGTAAACACTCAAGAAATATTTGCTGAATGAGTAAATAAATGAAAATAGAAACATATTGATTCCTTATGTATTAATTTCAAAACTGGATATTTTACTAAATTATTTCATTGTTTCCTAACATATTTTTAATCTGCTGTTTTGGATTTTTTTAGAACTGCTTCCTCATTTCTAATATTTATACCTTTTATTTTGTTACAGTTTCTACTTGCTATATCTAGAATTTTTATAATATTAAATATTGGTGGTGATTTTTAGAATTGTTTTGTTCTTTACTTTCGTAGGAATTCCTCTAATTACAATTAAAGGAGATTCTGGTTCAGATGTGAAACACAACACAGACACCCACACACACACACACACACACACACATACCACATGAGTAATATATTTCTTCTTACTTACTAAGGATTTTATCAAAACTGTAGTAGGGTTTTACTAAATTATTTATTGAAATGTATTTGGGCTGGGGAGGGTGTCCCTCAGCCAAGCCTACACCCTCTCCAATATGGGACCTCTCTGACAATCCAGGACCACTGGCTCCTAACTGCTCCCTTGCCAACCTGATTGATACCTAACTGCTCCTCTATCAGACTGATTGCCCCCAACTACTCTCCCCTGCTGGCCTGATCATCCCCAAGGCTTTTATTAGTATAGATATGACCCTTCACAGAAAAATTTACTAACCCTACTTTACAATAAGGGCTTGATGATTGAATCATTGGGATCAGACACCTAGATTTCATTTCTTTGAATAGTGGAGGGAATAATTATCTTGACTTAAGTTGCCCTGAATTTAAAATAAGATAATGACTTAGAAAAATATAAAAGCATCATATAAAGAAAACTGTCTTTTTCATGTACTGAAAAGACAATAAAGTGGTAAAATGAAAAACACTATTTTTAATCTCCCTCTTCCTTCCTTTACAGCCTTTATTTAAACGTTGAAATTTATAAAAATTTCACTCCAATTTTTATTTCTTTACATTCAATATTATTTTGTATTGGTTTCAGGTTGTATGTTACAGAATAGTGGTTAGACAATCATATAATTTACAAAGTGTTCCCCGATATTTCCAGTACCCACCTGGCATCATACCATCATTACAACACAATTGATGCCAAAGCCTGTTTGGCTCAGTGGATAGCGCATCGGCCTGCGGACGGAAAGGTCCCAGGTTTGATTCCGGTCAAGGGCATGTACCTTGGTTGCGGGCACATCTCCAGTAGGGGGCATGCAGGAGGCAGCTGATCAATGTCTCTCTCATCGATGTTTCTAACTCTCTATCCATCTTCCCTTCCTCTCTGTGAAAAGTCAATAAAATATATTAAAAAAAAACAAAACACACTATTGACTATATTCCCTATTTAAGTGACAATGGGTTTACAGGTTCCTTCCAGTCTTTCTTTTGTAGTGTTCGCCTTTCCTTTTCTTTCTCACTTCTTCCCTCACTTTCCTTATATAGTATCTCAATTGGCCATCAAAGCTCAGTGAAGGCACTGGGACATGCTTAATCCATTTTACAGACCAGGAAACTGAGGCCAATTCCAATTGGCTGTGGAACTTGACTCAGCACACAGGGAGCCCTCAGAGCCATGCACTCTGCCCTTACTAAGGGGCAGCCACCCGGCAAACATAACAAACCTTCTCCTCAGGCTTCTGAGCCTCTTTCTCAAGCACCTCTTCATTGCAGACGCTCTACATTCTTTCCTCTCCCCAATCCCCTGCCCCCATTCTTTACTAACTCCCCCCCCTTCTCTGGAGAGGTGGAAGGCTTCACACTCACCTCCGAGGCATGCTCTGCCATGGGGCAGGGTGGTGCGGGCTTGCTTTGGGGTCAAGGCAGGAGCAGGAGTTGCTGCCTCTAAAGTGTGAAGATTGCCTGGGCGAGGCCAGTTAGCACTGGGAGCTTGTCTGAATCATGGCAGTCAGTCCGGTACCCTGCAGTGTGGCACCCCTCCACCGGGGTGGCAACGCCCCTCAACCCTCGCCTCAGGGCTGTGAGTCCTTGCCCCTCTGCCTGGGCATCCTTCCATGTCCCTTGATCCCTGGCCTCACCCACCCACATCTTGGAGCCACTGCAGAACTTCTCTCTCTCTGCAGGTGAGACAGATCCCTGCCCTTGGTCTCCTCGAAGCTGTGAATCTGTGGCCAGAGGCCCAATCTGGTTCTCAGCAACCCCATACCTGAGATGTTCCCAGGGCCCGGGGCAGCTCCCAGGCAGTGATGTTCCTGGGGCCCCATGGAGTGGCTAGAGGGGCTGCTGCCCCTCCTGGGGCCTGAGATGGACCCAGAACCCTCGGGAGATGTCTGGTGCAACCCACCCCACTTCCCTGGCCTGATGGACTGGTACCTTGTGGGTGGTGTCTGGCGATGGCCCTGCCTGTGTATGCAAATTAATCTCCATCTTTGGTGGGTTAATTTGCATACTCTGATTGGCTGTGGACATAGCAGAGGTATGGTCAATTTACATGTTTCTCTATTATTAGGTAACAATATTTTGAGAGAGAGAGAGAGAAAGAAACATTGATGTCAGAGAGAAACATCAATCAGCTGTCTCTTGGGCATGTGGCCTGAACAAGAATCAAACAGGCAACTTTTTTATGCACAAGATGATGCCCAACCAACTGAGCCACATTGGCCAGGGCTGGAAATTATTAACATGAACATGTGTCTTATCATTTGACCTGTTAATATAATACATTGCAATAATAAACTTCTCAATAGTAAGCACTGTGCATTCAAGAAACTGGCTTTGCTTTGGTATAGTTTCCTTTTCTAACACTGATGGATTACAGTATTTTAACAGTATAAGTTTCATTTTCTATATATGTCAAATTGATCTCTTAATTTTCTGCAATTTTTGTCATGAAAATTATACTGGCCTTATTAAAGAGTGAACTTTTCTCTTTTTGCTCTGAAGTAGCTCAAAATTAAAGATTTCTTGATAATATGAAATAATTTGTGAGACCATCAGGCATAACATGCCTATTTTATATTTACTAGAGGCCCAGTATATCAAATTCATGCATGAAGGTGTTTGTCCCTCAGCCCAGCCTGCGCCTTCTCCAATCTGGGACTCCTTGAGGGATGTCGGAGATCCCTCTTACAATCCAGGACTGCTGGCTCCCAACTGCTCAACTGCCTGCTGCCTTACTGATTGCCCCTAACTGTTTCTGCCTGCCAGCCTGATCACCCCCTAACCACTCCCCTGACAGCCTGATTGATGCCTAACTGCTCCCCTGCCAGCCTGTTTGCCCCTGACTTCCCTCCCCTGCAGGCCTGGTCATCCCTAACTGCTCTTCCTTTAAGGCCTGATCCCCCCAATTGCCCTTCCCTGTAGGCCTAGTCACCCCCAACTTTCTTACTCTGTCAGCCTGGTCACACATAACTACCCTCCCCTTCAGGCTTCATCGCCCCCAACTGCTCTCCCCCACTGGCCTGATCACCCACAACTGCTCTCCCTTGCAGGCCTGGTCCATCCCAACTGCCCTTCCCTGCTGGCCTGATTGCCCACAACTGCCCTCCTCTGCTGGCTATCTTGTGGTGGCCATCTTGTGTCCACATGAGGGCAGCCATCTTTGACCACATGGGGGCATCCATCTTGTGTGTTGGAGTGATAGTCAATTTCCATATCACTCTTTTATTAGATAGGATAGAGGCCTGGTTCACAGGTGGGGGCCAGCTGGTTTGCCCTGAAGGGTGTCCTGGATCAGGGTGGGGATTCCCTTGGGGTGTAGGACAGCCTGGGTGAGGGGCCTGTAGTGGTTTGCAGGCTGGCCACTGCCCTCGTGAGCCAAGCAGAGGCCCTAGGATCTGGGATTTATTTATCATCTATAATTGAAACTTTGTAGCCTTGAGCAGAGGCCAAGGCAGGCCAGGGATGAAGAAGCTTGGCTTCCTCCATCACCTGGGGCAACTCAAGTCTCCTGCTCTCTCCAGCTCCGTGGCTGCCACCATTTTTGTTGGGATTATTTATCTTCTATAATTGAAACTTTGTACTCTTGAGTGGAGGTCTGGGTCTGCCAGAGTGTGAAGAAAGCTTGGCTTCCTTGATTGCTAGGGAATCCCAAGCCTCCTGCTCTCTTCCTGGCCACAGCCATCTTGGTTAGGTTAATTTGCATACTCGCTCCTGATTGGCTGGTGGGTGTGGCTTGTGGTTGTAGCAGAATGATGGTCAATTTGTATATTACTCTTTTATTAGATAGGATGTGATTTTCTTGGAGGAAAGGGCAGATTTTTTAAAACACTCACAATTTTCTAGGTTTAATGATCTGTTCTGATTTCTTATTTCTTTCTGGAAAAAGTTTAGTTAGTTGTATCTTTTCAGTTAGCTTTTTTTTTGGTATAAATTCCACAAAATAATTTAATAATTTTTTCAATTAGATTTTACATTTGCCTGCCTAATAAATCTATGCCTGTGATGATTTCTTCTTTCTCTTCTCTAATTCTTTGTATTTGTGCTTTTATGATTGTGGTGCTGAAGAAAGGAACATTTTCCACTGGGTATTTCCTTTGTGCTTTGGTAGCCTGGGAAAATTGGCAGAGATCAGCACCTGTGGCATTGAGGTGGAAACTCAAACATGGACCAGAAACAGCTGGTGGTGAGGTGATCCTTCACCTCTGTGCAGCTGCTGGCAGTACTCATGCCAGCTGACTGTTGAGAATGCTGGAAACATCTCAGACCAGCAAGCTAAGTGGTCCAGAAATCACTCTGAAGTCCTGATTTGTGGCTAAGGTCAGACTTTTAGTTCTCTAAGAAGGTACCAGCATTTGGCCAATGATAAAACTTAATTAGTTGACTGATGCCAGATCCTAGATAAATATTTAGGGGGGATAGGTATATTTGGGAGAAAAACTGTCTTTGGAACTGAGGTGGAGACTCAAAATTCATCATACTTTTAGCATTAAAATTCTGTCTTAGGCTGATGAGATCACAGAATTTGGGTAAACTAAACCTCTTCTATTTTGTATCCATCCCTCCTTTTTTTCTCATTGTTTTTTTTGGATCCTTAATAGGCTTTTCTATTGTGCATGATAAAAGGAGAATTTCCCAGCATTTCATACCACTCACTTTCCCAGAATTCTGGGATATACAATCAATTCTTCACTAGGCATGTTCTCCTGATATCACATAGGTACCTCAAATTCAACATCTGCTCACTCAAGTTGATCACCTTCCACATGTATCCACTATGCCTATGTTCCCTATGTTTATTTGCTGCTGCTATTCATTAAGATTGAATCTAGAGCCTTAAAATCTACTTAAACTCTTTGGCTTTCTTGACCCTTCACATGAAATACCAACTACTGTTTGAACATTTTACTTTTCCTCATTTTCATCCCTCCCCACACTTACTTCAGATATTCTACTTAGTTCAGGCTCTCTTCATCTTCTTGGATTTTCTTCACTGACATTTGATGCATTGAATATAAGTGAATCTGGAGTACAGTAAATCAGGAAAGCCTATAAGATATAGCTAAGTATCTCAGGAATGCAGTCCTTTGTAATCTATCTCCAGATATGTGAGCCTGAACTGTGGCTTCACAATATTTTTATTGCTTACCCTTATTTCCTCACATTCTTGATCTTTGGTTCACATCCTTCTTGGTACTCTAACCACAAATCTAATTGAATCAGTCACTCTGGCTTAGAAAGAAAGGATCAAGATCAGGTGGATATCTCATTGGCAAAAGAAAACACACAGAATTTGATGACACACTGATGGCAAGGGTGTGGTGAAGTAGGCATGCATACATATTTATGGGAAGTTAATTTGGTAGGACCTCTTTGGAGGGTAATTTGGCAATGGCTATTACATATAAAATTGACCCAGGAAATCTATTTTTAGAAATTTATCCTACAGATATACTTACACATGTGCACAAACATGTATGCACCTAAGTCAGTGGTCAGCAAACTGCGGCTCTCAAGCCACATGCGGCTCTTGCTCCTTGCATGTGGCTCTTCCACAAAATACCACGGCCTGGGTGAGTCTATTTTGAAAAAGTGGTGTTAGAAAAAGTTTAAGTTTAAAAATGTTGGCTCTCAAAAGAAATTTCAATCATTGTACTGTTGATATTTGGCTCTGTTGACTAATGAGTTTGCTGACCACTGACCTAAGTAATCACTGAGGAATAGTTTATAGTAACAAACTAATAACCAATATAAATGCTTATCAAATGTGTAATGAATAAATAAAGTATGTTTCAACAATACAGGGAACTAGTTTACAATTAATATGAATTAAATAAATCTATATAAGAAACAATCTCTAAAATTTTGTGATAAAAAGGCACAGATATGTGCAGCATGTGCTATCATTTGTTTACCAATTGCACACACACATATCTCTAAATAGACAAACACACTAATGTACTACTTGTGATGTATGGCCAGAAGTTCAGAAATCCCAGGGTTTCAGACTTACTTTTCACTGCACAGATTTTATAAAGTATGATTGTCTTGGTCATGTGCATGTATTACCTAATTTAAATTAAAATACAAACACAAAGCAGAGCAAGTGGGAAGTTTTGATGGTTGTAGTTTAAAATATTAGAAATATCTGCATTAAAGTGGTATATATTTATGCAATTTCTCACATGGGAAGTCAGTATATGTGGATAGGTAGTTATAAGCACAACATGCACATTTGTGTAAATAAAAATGTTTGTTAAATCATCTTAAAAACACAAGATGACACTTAACTGTCCTAACTTATAGCAAGTATACTTAGACGTTATGTATTCAAGATGTTAATCTTTTAACCCATGTTAATAGCGTAAGTTTGCTTTTCAAAAACAAGTGTACAAAGTAATGTATGCATAGCTGATGTTTTAGCTTTAGTTTCTCTCCTGGAAGATTTTGACTTTAATGTATTCCTAGGACGATTGAGATATAATAAAATGTATATGTAAGCATTCAAAAACTTTAGGGAAGCACTTAATTGCTAAAATGCTGAATGTTTATTTTTTTTCTGCAATCCATCACAAATTCATCTGAGATAAAAGCATTATTCATGTATACAATAAAAAAACTGTCAGAAGCAACTACATTTTAGTACAACAACCGGCCTTTCTCTGTAAATGGCTGCCTGGATAATGTTACCTGAATTTTAAAGAAATGTTAACCCCCAAAAGAACCTCCCTGATTGTCCTGCCACATGTAGCTCAGTTTTGATTAGCTCTGAAAATCTTTAGCATAAATGCTGCCCAAGAAAGCAGGCCATAATATAGCAGCTTTAAACAAGAAGAATGAGAGCCTAGGGGTAGTAATGCTAAATTTACATTGAATAATCAAAACTGCAATTAATAGGATAAACACCATCGTTAGACTTCTTAACTAAGAGAACATATTTTTAAAGTATTTTATGCACCAACAATATACAAAGAGCAAACAGAGTTTCCAACATCTAAATGAAACACCCCCTCCCCCAAAATGGTGGCAATCTAGAACTTGAAAAGCATTTTCTAATTGGAGCAGGGCTATAAACCTGCCCTGTTATATTATGGTTTGTTTCTCAGATCAGCCCAAAAGACACTTTGTAGCACAGTTTCCTGAAATAACATACATCAGAAATGTGACTTGAACATACTGTTGAAATACTGGTAAAATCTAAAGCACTGAATTGTAATGGGAACCATGACTGTACAGCCCAGAGAAATAGCATATGTGATTCACTCAAAGAGAGAACACAATTAATGGTTAACTAAAATTCTTTGCAAAAAAGATAGTGGGAAGGAAAATGAGAGGGGCCTAGAGGGAAAATCTGGGCACTTGGAGAACACAGTGGCCATCCTTAGCTCCAGAGGCCTGCGTAGTTCCCGTGGAGGCCTGAAGGGAGCGGCCCCCCAGCCACAAAGAGCTTCATCTCAGGCCAGTTGTAGCAGTGGGTGTAGAGAGCGTTGGGGAACTCATTCATGCCGCTGAAGTAGCTCACCCACAGGTTGTCGTGGTTGAGCCAGCCTCTGCCACAGGTGAGCCTGAGCTTCCTCCCCGTAGGCTCCCGGGAGGAGTCCAAGACGACAGAGGCCTTCTCCTCCAGGAACTTCTGGGCGCGGGCGTCATAGAAGAGCAGGGAGCCATGGCCTGTGCCCAAGGTGATGATGTGCTGGTAGAAGCTCAGGGAGCGCACGCCAGTGCCGCCCTCTCGGGAGCAAAGGGGCCTGATGTTCTGCTGGCGCTGGCGCGGATCCACAAAGGAGACGTGGGACTGGGAGCCCACCGCGTACACGGACAGCTCATCGCAGTAGGTCAGGCACACGTTCTCTCTGCAGTAGGGCAGCCTGATGGACAGCAGCCTGCACAGGGCGCTGGGGGCTTTCCACAGGTGGAAGTAGCCATCGAGGGACACTGCTCCCAGCTCCTGGTTCTTGCCACTGAAGGCCAGGGCCCGCACCTTTCGGTTACTGGGGTTGGACCTGGGGATGGTGTCCATGTCCCTGGGACGGATGTGGGCGTACCCAGGGAGCCCCGGGTCATTGTGCCAGGCGAGGCTGCCAGGGACCCTGTCCGGGTCCATTCTCCACAAAGCCACAGTGCCATCGCGGGACCCGCTCACAGCCACAGTGTCACTCATCCAGGCGATGGCGAAGATCCAGTCCTGGTGGCCGTGGCGGTCGCCCAGGCACACGGGGTCCAGGGTGGGCAGCTGGTAGACAGCCAGGCTGTTGGGGTCCTCGCCCCCGGTGGCCAGAAGCGTCTTGGAGGGATTCAGCTCGATGGCGTGGATGCCGCAGCTGGGCTGGGCCCGGGCGGGCTCGGGCTTCCGACTCTGCAAGAGCGGGATTCGCGTGGTCTGGCCCGACTGCACGTCCACCACGAAGAGCGTGTTGCACTTGGTGCCGCACACCACCTGCCTGGCGTTCAGCCACTGCGACGCGAACACCTTGTTGAGGGTGCCCAGGGCCAGCTCGCGCTCCCGCAGCAGCTCTGGCAGCTTCCGCACCGCGTAGCCGCGCAGCCTGCCCTCGAAGCCCGGGAACCCCGCGCGGCCCTGCGCGCCCACCTCGCGGCCCATCAGGTAGGGCACCAGCGAGCGCCACGTCGCCGGCCGCTTCTGCTTCTTGGGCAGCAACAGCGGGCCCTCTCCAGCCGCCACCAACAAGCCCTGAGACGACGAGCTCGCAGCGGCCCCCTCGATGGCGGGCGCTTTCCGCTTCCTGCTACCTGTTTGCTCCATGGCCCTGGTGGGCGGCGGGCGAGTGGTGGAGGTGACAGAGATGGTGGGGCGGCGATGGCGATAGCGCTGCCGATGTCGGTGTCGATGTCGGTATCTGTGTGTGTCACCCGTGTTGGCCGTGGCGGAGGTGGGGATTGAAGCACCACAGTAAGCAGGGCGTGCGGGTTCTCAAGGACCAGGAGTAGTGGGCGTCCGCGGGGCGCGGAACCTACCAAGTCTGGGGCGCCGAGGCAGCGAAGTAGGCGAGGGTGGCGGGATCCGGCAGGATCAGGGCCCAGGAGCTGATCTCGGGCAGAGCAAGGCAGCGAGGGTGGCTGCGAGGGCGGCGGCGCGGTTCCAGGCGAAGGCGGGAAGTGTGGCTGGCGGCAAGGCTGGAGCCCAGTGGGTGTGAGACGAGGACGGTGCAAGAGGCTATTAAAGAGGGGGCGGAGGCAGCGGGAGGAGCCAGCGGGGAACGGGGGTGGGGTGCCTGGTAGCATAAGTCTGGGTGGGAGGGGTCAGAGGGGGGCGGGACGTGGGGGATGGAGCCTGATCAGGGAGACTCAACCCGGGCCAGCACTCCAGGATTCCCAGATTTCTCCATGCAAACACATCTGCTTGATAGCCTTCTCGGGGTTGGAGGCATGGGGGTTCACTACCCCCAGGACAACTTCCAACTAGCTTTCTTAAAATCCCTACTTAAATATAATGCAGAAGCTAAAATGTGGTCAAGTATGAGGCTGGAAGAAGCCTGGACAATTTCTGTGGAAGAAACAAATCGCGCACTTGGTGCATTCCTGGGAAACCCTTTGCTGCAATTAGAGAGTGAACTTGATGGGCAATGAGGGTGTTTGGCAGAGGCAGGAAGACCCTTATCTTTAGATCTGTGGTGCAGCTCTTCTGGTCTTGGGCATTGACAACTGTTCATAGTAGTTAAATTGGACAGAATTGGAGGGGGGAGTGGGATTTATTCATGGACTAATATGAGGCAAGACATGAATGAGATTATGTCTACATTGTTCATTGATCTAACAAGTACAGATTTTATAGATTGGAGCAGATTTTCAGGTATAAAGACATGTGTCTTCAGAAATGAGATTACAAAATAATTTCTGATATATTGTATTTAGATGTAAAACAAGGCTGTTCCTAAAAATATTTTGACATCTTGTCTACATTTGTATGTATAGCCCTTGCATTATCTTTATTCTAGCCCAGGCTCTGTAACATATTAATTGGATGTAGATACCTAGTTATTGGTTTCCCTAAGTTAGATATTGACTTGCAATTAGCTTCAACTACACCACATATACTAAATGCCTCCTGATTTAAAAAAAAACACAAAACAATACAAACAAAAAAAACTTCATCCTAAACCAACATGTCCAGCTTCTTACTTGTCATTTTGCATATCAAAACAGAACATTTATACCATGGAATAATATGCAGCAGTTAAGAAAAAAAGGATCTCTTATCCTTTGAGGCAAGAAAGAGGCACCTGGAGAGTATTATGCTATGCTAAATAAGCCAGTCAGAGAAAGACAAGTACATGATCTCACTCATATATGAAATCTGAAGAACAAAATAAACTGATGAACAAAATGGATCCAGAGACATAGAAACATGGAACAGACTGATGAATCTCTGAGGGAAGGCAGGTGTGAATGGATGGGAGGGAAGAGATTAACCAAAGAACTGGTATGCATATATGCATAAACCATGGACACATATAATAGTGTGGTGAAGGCCTGGGGTGGAAGGAGGGAGGAGGCAAGAAGGGGTCAATGGGGAAAAGGGGGGCACATCTGTAATACTTTAAACAATAAAGATAAATTTAAAAGAAGACCAGAACTTCAAATTCAACATGTTTAAACTCAAGATTTTCCTTTCAGTTCCCAGGCACCTAATCATCTATTGTCTCCTATCTTAATGAATAGCACCACCATTCATCCAGCCGTGTAAACCAGAGTCCTAAGAATAATCCCTGACACGTCATAATGCTTCTTTATCTTTGGGTCCAATATTTATTTTTTAATATGTATATTTTTCAAATCCATTCAATTCTCACCATCTCTGCTGCTACCACTCTTGTATGAAACTGTTTTGTCTTGACAACCGTAGTAGCCTATTAACTAATTTTCCTGCAACCATTCTTGCCCTCCTCCATTCAGTTCACCACACTGCAACCAGAGTGATATGTTCAAAATGCAAATATAGCCATCTCACTGCACTGATTTAAATTAAGTAATGTTTTCTTATTGTCTTAGGATAAAGACCAAAATATTTAACACAGTGGACAAGGCTCTACATGATAGGACCAATGTTCCCCAGTCACATTTCTAACTTCTCCCTATTACTTGCTTTGCTCCATACACACTAGTCCTTTTTAAATTCCTCAATCATATTACGTATTTTTATGCGACACATCCTCTTTTGCATGCTGTTTTCTCTGCCTGGGATGCTTTGTACCTGTCTTACCAACTTTTACCACCTACAGATTCTTTACCTTGTTAACTCCTTATTGTTCCGGTTTTAGGTAATGAGACACTTTTTTAGGGAAACCATCCTTGGTCTCCCCAGACTAGGTCAGATCTATTATACATGGAGATCCTCTTAATTGTACTTCATGGCATTTGCCACAGGTGAAATTGCATGGTTATTTCTGTGACTGCTTCATGTCTGAATCTATCTAGATTGAACAAAAACTCCATGAATGCAGAGGCAATATCTACTGCGCTTTCTACTGTATTTCCAGTGTTTAGCATGTCATAGAAATTCTCAATAGTTGTTGAATAATGCTGATTGAAATTTAAGAGACCCAGGTGGATCTCTGTTTAACTAGTACACCAAAACCAGATCCTTCACACTATTTGATCAGCCACCTCTAATTTAATATAATTTGGAAGAAAAACCCTTCACTACTTGACATTTTAGAGTCTTTCAAATTGTTTACTTTTCAGCTGATTTAGTTGTGATTTTTCTCTGAATCTATTCAAAGTATAACCCGCTCAACTTTTCCAAAAAGATAATCCTCTATTCTTACAAAACTCTGGATCAATTGATGTGATAGACAACCCTAGAAAACATTGAACAGTTAGAGTAGAAATAGAATACTCTGCTGTCAAAGATTACTCTGTTGGGGGGTGAGAGCATGAGTGGGGAGTGAGGGGCAATGGGGGGATAAGGATACATATGTAACACCTTAATCAATAAAGAAAAAAGGAGAAAAAAAGATTACTGTGTGGTATTTCAGTTGTGGAGAAAACTGCCAGAAATGACATAATGCTGTTTTCAGGTATGGTTAATCATTTTAACTCCAAGGATCAGCTTTGATGGGATGAAAGAAGTTTCAAGCAGAACCTCAGCATTTAATACTTACCTTAAATGGTCATTTTAATATCATGAAGTAATCAGAGGAGACTGTCATAGTCTTTTGAAAGATATTGTTTCAAGTAATACCAAAGAGTGCCATGTGTTAGCTACTATTGTCTTTAACACACAATTTAATGGTTTAATGTCACTTGTAGATAGACTGAATCTCCTGGTGCAGATGCTGTGTACAAAAAGTTTAGTGCCTATGTATATATTGATTGCATGGTTTTATTGTCAAGAACTAGACTACTCTAGTAGTAATATTAATAAATTACTACTAAGGATGTCTCCACATTTAGGTAGAATCCTAAACCATTCTTTTGGCACATATTTTTAAAAACTCAGCAATTCAGTTAAAAATTGCTTGTAGCATCATAGAACTCATTTTTGTACTATAATATTCAGGTTGGGAAACATTTTGCAATTAATGTATAATAGTAAAGCAGTGGGAAACTTGTTCTGTATTGATCGCCACATTTTCTTCCTTCATGAAAAGTGCCTATTGACTATTGTTTTCTTCATTTTTCTAGGTCAACTCCATTTATGCCATGCTTTGTTAGAACTTAGGTTTCTGAGAGGAACACATGTCTGGGTACACTAGAATTGATCTGAATGTAAGATCCATTACATTCAAAGTCTGGTTTTGCCTGATGATATCCCCACATATTAACTCTGTGAGAAAGTAGGATGTCATCTGGATACAAATTTTGGTAAAGCTTCTCAACCTTCATAAGATGGCAACCTTATCACATATATTAAATTAGCACAGTAGTTAGTAACATGGCCCTTTTAAAGAACTATACGGCTCAGGCAACTTACTTGACCTCTCATGGACTCACTTTACCCACTGAAAAATTTACTTTTTAATCTCTATAATTGTGTAGAAATAAATGCTTAGTAAATGATAGCAATTGTTAGTTATGGATTTTCCAGCCTATAACCCTGCCTATGATGAGAAATATATACTACTGATCTTTCAGACATTATCAGAGAATATGACCTCAGTGAATCTTATCTTTTCAAATTGCCTAACCATCCCCTTGTTTGCCTGGGAAAGTCATATTCATCCCACAATTCTCATTTCAAATTTTACCTCCACTTTGATAACCTCTTTGATTCTGACAGATAGGTTTAAGGGCATCTTCTTTTGTACACTATGAACATACTTTATTATAATTAACTTATTTCACTCTCTTCATTGGCTTGTCTAATTCTAAAATAACGTCAATCCCTTTTGAGGTAGAAACATCTTTAAAAATATATTTAGATCCCCAGAATCTAGCACAGTGCCTGGCATATGGATGGTTCATGCACATTTGCTTAAGGCATGAACAAATGAATTCTGCTGCTATCCAAACTTGCTAATAAAATGTAATAGCCTTCTGATGGCTGGTTCACATACTTCCAGTTTTATTCTTGAGTCACCTTACACCACCAGAAGACTGTATCATAGGATCAAATTAGCTTAGTATTTGCTGAATCAGTTTCACTTGCACTGTAATATTATGCTTTAGGCACTTATCAAAGGTCATTAAAAATAGCCAACCAGCTATATGGATATCCCTTCACATTTATTGTAAATCTGTTATGAAGGGCACTGTTCAGCATATTGCTCAATGTCCTCTTTATACAATGTCACAGATAAAATTAATTTTATAATCTAATGCTAAAAAATCCTTTATTTATGTGGAATTATTACATTTTATCCTTTCTGGCCCTGAGAACTATTGAAGAGTACAGGTTGTAAAGTTATAGAGTCTTTGACTTCAATCTTGGCTCCATTAGGAGTACAGTTTTGTGACACTGGGTAAGATAACTTTCCCAACTTCAGTAACCATTTGTAAAATGAAGATTCTAACACCAATTCACCATGATTCTTGTGAAGATAGATGTAATGTCAAAGCACCTAGCATATACTATGTGTTAAGTATATGGTAAAAACTAATTGACTTTTTTTCCTTGGCTGCTAGGAAGCACAAACACAAATCTACTTAAGCATAGCAGCAAGATCAACTTTTCTACTTTTTTTCTTTCCAGTCATGATTTAGACTTTTTTGAATTTTATTCTTAAAATCTACTTCAATTATGGAAAGAAGACATATAAAATATATAAATACATTATTACCTGTGATTTCACAAAAAACAAAAAAAATCACCATTAGTTATAAATACTAAACTTAAAATTATCATAGACTGATATAGGATAGGAAATGTTGAAATTTAAGGGACAAATAAGAAAACTCTAGTACTTCTATAATTTCTCCCCTTTAGTTTCCATAATATCAAAAATATCACCATTAGAGATTATTTCAGGGATAGCTCTCCAAATAGGATCTTTGAAATATAATTACATGAATATACTGTGTGGGGCAAAGTAGGTTTACATTTTAAGTAGAAACAGAGTTTATTCTTGCATTATTATTTATTATTGTATTATATATTTTCTATATGAATAATTGTAAACTGACTTTTGCCCACCCCTGTACATTAAAGTATTATTGACTTTTTATCATCAAAGATTAATAAGATCAAAAACAGAAGTATTTCCTAGAGGAAAAGGACCTAAAGAAGAGAGCAACAGAAGAGGGATAAAATGATTACATATAGAATATTGACTTTACTCATATATTAATTTTCTCCAGATAAGCTTTGTCATACTATTCTTTGGAACATAACTTAAAAAAGAAATAATCATTTTGCAACATGACCTCCAACTAAAGAGACTTATTATGGAACACGCATTCGAATTGCTCATAGATATCCTTGTGGAGAAAAGAGGGGAAAATGCTAGAGCAATAAGATAGATTAAAATGTGGATTATTAATGATTAATGATTGCATTTATTTAATAAGGATTTATTACATGCCTGTGATGTGTTATAAAGGAATTAGATCAAAGAAAATACAGAGACAGAGTCATCCCCTTCAATGTATTGGCATTCTAGTGTGACAAAGGGACATAATCGAAGGACCAAAGGAGGAGGCCAAACATATTCATGCAACAGTTGTATAGATAACTGCTATGTATCAGGAACTTTGCCATGACCCATGGGTACATAATATATATTTTTTAAATTAAAAGGTACATATTTTACATATATTTACATGTATTTAAATATATGTATATATATACTTAATTATAATAGTCTCCATTTTTTTTGATAACATATGTTGCATTACAGGTTTTACATATATCTATTCCTCATAAGATATCTACATGACAGAGGACATTCTTTCAATTTTCAATCTGATGACACTGAGGTTTAGTAAGGTGAAATAGCTACTAAGTGGCAGAGATGAAATTCCAACCCAGGGCAGTACCCTTTTTTCCATCACATTGTATCCACTACAATACTTTTCTGGACCTTTGCCAGTAACAAAAAAGGGATGAGTGGTTCATAAGGATGGGCTCATATAAGTCAACATACTCCAGTCCTAGTTTCTGACCACTAAGTGAATTGGAGAGCTACACAAATCTAGATGATTCACAACCTTCCAACTTGCCATTTCCAACTTGCCATGCAAGCATTGTGCTAGGTGTGGTAGGCAGTCTTTAAGAGGGTCCCTAATGACCCATGTCTTTTAGTTTCCATACCACCTACTGACCTTATTCTAATCAACAGAATATGGCAAAGATCATGGGATGTCACTTCTGTGAATAATTTACAAAAAAAATGTGTCTCCTCTCTCTCTCTCTCTCTCTCTCTCTCTCTCTCTCTCTCTCTCTCTCCTTTCTCTCTCCTTCCGTGGCTCACTGTGAGAGAAGCCAACTGCCAACTGTCATTTTGTGAGTTACATTTTGGAAAGACCCGCATGGTAAGGAGCTGATGTCAGCCTGTCTACAGCCACATGAGTGAGCTTGGCAGTTGATTATCCCTCCCCTGCCCCCAGATGAGCTGTGAGACCCCAGCCCTGGCTGACACCTTGATTGCAGTCTGCTGAAAGACTGAGCCATATAAATACAGATAAGCTGTGCCCAGATTTTCCTGATATACAAAACCTGTGAGATAATAAATGTTTAGTGTTTTAAACTAGTATGTTTTGGGATAATTTGTTCCACAGAAATCGTTTATATACTAGGGAAAAATGTTTTCCAGATGTATAAAGAGTTGATTCTACCAGAATAATGGTTGGGCTACTGACTCAACTCAGAACAAGTTCATGACTTGAGCTCTGAAACCATTAAAATATTTACTGAGCATTTACCAAGCACCAGACCCACAGTATATTACCTTAGTTCTTTAAATCAATTCTATGGAAATACTGTAGTAAAACCTATTTGGCTAATGAGGAAACTGAGGTACAAACTTTTTAAATTTGCACAGCTAGCAAAGTAGCAAAGCTTTGATTTGCGCCCAAATCCTGTGACTCTATAGTGAGCCTGTGATTTTTACACAGTTAGCCATATTTTCTCCATTATTCTATATATTCTCAGTATATTTCCTAAAGGTTCACTAAGTGGCTCTCTCAGTCTTCTTTTTTATAAAGACCTAAAAAGAAATATTTATCAAATTTATAGTTGAAATTAAACTGGGAAGCAGAATGAATAATGTACTTAACACAAAAATGATTAAAAAATATGAATAGGTTGTGGAAATATTCCAAATCTAGCATGGTTACATTTAATGGGAATATGGGTTTATTTGCATATTTAAAATACTTAAATATAAAGGGGAAGAAACATGCTTTCACACTTACAAAACTTAGATAATAAGCTCAAAGAGTGAGTAGAACAGTATTGTAATGTTAGGCTCTAATACCTAAAATACAGTACATAGAATGAAGTAAAATATCATTTTACTCTATATGAGTAGGTTAGATTATATGTGAAATGCCACTTTTAAAATTGGCTACCTAGAAGAGTACATTATCTGGGGGATTATCAGTGAATTGTGTGTGGGGGTAGGTGCTGTTTACCAGCAGATACTTTGAAAACTTGAGGAAGTTTTTTGTCTTAAAATTTGTTATTATACAAATTATAAAACATTTTATTCTATTAGTAGAGGCCCAGTGTACAGGTTCATGCTCCAGTGGAGTCCATCAGCCTGGCCTGCAGGAATCAGGCCAAAATTGGTTCTCCAGAATCTGCCAAGGGGGTCCTGGATTGTGAGAGGGTGATTCTTGGGTGATGCACCTTAGAATCAGGCTCCCTCTTCTCTGGTTCCAGGTGCATCAACTGAGAACCACAGTTGCCAAGTCACCACAGCTTGGCAGCTCCTATATTGAGCGTCTTTCCCTTGGTGATCAGTGTGTGTCATAGCTATGAGTCAGAGCATCTGCCCCCTGGTGGTCATTGCACATCATAGCTACCAGTTGGATGGTCATAAAGTTGCATAGGCTTTTATATATAGAGAGGCCTGGTGCACAAAATTCGTGCACGGGGGGGGGGAGGGAGAAGGTCTGTCCTTCAGCTCAGCATGTTCCCTCTACAATCAGGGACACCTTGAAGAATGTCCAACTTCTCCTTTAAGCCCAATCCAGGTAGCATCAGGCCTAAATGGGCAGTCAGACATCCCTCTCACAATCCAAGACTGCTGGCTCCCAACTGCTCACCTGCCTGCCTTCCTGATTGCCCCTAACCACTTCTGCCTGTCAGTCTGATCACCCCTACCCACTTCCCTACCAGCCTGATTGATACTTAACTGCTCCTCTGCCAGCCTGTTTGCCCCTAACTGCCCTCCCCTGTGGGCCTGTGTCCCCCTCCAACTGCCATTCCCTGAAGGCCTGGTCAATCCCAACTTCCCTCCTCTGCCATCCTGGTCCCCCCCAACTGCCCTATCTTGCAGGCTTGATCACCCCCAACTGCCCTCCCCTGCTGGTCATCTTATGATGGCCATCTTGTGTCTACATGGGGGCAGGATCTTTTGACCACATGCTGGCAGTCATCTTGTGTGTTGGAATGATGGCCAATCTGCATATTACTCTTTTATTAGATAGGTTAGAGGCCTGGTGCATTGGTGGGGCCAGCTGATTTGCCCTGAAGGGTGTCCTGGATCAGGGTGGGTATTTCCTTGGGTCATGGTGTGGCCTGGGCAAGGGGCCTGTGGTGGTTTGCAGGCTGGCCATGCCCCCTGCTGACCCAAGCTGTGGTTCTGATATCTGGAATTTATTTATCTTCTACAATTGAAACTTTGTAACCTGGAGCAGAGCCAAGCCTTCTGCTGCACAACCATTGGCTTGGGTGCTTGGCTTCCTCCATTGCTAGGGGCAACTCAAGCCTCCCTCCTGCTCTCTCTGTGGCCATAGCTATCTTGGTTGGGTTAATTTGTATATTCACTCTGACTGGCTGGTGGGCATGGCTGGTGGGTGTAGCAGAGGTATTGTCAATTTGCATATTACTCTTATTATATAGGATAAATTTATATCATTGCATTTCTCATTTATATTAAAGTTCAAGAATTATATAGGTTTTTATTATCTATGAATTTAATTTCAATAAAATGGTTTGCAAATTTTGGTCATTAGATCACATAAGCTTAATAAAAATAGCACTTGAACATATTTAGGGTACAACAAGCAGTATGGTAAGGAGACATGAAAGGAGTTGTGCTGGCATGACAGCATGAAGAGAAATATTACTGTAGGGTAGCATGAGAGTTGTTTTAAATATGGAAAGGCTTGTCTTACAGAGTAGATACTAGAATTGTGTAATGTTGTCTATAATTTCCAAAATAATAACTAAAATAAGATAAACAAATCAAGTTCCAGACAGCAGATTTCTGTGAACTACAAGGGAGACCTTTCCAAAAGGGCATTCTATGATAGAGTGGGTGGCTTTGTGCAGTTTAGAGTTGCATGTCACCACATGTAGTCACGTACTATCTGAGTGACTAATACATGAGACATATTTAGTCAAGACATGTTCAATAAATGAATAAATGTTATGCAAGAGATTCTAGCATTTGAATTAGATAAATTTTGTGGCTATTTCATACTCTGCAAGTCTGTAATTAAGAATGTAACTGACTTCAGCCTCCATGGCTCAGTAGTTGAGTGTCGACCTATGAACCGGGAGGTCAAAGTTGATTCCTGGTCAGGGCACATGCCCAGGTTGCAGGCTCAATCCCCAATGGGGCATGTGCAGGAGGCAGCTGATCAATGATTCTCCTTCATCGTTGATGTTTTTATCTCTCTATCCCTCTCCCTTCCTCTACTAAATCAATAAAAATATATATTTTAAAAATGACTATAACTGAAAAATATGAGTATATTATATATCATAATAAATAATGTATTTAAGAATGTGGTTGCCACACATGTGATACTGAAAAGAAGGCATATCTGATGTATGTGCTATAGCAATGTCAACTACTATAGGTAATTGTATACAGAATCACAAAATTTCCAAAATCTGCTTTAATAAAGCATAGATTATTGACTAAATTTTGGTAAAGTTTATAAATGGACAGGGTACATAAAACAAGGAAAAACCTGTCATCTTATCCAATTAAGTGGTAGAAGAAGGTATATAGGACAAGTGCTCTCATTTACTGTGTAAATGGTCCGGTGGCAATAAATTAAAAATTCAGGAATGAGATTTAATTCTAACTCTTCTTATCAGGAAATATTGATAGACTCTTTATCAATACTCATTGATAATCTATCCAATGTGTAAAAATATGCTAGATTCAATAGAGTATCTGCAAGAAATTACAAGAGCCCATGCTTTCAAAGTTTCCATTTTGGTTAGGAAGATAAGATGAAAATAATTCAATATTTAAAATAATTTTTAAATTCATTACTATAAAATTAAGTGCTAGTATAAGAAGTCATAAAGGAGTCATAAAATGTCTTACAGGAAATCCTAGAAGGCAATTACTCACTATAGACTCTGGGTTGGAGAATATTTAGGGAGGAAAAGTGACTTTCTTGAACTTTGAAGGTTATGAACAGCACAATATAGAAAAATATCTGATGAAAGCAGGGTAATTGTGTAATAGAAAAGTGGGAAATTCACTTGGACAACTAAACTAAGAATCTCTCAATTATAGAGGACCTTAGAAGTCATGCAGAGTAGTACCAGTAAATATGAAAATATCATAGATTTTTGAGAAGATGAATGATATGATGGGTATATCATTTAAAGAAAATTAAATTAAGGATGGTTTATTGGTTGGCTTAATCAGGGAGAAAGCAGGTTGTGAAATAAGTAGGTATAATAATCCAGTCACAGGGAAATAGTGTTTTAGAATGATGAATTTTCTCTGGGAATGAAATTTAAGGTAGAAACATGTATAAATAATACTAATAAGACTTGTGTATTGCCTGGGTGTAAGAGAGACAGAAGAAGAATCAGTCAAGTGACTACAAAATTTGGAGCTTAATAAGTGACAGAGATAAAAAATTCAAAAGGAAAAGTCAAGAAAAGTAGGGAGGATGATTTCTAAATTGATTAAATAGTGAACAAATGAATTTAAGATGTCTCTTAAAAAAACACAAAAAACAAGGATGAAAAAAGCATATTTTTATGACTTGCAAACATTTTTGGGATATATCTATCTTTTGATTTCCTCATGATAACACCACAAGTACAAAATCTTAGTATTCTTTGATTTCTTATATTAGAAGGTATAACAGATAAAATAGTCTTTAGAACTTGTTATTTAATAATGCTAAAAATCATGTTAAGAATTCCTAAACAAAGTATGGAATGCTGGAAGCCACTATAAAAGATATAGAGAGATGGAAGGTAGAGCATTGAGAAAGGTACAGAATTAAGTGCTGGTTGTAGGAGTGGGCTGAAATGCTGACCTCTGGGAGAGAGAGGCTTAGCTCCTGGCTAGGCCCAGAGTAAGAAACAGCCTTGTGTTCAGTAAAGCCTTCAGATGTTATGACCCTTGCTCTTTATATATATAGATAGCTTGCAAAGATGAACCAAGAAATAAAGTCATATCAAAGACAATGTGAGAGAGATTATCTCCTCTCTTATTAGGTGTTATGAAAATCTATGGAGGGAAAATCCAAGATGGCAGCATAGGTAAACACCTACACTGCTGCCTCACACAACAACTAAAAGACAGAACGAACGGCATCCAGAACCACAGGAAAGCTGGCTGAGTGGAAATTCTACAACTAGAAGGAAAGAGAGGGGCTCACGGAGACCCAGAGAAGCTGCAAAAAGCTGAGGTATGGAGACACACTTGGAGAAAGCAGGGAGACCCAGAGAAACTGCAAAAAGCTGAGGTATGGAGACACACTTGGAGAAAGCAGGTGCCAGAGTAACTGGTTGGCTTTCTCTGGCAGTAGGGAGACCGAGACTCCCAACATTGAACCCTTTACCCTACGGCACTAAACCCCAGGTCCAGGAGAAACTCATAAGGGGGGAGTTTGGACTGTGAAAAGGGAGAAGTGCACTAAAATTTAGGGGAGTCGCGAAAGGGCAGAAGTCTGGTGGAGCGCATAGCATTGCCCGCAGAAGACCGACTGCTGATTGTGCCACTGGTGTTCCCTAGTGGGCAGGAGACAGAGCACCACTTCTAACTCCATTGCACCACTTCTAACTCCACTAAACCCCAGTTTCTGCTGAAACCCTGGGGATCCAGACTCATATGGTCCCAGAGTGCAGAGGAGCCGGAAAGGCAGCTGTCTAAAGGCACTGCATTCGTGCACAGGGACAGCTCCAGCGATTAACCAGAGTCACATGAGACCAAAGGCTGTGGAGGGTGGGGCCAACTGGAAGGCAAGGTGGTCCATTAAACCCTGAGACTCTACCCATCCCAAGCTCAACAGAGAGGCTTCTGCAGTTTTGCAAGTCTTGTACATAAAGCTGAATCCAACATAGTTCTCCAGCATAGTGAAAATGCCAAGACAAAGGAAGAGATCACAAACAAAAGAAATGGAGGAATACAAATGACTGGATATAGAGTTCAAGATCACAGTTATAAGGTTTTTCAAGAATATTCTAGAAAAGATGGATAAATTGAGCGAGACCCAAGAGGAGATGACAAAGGACCAACTAGAGATGGAAAAAAAGCCAACTAGAAATTAAACATACACTGACTGAAATAAAACAAATATTATACAGAGACCTAATAGCAGACTAGAGGAAGGCAAGAATCAAGTCAAAAATTTGAAATATAATTAATCAGAAAACACTCAACTGGAAAAGCAAGAAGAAAAAAGAATCCAAAAATGTGAAGATAATGTAAGGAGCCTCTGGGACAGCTTCAAGTGTACCAACATCCAAATTGTGGGGGTGCCAGAAGAAGAGTGAGAACAAGATACTGAAAACCTACTTGAAGAAATAATGACTGAAAACTTCCCATATTTGGTGAAAGAAATAAACTTACAAGTCCAGGAAGTGCACAGAACTCCATACAAAAGGAATCCAAAGAGGACTACAGCAAGGCACATCATAATTAAAATACCAAGAGCAAAAGAAAAAGAGAGAATATTAAAAGCATCAAGAGAAAAACAGTTAATTACCTACAAGGGATCACCCATACAATTGTCAACTGATTTCTCAACAGAAACTATGCAGGCCAGACAGGAGTGGCAAGAAATATAAAACGTGATGAGCAGCAAGAACCTACAACCAAGAATACTCTATCCAACAAAGCTATCATTCAGAATTGAAGGGCAGATAAAGAGTTTCACAGATAAAAAAAAAGCTAAAGGAGTTCATCAACTCCAAACCAGTATTATATGAAATGCTGAAAGGTACTCTTTAAGAAGAAGAAGAACAAAAATGTGAAAGATAAAAAATTATGAACAAATACATATCTATCAACAAGTGAATCTAAAAAATTAAGTGAATTAAAAATTTGATGAATAGAATAAACTGGTGAATATAATAGAATCAGGAGCACAAAAAGGGAGTGGACTGATAATTCTCAGGGGTAAAGGGGTGAGGGGGTTGCAGGGAGAGAGTGGACAAAAATCATACACCTATGGATGAGGTCAATGGGGGGGGGAGAGAGTTGGGTGGAGGGGAGGTATGGAGGGGAAAAAAGAGAAACAAATGTAATAATCTGAATAATAAACATTTAATTTTTAAAAAGTGCTGGTTGTAATTCATTGCACCCAGATGTTCTCATTAACCATTTATTTATCTTGGCAAGGAAAACTCTGTTCAGCTTAGAAAAATAACTCTCTTCAATATCATTGCTCTTTGAAGGCAGATACCGTTAGCATGCCCAAGTGATAATGGAAATATAGCAAGTTGACATGGTCTGGAAAAGCATTTTCAATGTGTGTGGGAATTTGAAAATAAATATCCTATTTTTTCATACCCAAATGTTCTAGGAAAATTACTAACAGGACAAAAAAATCATGAAAATAAATAAGAAAAGACTCAGGAAGTTGAAACTTCTATAACTTGGGTCATATCCATATATATTAAAACAATTGGTTAAAATGCCAAGAAAATTGCATTCAGATTTTTGATATATTTGACTTGAGTGGATTCTAGTGCACTACACAGAGTAGACATTCAATAAATGTGAATAGCGATACTAATGATATAAAAAGTTTTTAAACTTTTAAATCTGTTGGGTTGGAGTAACTAAAATCATTCTGTTGCAAAAACAATAACAATTACAACAATAACAAAAAACACACACACCAGGTAAGAGATTCAAAAATGGGTGCAGAGTAAGTGGAAGCTGTACTCACTGCTCCTGGTGCCAAACCTGATTTATAGCTAACTTATAGGTCAATCAATCTGAATAACCAACTGAAAGCTAGTTGAAGTGAATTATTATAGACAAGGATTTCCAGAAGAAGCCACATAGAGACTGGTAAGAAGAGTAGAGCTGCAGAAAAGGCTGGCCCCTGCAACCATGTGTGGCAGCTGAGAATTTGGAGGAATATCTTAACTGCAAAATTCCCTCCCTTCAGGAGATCGGGCTCTCAGCACCCTGCAGGGATCCCCAACCCAGAGCAACAGAGATGAGAAGCAGAGCATGCATAGCATCTGGTGGTGAAAATCAGTGGGGATTTAGTTCTGCATAAAAAAGGGAGGGTTGCTCAGAGATGGGACATTTATGTGTGTCTCCCTTGGAGGCTATTGTCTGGGACTTGGATGAAGTACTTGGTCCCTTCCTTTGGGCCAGCTGGACACTCTTTTGATCTCTCTGGAGATCCAGTGGCTCTGCTCTCCTGAGCTTGGTCCTGCACAGGGAATGGCTGGATGCACCTAACCTGAACATGTAGCACATTTCTCCTGGGGTAGTAAGAGTTGGAAACCCTGGCAAAGACTGAGTGGTATGGTTCTGGAGTAGCAGCCACTTTCATCGTATTGAGTACCTAACCACACATTCTTCAAGGTGGGAACCCACAAACTCTGTCCTTCCAACCCAACCCTGGTCAGCTCACCCTACCAAGCTTGAGACCTGTGGAAGGGTCTGTGCGTCATGGCCAGCCTGGGCCTACTCTACAAACTTTCCTCAGAAGGCTTTGAAGAAAAAATAGGTAACTTTAGGGGGAGGTGGAGTAGCTTACAGATGGAGATAGACCTCAGAGAGCCTTGGACTTTTTTTATAGGTGTAGAACTCTAAGTTGGAAGAATCTTACCCTTGTATGCAGGTTGACCCTCCCATGCATATCTAGGCCCAGTGGACACAGTCACAAATAGGGAAAAGTGTGGTAGCTCCAGAAAGGTAGCCTAAATTTGGTTACATGCAATGTCTGACATCAACCTGTACCTGAACCCCACCCAAGTGAACCCAGAACCAACACTATCAGTGGTGGGTTTCAGATCACACCAGAGCTCAACCCAACTAGCTGCACAAACTGTATACCCAATGGGATATTTTGGCAGGCACCAGCCCTGCTGAAAGCAACTCTGACTTAGGGGGCAGCCCCTACACAGTGACTCAGACATAGTAATGGAGGTTTACTTTATAGTCATAAAGCCTGAAGTGCTAACTCCACCTATGAAAGGGCCAACAGAATTCAAGTCTCAACTGCAACAGGGGTGCACATAATCAGCAAGAAATATTCCTGGAGCAAAGAGCTCAGGTGGTCTGGAAGATTGTGCCACTAAGCCCAACAAGACACCTACATCATAAAGCCATTATAACAAATTTGGGAATCATAACAAATCTCCCTAATGCACAGAGACAAAATGGGGCAACAAAATAAAGTGCTCCAAACAAACAAACAAACAAACAAACAAACAAACAAAAAAGATAAGAGAAAGTCCCAGGAAAAGAATTAAATTAAATGGCTAAAATGGAAACAACCAAAATACCAGAGGCAGAGTTTCAAACAATGGATATAAGGATGCTCAAGAACCTTAAGGAACAATGGATTATCTCAGTGAGAACTTCAACAAAGAGAGTAAGCATTAAAAAAGACGAAGAAACATTGATTATACCATCAAAACTCAGAGGGAAGGTAGGGGAGGGTGGGGGTAATTGGGAGAGATCAACCAAAGGACTTGTATGCATGAATATAAGCCTAATCATTGGTCATAGATAACAAGGGGGTGAGGACATGAGTGGGAGAGGGATGAGGCGGGTAATAGGAGAATAAGGGCACATATGTAACACCTTAATCAATAAAGAAATTAAAAAACAAGACAAAGAGCCCTAGCTGGTTTGGCTCAATGGATAGATTTTTGGCTTGTGGGACTGAAGGTTCCTGGATTCAATTCCTGTCAGGGGTACATGCCTGACTTGTGGGTTCGATCCCCATGAGGGATCATTTAAGAGACAGCCAATCAATAATTTTCTCTCATCATTGATGTTTCTGTCTCTCTCCCTTTCTCTGAAATAAAAATAATTTTTAAAAGACAAAGAAACCATAAAATAAAACCAGTCAGATATGAACAATACAATATATGAAATGAAGAATACACTAGAAGGAACCAAAAGCAGGTTAGGTGAAGCAGAGAATTTAATCAGTGATTTAAAGGACAATATAACAGTAAACACCCAAGCATAGCATAAAAAAGAAAATTAAATTTTGAAAAAGAAGGCAAGAACATACAATGGGGTAAAGACAGTGTCTTTAATCAATAATATTGAGAAAATTGGACAGATACATACAAAAAAATGAAACTAGACCATTAACTTACACAGTACACATGAATAAATTCAAAATGAATTAAAAACTTAAATGTAAGTCTTGAAATCATAAAGATGCTAGAAAAAAAACTTAGCCAGTAAAATTTCAGACATTTTTCATGTATATCTTCTAGGGCATGGGAAACAAAGGCAAAATACACAAATGTACTACATCAAACTAAAAATCTTCTGTATAGCAAAATAAACCATCAACAAAATGAAAAGGAAACCCACTGAATAGGAGAACATATTTGCCATCTAATAAGTGTTTAATTTCCAAAATATATAAAAAACTTATATAATTAAACCCCAGGAAGGCAAAAAAAATGCAATTAAAAAATGGGCAAAGGGCTGGTATAGACACTTATCCAAGGAAGACATACAGATGGCCAACAAACAGACATATGAAAAATGTTCTAAGTCACTAAGCACCAGAGATATATAAATTAAAAAAATTAAAATCACAATGATATGTCACCTCACTCCTTTCAGAATGGCTGTCATCAATAAATCAACAAATGTTGGCCAAGGAATGGAGAAAACAAAACTCTCTTGCACTGCTGGTGGGAATGCAGAATGGTGCAGCCACCATTGGAAAACAACATGGAGCTTCCTCAAAAAACTAAAAATGGAATGGACTTTTGACCCAGTGATCTCACTTCTAGTAATATATCCAAGGAAACCTGAAACACTAATTCAACGAACATATATACTTCTATGTTCATTGCAGCATTATTTATGATAGCCAAGATCTGGAAATCATCCAAGTGCCCATAAATAGATGAGTCAATAATAATAATAAAAAAAAACAAATCTGTGGTACATTCACACAGTGAAATACTACTCATCCCTAAAAAAAGAAATCTGACCTTTTGCAACAGCATTGATAGACCTGGAGATTATTATGCTAAGCAACATAAGCCAGTCAGAGAAAGATAAATGCCACATGATCTCAATTATATGTGGGATCTAATGAACAAAATAAACTGACATACAAAATAGAAAGACTTATATATATAAAACATTCACAGCTGTCAGAGGGGAGGGTGGTTGGAGGCTGGATGGAAAATTAAAGGGATTAAACAAAAAACAAATCTATGGTGATTGCCAGAGGAAAGGTAAGTGGGGAGGAGGAGAGGGGGAAAGGCGAGATAAATGTTAAGTGGAAAGGGCCTTGACTGGGTGGTGAATGCATGATGTAGTGTGCAGATTGAATTGTGCACTTCAAATCTGTATGGTTTTATTAACTAACTAGAGACACAGTGCATGAAAATTCATGCACTTGTGGCAGAGGCCCTCATGCCCACTTGCACCCTCTCACAGTCCAGGAGCCCTCAGGGGATGTCCTAAGGATGGCTTAGGCCCACTCCCTTCTGTGGGAGTTGACCAATCAGGGGACAGCACTGCCCCCATAACCCCACCACTGCTGCCACTGCCAGCCTCTCTGTGGGAGGTGACTGGGTAGCCAATAAGGGCATAACCCTGGCTGGTGCAGCCCTGCCCCCCTATCATCCCTCCATTGCCTCTGGTCACTGCTGCCTCCCCTCCCTCTGCCTGCTGGCATGCCCCTGACCTGGCACCACCTGCTCGCCACCCCACACCCATCTGACTAGTCATTCTGCTGTTTGTTTTACTTGCATAGTATACTTTTATTATATAGGATTTTATGCCAAATAAGTAATAAAAAATTAAAAATACTAGCCAATTTGTCTGACAAATCTAATTATACTAGTCACTTCAAAGATCCTTTTTTGGTACTATTTGGCAAACATCTCATTTCCCCTACCTCCCTGTACCTGGTTTTACCACCATTCTACTATTCTACTCTTCGCTGCTTTGCATTTGACTCTTTTAGATTCCACATATGAGTGAGGTAATGTGGTATTTTTATTTATGTTTCTGATTTATTTCAATTAGTGTAGTGTGTCCTCCAAGTACAGTGGTACCTCGAGATACGAGTGCCCTAAAATACGAGATTTTTGAGATACGAGCCATCGAGCGAGCGATTTTTGCTTTGAAATACAAGCAACATTTGAGATAGGAGTAATCTTGTGGATCGGCCGTCTGCACATGACCCACCAGTTTACCACGACTCGAGTGTCTCATAGTTTCCCACGCCTCAAGGTTACGGAATGAATTAAACTCGTATCTCGAGGTACCACTGTATACACATGTTGTCAAAAATGACAAAATCATATTTTTTAATGCTGAAAAATATTCTATTATATGTAAACTATATATATAATCACAACTTCTTTATCCACTCATCCACTGATGGACACTTAGGTTGTTTCCATATGTTGGCTACTGGGAATAATGCTTTGCTGAATATAGTAGTAATCATTTCCTTATGTATGTGTATATCTAATAATCATGTTTTTTAGCTTAAATATATACATTTTATTTTAAAATAACAAAGAACATTTAAGTTAAAAAAAGAAAGAAAAAACTGTGCTGCAGCTGACCAGCAGACCCTGAGCAACAGATAAATGACTACTCTGACATGTTTCTGTGAATGCCTAGCTAAAGGAATCAGACAGCCCCATTCACCTGCCTTCTCAGGCTTTTACTGTAATGAAAGATTGAACTAAAATTAACTATTAGATACCATCAGCAAGGTAAGTATCCTTGAGAACACACATGCATCTGCATTGTCCTTTAAGCAAGGATGTAAAAAAAAAACACACTAAAGGTAAAATTTCCAGTAAAACACCTGGGGGCTCAGACTTGTTTGGAAAAATCAAGGCAGGGTCTGCTGCCTTTGGCAAGGTCCCCCTAGAGGCCTCTAACCTTTCAAAGATTCATCCTTACAGACATTCCAACCAAGCCCCATACTTCACCACAAAACTGGAACATGATGCCTGTGTATATAGAATCTTGATTCACATGGAGGGAATTAGACATGAACTTTCAAGTTTTAAAGTTTTGGAACAGCCTCTTTTTTCTTTGTACTGTACAAACTGGCATGTCCAAGAGTAGAAAGAATAAAAATAAGGTAATACATGGAAACCTATCATTGGTAACAAGAGAGAGAGCTAATGATTTACTATAAAAGTCTCTAAACTTTGAAACTAAAGAGAGGTTAATTTACATCTACAGAAACGTTTGCACTTTTTTTTAAATGAGCTATTTTTGTTCTATTGCATGCAGTCTCGCTCTTCTGTTCCTGCTGAGTTCCAGAGACAAATCAAAATAAATTTATAGTAATAAAATTAAGAACTTAAACATGCTGTTCTTGTATATTTGCATAAAATTGTGAGTTACTTTCCCCCTCACCTACTGCTGTTTACCATGGAGTTTCAAATATTCTTTATTTGGTTGGTAGGAAAGCTATTTTATCACAAAAGTACAACATGCTATTTGGAAAGCCTAATAACTTCTTAAAAATTACATTGCAGACCATGGAGAATTCAACAATTTGTAGTTGTAGAGGAGTGTCACAGATGCAAACAGGAACAACTCTCCTTTCTTCCTTAACTTTCCAGTCAAATAAAAACATTTTTGCAAATTTTAGATGAACTCATGTTCTGAAATTTAAATCATATGCTTTCCTTGGCATGAGAAAGGCTGCTGACCTTCTTTAGGTACATACAGCAGGGTGTCTCGTCTTGTTTGAAGATATTTTGAGTTTGCTTTTTAATGTGAGCCCTATGTGAAGAAGGAGCCTTGCTTGAGCATATTTTGAAAGTGGAGCGGATGCCAGATCCCATTTCTCCAGTGGATTGCTGGCAAGTTTCCCTGCTCAATATTCATCCACCGAGCAGAAAAATATTGATGTTCACAGAAGAAAAGAATTAAATATGCATTTAAAAGTGTAAATAAAATGTGTCACATTATATGCATTTGAGGATTAGGAGGAATGAGACATTCCAACTTTATTGACACATTAACACCAGCGGTAGTAAAAACAACAACAACAACAACAAAAAAAAACAACTTCATAAGGTATACTTAGTTTGTTTTCAAATTCTCATACTAATAAAAAAAACATTATTACTGGAAGCATATAAAGATAAGAATTATCTGATTTCACAATTTCTGCCAAAAAAGCAGAGATCTAAGTTTCAAATTTTCTACAGAAAGAGGGTAAAGGAGACATTTATTGGTGCTTTTCAGCCTGGTGCTTTTATTACTATGAACTAATTTCATAATCTGAGTTATTGACTGATTGATTTACAGAACTCAGGAAATGAAGGCAGACGATTTCACAGAGTATTTTGTTTGCTTGGCCAGAGAACTAGAGATTATCATGGCAAGTTAAAAGGACCACATACTAGTACATATATTATTGTAAGATTCAATTATATTTCCTACAATGTGTACATTGGTTCAAGATGTCACATTGAAGTTCAGCTATCCTCAAAGTCTTTTGACCTTGTAATTAATAGCCTTGACAATACTATGTCACTAAGAAAAACTGGGACAGATGGCGACTCTCAATATGCATTCATTATGCAGCATGAGGAGAGAAAATAATGTTCTTCAGGAACATTGAAAAGTGAGTTTACTATAACAGATACTTTTAAGTTGACATGGAACTTTAAAAATGAAAAACTAAAAAAAGAAACAGAAAAACTAAAATGGTTAGAGACTTCCAAAAAGTAAGTCCCATCTTCTATTTTATGAATGATTGAACTGTTGAAGTAGATATACATACACACCTCTTTTTTGTTGTGCCCATCTTTCTATTAGATGCTTCACTAATACATAAATGAATAAGTTTCTCATTAGTTTTTTAAAAGGAGACATGATTTAAACATTACTCTATGCTCTGAACCCAGCAGAGCATTTGACACAAACCCTCAATAAAGGTATATTCCACATTTATTCTAAAATATAGAACAAACGTATGAATATATCACAAGCTTATCATCAAGACTCTCGCTATAAACCTCAAACTCTGTGATATAACTCTCACCTTGAACTATGAAGTATCTGAGAAATCCAATCTAGAGTCAGCTACATAATTTAACAAAAACATTTATTTGTGAAATATATTAATGGTGCCTAGATGAGAAAGCATATAATATCAAAGTAACCTTTTCCAGTTTTACTGAGGTATAATTGACAAATACCAATTGCATTTAAAAATGTAATGATTTGATATATGAATGTATACACTGAGAAAGGATTTCCACCATCATGAAAATAATTCTTTTCTTGATTGTTTACATGGCTTAGGAAGGAGCAAAATACGGAGAACAGACAGATATCTGTTTGAATACCAGCTCCATCAGATTACAAACTGTGCAATCTGAGGTAAATCATTAAACCTCTCTGAGTCTATTTCTTCACATATAAAATATGGTTAATGATATTAATCTCAGATAACAAAATAACAGAAGTTCATAGGGGTATAAAAACTAGCTAGAACAGATATTTGGACACAATGTCATTTCTCACATCTATGTTTTCTGTATATTTTTGTTTGTTACTATTCATAGTTTTTTGAATAAGGTGTGCTTAACCAAAATAAAATGATCTGATAAGTGATCTTTGCGTTCTGACAAGAATGCTTAGTCTTTGTCTAGAGACAAATGATAAGTTTTCGGGTGGCACTATGTTTCAAATGATTTACATGAGTGTATTGGCTTTTCTGCTTCCTGGTTCTGTGACTTTGGATATATGCTTTAACCTCTCTGAGTTTTATATTGTACACGTTTAAAAGAAAGGTAAAAACACTTACCTGCTTCTGAGGTTACTCTGAGAAACAAATGAAATAATTGGTGTGGAAATACTTTGCAAAATGCCAAATATTTATTATTACTGCTTTCACTGTGTTAGATTTGACTTGGTAGTTAAGTTCAGTGACTTGTCAGAAGTGATTATTTAGTGGTGAAGATAATTGACAGAATAATGAAATAAATTGTTTAAGATACACATCACACATTATCTACAATGATAATTTTTTATTTCACCCTTTTACATAAATATGATATCTGACCTTGAAAATATAATTATTTTTCATTTCCAAGTTCTCAAAATGAGATCCACTCCAGTTGCCCTAGCAGGTTGCTCAGTGGTTAGATCCTCAGCCTGCAGACTGAAGGGTCCCAGTTTCAATTCTGCTCAAGGGCATGTATCACAGTTGCAGGTTTGATCCCCAGGACTGGTAAGGGTGAGTGAGGTAGGCAACTAATGGATGTGTCTCTCTTACATTGATATTTCTCTCTCTGTGTCTCTCCCCCTGTCTTCCACTCTCTCTAAAAATCAATGGGAAAATGTTCTTGGGTGAGGATTAGCAACAATAACAAAAGAACAACTCCAGTTAAGTCTGGTTATTATGAGAATTGAATGAGTGATAACACATAGTGAGATACTGAATTAAGAAGAAAACTGAAATTGCCAATGTATCAGGGTGCTTCCTATTTTCAATAAGGGTTTTTGATTATCCAATCTGTATCAGTAGCTATGAAAGACATTGAGTCAGATTTTCCCCTACTGTGAAACTATTGTTAACATTTTATTAAATGGAACTGTAGTAGTCCCAAAATGTCAATATAAGTAGCTCACTCCCAGGAAGTTGTTTTTGTATTATAAGATTTTGGCTTATTCATTCATGATAAAACATCCTAAGAATGAACCCATAAAATTCACTATGAGATATTTATACAAATATATAACATTTAGATTTAGAATTGGCATTAATAATTGTCATATATAATGTCTTTAAACTTGAATGATATATTAAAAATTAAAGATGTAATTTAAAATAAGCTGAAAGGAAGCCCCAGTCCATATGAAAATCTGAAATGGTGTTTTATTGCTAAATAATATTTTTTTTTCTTTTTTATTTATCTTTATTGTTGAAAGTATTACAGATGTCCCCCATTTTTTCTCCAATGCCCTTCTCCCACCCTACTCCAGGCCTTTACCATACTATTGTCTGTGTTCATGGACTATGCATATATCAAGTAATAATTTTTCTGATGGCAGCTGGGTAATAGATGATGGAACAGGGGGAGTGGAGGTTGTGAAGGGAAGGAGCAATGTTGGTAATAGAGACATTTAATCATGAAACTATTGCAACTAATAATTGAAAAATAAATCTCTATCTATTGTAATCAGACTCTTTATGTAGATATGGGATATGTATGGGTGATACAAAGATTGAAATCACTAAAAGCTTTCAGCCCTGAAGGAATTGTACACTGTAAACACTCAAATCAAGATCGTTCATCCATGACAAAATGGCTTGTTACTTTGCACAAAGGACAATAAACTGGCTCATAAGCAAAGTGAATAATTTTTTAAAACACTCTACTGCATGTATAATAATCCTTGCAACATATCTGTCAAGCACATCATTTGTAAATATAAAAGGAATTAAAAAGTAAATCTTAAAGTCAGAAAAACTTTAGTGGAAATCAAATGGGTCTAAGAAATAGGTAATCATGAAATTTGACAAATTACCTTTCACAAATTACCTTCTTGATGGTATACATCTAAAATAAAAAACTTACTAAAAGATGGCTATATTTAGTGAGGGAGAAGAAATCCAGGGACAAGGATTTTATTTTTAATTATTATATTCCCATCTTACTGATAAAGCTTTAGCAAAAAATAAACAAGCATACATTTTTTTTGCTATACATCTAAATGACTTACAATTAATAGTAAAAAATAAGAGAATGATCCAATAACATAATTTGAATGCAGATATAACTTTAGGTTTGCAATAAAAGGAAGTCTATGGTGCTTTTCCTTTGATTAAGACCTATCAAAGAATTGTTTGCCAAGTCAGAAACAGTAATAATAATAATAATGACCAAAATAAATATTTTGAAAGTGAACCAAAAGTCAAAACCTAAAAAAAAAGCAGACTTGAATTCCCAAATAATCAATTTTTATTTGAATTATATCAAGGTATAATAAAGGCAGTTTGCCAAAAATTGTTCCATCTGCAGAGAATTCATTTATGTTCCAAATAAACTATACTTTTAATAGTTCAATATATTTATTCTTTAGTGGGCATGAAAGAAAAATTACTACAGAAACTTTTTTCAAGCTTAACCTCAAATTAAAATTAAAAAAAATCTCATTAATTTATACCTTGGTGATTAGGCTTAGAATAAAGTGTTAATACACACTTCACTACCTCACTTGAATTTTCTCCTTAGTAAAAGTTAAAGTGTGTGTTATCTCTCTTTTTCTTTCTCCTCCTCCTCTTCTTCTACCACTTCTTCCTCATGCTCTCTCTCTCATTTTCCCTTCCTCTCTGCCTCCTTCTAGCATGCTTGCAGACACACACATTGACACATACACATGAACACAGACACAGACACATATAGACACATAGACATACATACATTCACACATAGAATGCTTTTAAGGAAACCAGTCACTGTGAGGATGTTTATATAACACTTATCCTTTTTTGGTCAAAATAAAAAAGTTACATACACACATTTAAAAATTTATGATAGAGTAACTTAGGAGGATATTATAAAATGATACAAAAGAAAGTAAAATTATTATAAATGATAAACATAGAATATTAGCTATCAATATACTATTTAAATTGATGACTGACTTCTGATATGAAAATGCATATTTAAAATACTTTAAAACAATGAACAAAAAAAATGGCGGGAGAATAGACGGATGTGTCTGGAGCCTTGTCGCTGGGCAGACGGAGAGAGAGCAGCTGAGAGTCGCACTGGGAGTGTTTGTTGGCAAGTTAAGAGTCAGTTATCCTCCAGGAGAAGGTGGGGGACTGCTGGATGGGGCTCCCCTGACCAGGCAGCCTCACTGCCATGGGGTTTTTGTCTCCTGGAGCCACCAGCACGAACCCGGAAACCACACCATCTTGCAGCGAGAAGTGGATGTCTAAGGCTCTCTGAAAAGCTGCAGCTGAAGCACCCAACGAAAAGCCAGGGGACCCAGATCACCACTCTCCAATCGGTGCAGACACTTGGACTCAGAAGAGCTCCACACACCACATGGAAAGGTCAGATTTCGTCTGGGATAAGATGAGGTCTCCTGTCCTGCAGAACAGAGACGTGCACACTGTGGAAACCGGGATGCGGGAAAGCTGCTTCTGGAGAGATCCGAGGATGTGGGGCAGGGTGTGATCCCTAAATGTGGAAGGAGACTCTCAGAGCTGTTAACAGAGGGGAGCTCTAGAAAACAACTCATTTTGATCTGAGGCAGAAGAATAGCCTGGGAGTTATTACAGTGTCCCGGCTGCTCGAATCCCCACAAAACAGTATTGAGAACCACAGAGTACCAGGATCTAAGCACAGCCTAGAGCAGTCCTGTGCTTAGTCTCAGAGGTCAATTCGGAAAAACTGCCACCTAGTGGATGATGCACAAATTGACTCTCGTATAACCACAAAAGAATAAAGACATTAAGATACACCTCAGAAGTGAAACACAGGGAACTACAATACCTTCCCAACTGGGAAACATGAGTGCCAAGCAGAACAATAGTGCAAGTGAATGACCTCCACTACTTCCCATTCTATTTTTTCTTTTTTCTTTTTTTTAATTTTTTAAATTTTTTTCTATTTTTTTATTTTTCATTTTTGCATATTTTAATTAAAAACTATATTTTCTTTTCTCCTCAATTGATTTTGACTTTTTAATTATCACATTTTTGTTTTCAACTAGTACTATTACTACTACTATTTTAACTTTTTTGGAAAAAAAAACAAGTGTCATTTGTTTGCTCTTTATTTTACTTAGGGATTTAGAGTTCTACATTCTATATTCATCTTTCTTTCTTTTTTTAAATCTTTATTATTAAGATTATTACATTTGTTTCTCTTTTTTACCCTCCATAGTTCCCCTCCACCCAGCTCCCACCCTTCCCTTTACCCTTCCCTCCCTCCCGTTGACCTCACTCATAGGTGTATGATTTTAGTCCAGTCTCTCCCTGTACACCCCTTCCCCCTTTCCCCCTGAGAATTATCAGTCCATTCCCTTTATGTGCTCCCAATTCTATTATATTCACTAGTTTATTCTGTTGATCAAATCTTCAATTCTCTTAATTTTCAGATTCACTTGTTGATAGATACGTATTTGTTGTTCATAATTGTTTATCTTTTACCTTTTTCTTCTTCCTCTTCTAAAAGAGTACCTTTCACCATTTCATATAATACTGGCTTAGATTTGATGAAATCCTTTAGCTTTTTCTTATCTGTGAAGCTCTTTATCTGCCCTTCAATTCTGTATGATAGCTTTGCTGGATAGGGTATACTTGGTTGTAGGTTCTTGCTATTCATCACGTTGAAAATTTCTTGCCACTCCCATCTGGCCTGCATCGTATCTGTTGAGAAATCAGCTGACAGTCATATGGGTGCTCCCTTGTAGGAAATGAACTGTTTTTCTCTTCCTTCTTTTAATATTCTCTCTTTTTCTTTTGCTCTTGGTATTTTAATTATGATGTGTCTCAGCATAGTCTTCTTTGAATTACTTTTATATGGGGTTCTGTGTGCTTCCTGGACTTGTAAGTCTATTTCTTTTACCAGATGTGGGAAGTTTTCAGTCATTATTTCTTTAAGAGGTTTTCAGTATCTTGCTCTCTCACTTCTTCTGGCACTCCCATAATTCTGATGTTGGTACACTTGAAGCTGTCCCAGAGGCTCCTTACATTATCTTCACAATTTTGGATTCCTTTCTCTTCTTGCTTTTCCAGTTGATTGTTTTCTGATTCTTTATATTTCAAATTTTTGACTTGATTCTTGCCTCTCTCTAGTCTGCTGTTAGGTCTCTGTACAATATTTTTTATTTCAGTCAGTGTATGTTTAACTTTTAGTTGGTTCTCTTGCATCTCTAGTTGGTTCTTTTTCATCTCCTCTTGGGTCTCACTAAATTTATCCATCTTTTCTAGGAGATTCTTGAAAAACCTTATAAGCGTGGTTTTGAACTCTATATCCAATTGTTTGTTTTCCTCCATTTCTTTTGTTTGTGACCCCTTCCCTTGTCTCGGCATTTTCACTATGCTGGGAGAACTTCTGTGTTGGATTCAGCCTTATGATAGCAGACTAGCAAAACTGCAGTAGCCTCGCTATTGAGCTTGGGATGGGTGGAGTCTCAGGCTTAATGGACAGCCTTGCCTTCCAGTCTGCTCCTCCCTCCACTGCCCCGAGTCTCACGTGACTGGGTAATCGCTGGAGCAGTCCCTTGCATGTGAGCACTCTTGCAGTGCCTCTGGACTGCTGCCTTTCCGGCTCCCCTGTGCTCCGGGACCATAAGAGTCTGGGTCCCCAGGGTTTCGCCTGAAACTGGGATTTAGTGAAATTAGAAATGGTGCAGTTGGGAGGGTCTGTCTCTCACCCACTCATGAAAGCCAGTGGCACAATCAGCAGTCGGTCCTCTGCACACAGTGCCGTGCACGTCACCAGACTTCTGATCTTTTGCGACTCCCCTAAATTTCAGTGCACTTCTACCTTTTCACAGTCCAAACTCCCCCTGTATGAGTTTTGGCTGGATCTGGGGGTTAATGTCATAGGATAAGGGGTTCAATGCCGTTGAGAGTCTCCATCTCCCTCCCACCAGAGAAAGCCAGCCAGGTTCTCCGGCACCCGCTCTCTCCACGTGCGCATCTCTCTACCTCAGCTTTTTGCAGTTGCTGTGGGTTTCTGTGAGCCCCTCTCTTTTCTTCTAGTTGTAGAATTTCCACTCAGCCAGCTTTCCTGTGGTTCTGGATGATGTCCGTTCTGTCTTTTAGTTGTAGTTTTGAAATTGTTGTGCGAGGCAGCAGTGTAGGTGTTTACCTATGCTGCCATCATCTATTTGCATCTTTCCTTTAGCATAATTTTACTCTATCTCAACTCTACCTTTATACCAATACTCTCCTCCTAACTTTCCCCAGTTTGTTGTCTTGTTTCTCTTTCCCTGCAAGATTCTCCATATTCTTTCTCTTTACCTGGTTAAAATATTACCACGCTTATATATCTAATTATAAATACCCTACTCCAATTCCATACAAACCTCTCTCTTCTGGTCTTCACTATCCAAAAAGTTGATTTTATCTAAGTCCTCTTGTTGCTGTTTGCCTGAACAGTGATTATATCAATTTTTTGTACTTTTTTATGAGATTGTTTTAGCTTATTCTACTTGTTTTATTTTGCTTTTTGTTTGCTTTGTTTTGGTTTGTTGTTTACCTCTCTTTCCCCTAGCCTTCCTTGATATTAGTTGTTATTTGTAGTTTGTATTAATCTCCAAGTACTTGTTGCTGGCATTTGTTGCGATTAGTGGCTGTTCAATTGGAGTTTTCTCCTCACATCTATAATTTATTCCCCCTTTCTCTCTTATTCTCTTTCATTTCTCTCTGACTTTTTTTCTCTTTCTCTTTTCTTCTTCTTCTCCTTTTTATTTATTTATTTATTTATTTATTTATTTATTCCCCCATCTCCCAATTTGATTTTGGCATTTCCTTCTTTCTTTTTTTCTTCATTTTCCTCTTCTTCTTTCTCTACTTACCCCTAATTTGTCTTTCATTGTTTGTCACCTTATTTGTGGTTATTAACATCCTGAATACATTTCTGTTCAGTGCTTTGTTTATTGTACCTTGTCGTGTTGTAGTTTGTGCCTTTGAATCAATGTAGGAGAGAGAACTACATAACCAGACACCCAGAGAAGAAAGTCCATGGGCAGATGAGGAAACAGCATGCATATGACAGAAAGGCAGATATCACCAGAAAAGGAGGTAAATGAAATAGAAGCAGAAATAAGCTTGCCAGAGAAAGAGTTCAGCAAAATGATCATAAGGTGGATGAAAAGAATGGAAAAGAAAATCGACAATGTGAGTAAGAGCCAAGAGAAAATGAAGAAGAGCCAAGAGGAAATGAAGAAGAAGTAAGAAGAAATGAAGAATAATCAAGAAGAAATGAAAAATGACATCACTGCTATAAAGAACTCAATAGAAAGTATCAAAAGTAGACTAGAAGAAGCAGAGGACTGCATTAGTGAGATAGAAGACAAGTTAGGAAAAAATAACCAAGTACAACAGCTTCTAGAAAAAAGAAAATTAAAAAGCAAGAGGAGAGCCTAAGGAAACTTAGGGATAACACAAAACAAAACAACATCTGCATAATTGGGGTACCAGAAAGAGTGGAAACTGAACAAGGAATAGAAAACCTAATTGAAGAAATAATGACAGAAAACTTCCCTAATATAGAAAAGAAAAAAACAACAACACAAATCCAAGAAGCTCCCAGAGTCCCAAGCAAAATTAACTCCAAAAAATTGATACCAAGGCACATTATAATTAAATTGGCAAACACCAACAACAATGTAAGAATCTTAAAAGCAGCCAGAGAGAAACAGAAAGTTGCTTACAAAGAAACCACCATAATATTAGCAACTGATTGCTCTACAGAAACTCATCACACCAGAAAGGAATGGAATGAAATATACAAAGTCATGCAAAGGAGGGGTCTGAATCCAATAATACTGTATTTTGCAAGGCTTTCAATCAAAACTGAAGGTGAAATCAGAAGCTTCACAGACAAAAAAAGGACTAAAGGAATATATTACCACCAAACCAGCAATGCAAGTAATGTTAAAGGGTCTGCTGTAATAAAAAGAAATAGGAAGCAAAGAAGGAACACGGGGGTAAAGAATAAAAATGGCAACAGTTAAGTACCTATCAATAATAAATTTAAATGTACATGGATTAAATGTTCCAATCAAAAGACATAGGGTAATGGATTAGATAAGAAAACATGATCAATGTATCTGCTGTCTACAAGAAACCCACCTCAGGAAAAGAGATGCACACAGATATAGGGTGAAGGGATGGAAGATGGTATTTCAGGCAAATGGAAATAAAAAAGAAGCTGGGATTGCAATACTTATATCTCATAAAATAGATCTCAAAGTGAAGGACATAACAAGAGATAAAGAAGGCCATTTAATAATGCTAAAAGGAACAATCCAACATGAAGGAATAACTGTGGTAAATATATATGCACCCAATATAGGAGCATCTAAATACATAAAAAAAACACCTGGAGGACATTAAGGGAGTGATTGACAGCAATGCAATCATAGTAGGAGACTTTAATACCCCACTGTCACCACTGGACAAATCCTATAAACAAAAAATCAGTAAAGAAATATCAATCTTAATTGACTCACTTGACCAGATGGAATTGACATCTTCAGAACATTTCACGCCAAAACCACAGAATATACATTCTTCTCCAGTGCACATGGGTCATTTTCAAAGATAGATAATAGGTTGGGTCATAAGAAAAGTCTCTTCAAATTCAAGAAGAAAGAAATCATATCAAACATTTTCTCAGACCACAGTGGCATAAAACTGGAAATCAACTACAATAAAAACAATATAAAGAAATCAAATACATGGAGACTAAACAGTATGTTATTAAACAATGACTGTGTAACCAGAGAGATCAAGGAAGATAATAAAAAACATTATGGCAACAAATGACAATGAAAACACACCAATATGAAATTTATGGGACACAGTGAAAGCAGTCTTCAGAGGGAAGTTCATAGCCCTACAAGCTTAATGCAAAAAAAACAGGAAACAATGGTAATAAATTTCCTAACCCTACAACTCAAAGAGTTAGAAAGATAGCAACAAGAAAAGCAGAGTGTAAGCAGAAGGAAGGATATAGTAAAGGTCAGAGCAGAAATAAACAACATGGAGACCAAAGAAACAATTAAAAAATCAACAAAACCAAGAGCTGGTTCTTTGAAAGGATAAACAAGATTGATGAACCTGTAGCCAGGCTCACCAAGAAGCAAAGAGAGAAGACCCAAATAAACAAAATCAGAAATGAAAGAAGAGAAATAACAACAGACCCAACTGAAACACAAAGGATTGTTAAAAAAATACTATGAACAACACTATTCCAACAAATTGGACAACCTGAAAGAAATGTACATATTCCTAGAGAAAATATAACCTCCCAAAACTGAATCAGGAAGAATCTAAACATCTCAATATTCCAATAACTATGGAAGAAAGTGAAGCAGTCATCAAAAAGCTTCCAGCAAACAAAAGCCCGGGACCAGATGGCTACAGAGGAGAGTTTTACCAAACATTCAAGAAATAATTAAAACTTATTCTTCTCAGACTATTCAAAAATATTCAATAAGAAGGAACACTTCCAAACACCTTCTATGAAGCCTGCATCACCCTAATACCAAAACCAGATAAAGACAACACAATGAAAGAGAATTATAGCCCAATATCTCTCAAGAACATAGATGCCAAAATCCTCAACAAAATTCTAGCAAATCAGACTCAGCAGTACATCAGAAAGATCATACACCATGACCAAGTAGGATTCATCCCAGAAATGCAAGGATGGTACAATATTCGCAAATCAATAAACGTGATATATCACATAAACAAATTGAGAGATAAAAATCACATAGTCATAACAATTGATGCAGAAAAAGCATTTGACTAATTCCAACACCCTTTCTTGATAAAAACTCTCAACAAAGTGGGAATAAAAGGATCATACCTCAACATCATAAAGGCCATATATGATAAACCCACAGCTAACATCATAGTCAATGGGCAAAAACTTAAACCATGTACCCTAAAAACAGGAACAAGACCGGGATGCCCACTCTTACCACTGCTGTTCGACATAGTACTGGAAGTATTAGCCATTGCAATTAGACAAGAAGAAGAAATAAAAGTCATTAAATTAGAAAAAAAGAAATAATCTGTTCTTATTTGCAGATGACATGATACTGTACATAAAAAACCCAAAAGACTCCATCCCCAAACTAATTGACTTAAAAAATGAATTCGGCAATGTAGCAGGATACAAAATGAATGCAAAGAAATCGGTGGCATTTCTATACAGTAATAGTGAAATTACAGAAATAAAGACTAAAAAAGCAATCCCATTTACCATTGCACCAAAAAAATTAAGATACCTAGGAATAAAGCTAACTAAAGAGGTAAAAGACCTATATGTAGAAAACTACAGGATACTGATAAATGAGATAGAGGAAGATGTAAACAGATGGAAGAGTATACCATGCTCATGGATTGGGATAATAACATCATTAAAATGTCCATCTATAGATTCAATGCACTACCCGTTAAAATACCAACGACGTATTTCACAGACCTAGAAAGAATTCTTCAAAGATTCATCTGGAACAAAAAAAGACCCCGAATAGCCACAGCAATCCTGAGAAAGAAGAATAAAGTAGGTGGGATCGCAATACCAGATTTCAAGCTGTATTGCAAAGCAACTGTTCTCAAAACAGCCTGGTACTGGCACAAGAACAGACATATAGACCAATGGAATAGAATAGAGAATCCAGATATCCACCCAAAGCCCTATGCTCAATCAATATTTGACAAAGGAGGCATGAACATACAATGGAGCCAAGATAGCCTCTTCAATAAATGGTGCTGGGAAAAATGGACAGATACATGCAAAAAAATGAAACTGGACCACTAACTTACACCAAATACAAAAATAAACTCAAAATGGATACAAGACTTAAACATTATAAGGGAAACCATAAAAATACTAGAGGAATTCACAGGCAGCACAATCTCAGATATATGCCAAATTTCTTCATGGATACTGCTCCAAAGGCAATAGAAGCTAAAGAGAAAATAAACAAATGGAACTACATCAAAATAAAAAGCTTTTACACAGCAAAAGAAATCATCAACAAAACAACAAGAAAGCCCACTGTATGGGAGAACATATTTGCAAATGTTATCACTGATAAAGGGTTAATCTCCAACATCTACAGCAAATTAAAAAACTTAATAAAAGGAAGATAAACAATCCAATAAAAAATAGTCAACGAACTTAAATAGAATCTTTATGAAAGACGATAGAAGGAAGGCTAAGAGACCCCTGAAAACATGTTCAAAATCACTTATTATCCGAGAGTTGCAAATCAAAACAACAATGAGATACTATCTTAACACCTGTCAGAGTAGCAATCATCAACAAATCAACAAACGACAAGTGTTGTCAAGGATGTGGAGAAAAAGGAACCCTTGTGCACTGTTGGTGGGAATGCAGACTGGTTCAGCCACTGTGGAGAACAGTATGGAGTTTCCTCAAAAAACTAAAAATGGAACTCCCATTTGACGCAGCAATCCCATTCTTAGGAATATATCCTAAGAAACTAGAAACACAAATCAGAAAGGATTTATGCACCCCAATGTTCATAGCAGCACAATTTACAGTAGCTACAATTTGGAAACAGCCTAGGTGCCCGTCAGCAGATGAGTGGATCAGAATACTGTGGTATATCTACACAATGGAATTCTATTCTGCCATTAAAAAGAAGGAATTCTTACCATTTGCAGCAACCTGGATAGAACTGGAGAGCCTTATGCTTAGTGAAATAAGCCAGTCAATGAAGGAGAAACACCACATGATCTCACTCAT
>JAAGEH010000015.1:24443398-24474473 GCA_011751065.1 Lasiurus cinereus | reverse complement strand
ATGAGTGAGATCATGTGGTGTTTCTCCTTCATTGACTGGCTTATTTCTCTTAGCATAAGGCTCTCCAGTTCCATCCAGGTTGCTGCTTGTAAGAATTCCTTCTTTTTAATGGCAGCATAGAATTCCATTGTGTAGAGATGTTCCATAGTTCTCTGATCCACTCATCTTCTGACGGGCACCTAGGCTGTTTCCAAATTATAGCTATTGTAAATTGTACTGCTATGAACATATAGGTAAGAGCCTTTTTTAAAGATAAAAGAAAACTGTCAAACCTTTAGCTAGTCTAAGAAAAAGGAGACTCAAATAAAATCAGAAATGAGAAGATTCATTGATAACAACTGATAACACAGATATACCAAGAATCATAAAGAAACTAATATGAATTATATATTTGAATAACATGGAAAAATGGATAAATTCTTAGAAACAACCTACCAATACTTAATAATGAAGAAATAAAAAATCTGAACATACTAATTATGAGTAAGGAGAATGAATGAGTAAGTCGTTTCAATGGGGGATTCTACCACACATTTAATGAAGACCTTTCTTAATCGTGTAGTCTACCTACCAATTTTATGGGCATTATGGAGATAAAATAATCAGGTCAAAAAGTAAACAGTAGAATACCTAGAAATTACTCATTTATATACTAGTTTCTATAGTAGAACAGCATCAGTAGAGACAATGCTAGTATACTTTATTGAACTCTAGTTAGTAACTGAAAGTAGGTTTTGATAAAAGATTTTTGATATTATCTGATTTCCTTTGCATTTCTTTCTCCAGAAAAAGAAAACGGAGTTGTCAAATTCTCCCCACTAGAGAATATAATCTAACCTTGTGAACTTTGATTATTTGTTACTATGATATTTTTAAAAAATATTTTTACATAGGATAAAATAAATAAATAGAAAACAGTTTCTCATAATATTTTATAGAAATTCATACCATAATATAGGAACACTGAAGATTTTTTATGTTCAAATTATGTTAAGCAAACCCAATAATCTGTGATTTGTGAAATATGACCACCTGCTCACTGGGTATTTTGCAGAACAATTTAATTTGTAGGCCACATATTGTAAACCTCTATTTTTAAAATCATATCCTCTGCATTTTAGAAATTGCTAAAAAAATTGCACCTCCAAAGATAGCAAATTATTTTTAAAAATCTTTGTAATTTAAATAGCAAAACAAATTCATATTTTCCCAAGTTGTTTAGTTAATTTCTGTTTGCACAACTATGGATCACATAAATGTGTATATAATGTTGTTTTGATTTATGGACCACATTATAGTTCTAAAGGTTTCCATTCATTAGCAGTGAATATAATGACTTTGGAAGCATTGAGGTGTCTCATGTCATATGTAGCTATCTAATGTCCAAACACCTGGCAGTAAAGGTCTAATATTCATTGAGTAAGAATTTTATATTAGATCAAAACTTTTTAAGAATAAAAATGTTCTTAAAGTTGTTTTGCCGAATGAACAAAGACCATCATCCATCTGATATGCAGGGTAGTACTGATTGCCCCCCTCCCCCTCCAGAGTATGAAATTCACATCATTTTGTTCCAGTTTGATTTAGTTGTAGATTTTAAATAACAAGGATGCTGGAATAAAAGATTGAGATCAGATGCTATGCAAATAGACATCAAACAAGTTTATAAACACAATCTTTGAATGTTATTCTGTCTGCTTAGAAAACATCCTTTCTCAAGTCTTTATTTGGCTCATTTATACTTACACCTCCAAACTTTCATTAACTTTTATCTCATTCAGGAAGCCTCTCTTTTCTTTAGGAGGCATTCTTTGTTCACTGCCATATCGTGCAATTTCATCTGTGCCTTTACACCCTCTCACTGCTGCTCTATGTAGCTCCACATGTTTTTGTTTGTTTGTTTGTTTGTTTGTTTTGGCCTGGCTGTCTGCTACTCATCTTTTGATAGCTTAGGCATTATCTATTCAAGTGTTTCTTCATTGGCTTAACTTTCTCCTCAAGCTGATTGAATTTCCCTCTTACTGTTCTTATATCATCCCATACATATCTCTTTCAGATGCTCAACAGATTGTGTTAAAATGATGTATATACTTGGATTTCTCAATCGTTATATGATCAGAGAAGACAGGGGTTATGTTTTATTCATTTTTATAAATCTAGACAGATTATCTGGAAAGGAATATGATCAATATATATTTTGGAGAAACTGAATTTAAATGGTGATTTAAGGCACAGGTAGTCTTAGGGTAGTCTTTTACTACATCTCAAAGGGAGGGCAGTCAAACAGGCACATTGATAAGTCTTAAAGGGACATTTGAGATTCAGAGATGAATATATGGTCCCTGACTCCTCTCAAGCATAATGAAGCTTATAGAGATACTCAAAAGTACAATCCACTAGAGATATAGCTTTATTTTTTTAATATATCTTTATTTATTTTAGAGAGGCAGGGAGGGGGAGAGAGATAGAAACATCAATGATGAGAGAGAATCATTGATCGGCTGCCTCCCACATGGCCTACACTGGGTATTGAGCCCACAACCTAGGCATGTGCTTTGACTGGGAATATAACTGTGATCTCCTGGATCATAAATAGATGCTCAACCACTGAGCCATACCAGCTGGACTTTACTTTTTTTTTAATTAAATTTATTGGGGTGACAGTGGTCCACATGACCATATAGGTTTCAGGTGTAGGTTTGTAAGTTAGAAGATCTGTATATTGCACCTTGTGCCCAGCACCCAAAATCAAAGCTTTACTTGTTTATACTTTGACAATACAGAATTAATAAGATAATTATCATCTTCAGTAAGTCAGCTCCACTTGCTATGGAATATAAACATTCCTTATCAGTTCACTTGGGGATGATATGTCTTTTATGGCAAGTGGTTGTTTACTCAAGTGTTTAATTAAAAACATCCCATTGTTAGAGACTAGAGGGAAAAAGCATGGTACCTTTAAACGTTCTTTTCATATCTACAAGTTTTATTAGATTTGAATTTAGGAACTGATATTGCATCTTAAAGGACCCCTCTGATTGTATAATTCCTCTGATATATGCAATGTTACTCAGTGCAACATAACACTTCAAAGAGCTGTCAGACTAAGTATTTCAAAAGTGATGAATGAGCAACATGAGAATTAAAGGATATCATGATGGATTGGGCAGAAAGCTTTTAAGTATGACCCCATGATATAATCAAATGTGGGCATGATTATGAGAATAACACCAGAATTGTGCATATTTTTAAAAATAATATTTAAGAATGTTAATTATACTCATCATTTTAACACCATAGCATCATAGAATCTCTGAGATAAAGCAACTGATTCATTTTGCACTCCACATTACCATTTGTGGTCTATCAGTGACATTAATAATTATTACCTTAGGCTATTGAAATGGTAAAGAGAAAAAAAATAAGTCTGTGTGTTTCATTTCATAATAGAAGACATAGAGTCCTTGGAATTGAGATGCCACACATGAGCACATTTAGTGTTCAGCAAATAATTTCTGAATGTCACTGATCTTAGATCGTTTTTAAAAAGCTACTTCCTCTTACTTTGAAAGATGTGTTATGCTGCATTTCATTACTTTTCCCCTTACCTCGTTCTGCTTTTGTTTTAAAATAAGTGATGGGGCTTTCGGTGAAGATTAAGCACTAGCAGGCAGTAATGCAATGGCCCAAACAAGGTTTTAATTGGAACCTCAAATCCTGTGGAAAAATAAGAAATTAAATCATTAATAAAATACATTTCCTAGAAGACACTCTGCTGATATATGTCCTGTTAAGAAACCTTCATTATGTTTTCCTATAAGGTTTCTACAGACATACTTGTGAAATCTAAAATTCAATAGCCATGCCATTTTAAGGTTATAAAATGTAACTACAGCCCTTTCAAAATTCCAAATATCAAGAAATAAATAAGAAACTCCCAGCAATTCTCATTTCACAAATGTTAGCATTTTTATGTCAACATGAATCCTCATGTTTCCTTACAGTGTTGCAGTACATTTATTATTAATGCAATCCTGGAAGTACTACAGAAGTATTTCAATATGATCCAAGCAAATCCATGGCACAATGTTAAACAATGCAAGTTGCCACAAAGCTGAAAGTTTAGAATGAAATGTCATTTCTCAAAAGACTGGCAGGACTCTAATTACAAATGCCCCTATTAAAGAAAACCATCAGAACAATTTTCTAGTGAGTCATAGGCTATACTAGGTATGTGATTAAAGCATATTATAGAAATAAAAATTCAGAAGACACACTGGGGGAATACAAGATTTATGATCTTATCTAAAAGACACTTCATTATACATTGCTCAACTAACAATTATTGATAAACTCTGTAACCAGTTTTGCTTAAGTGTAGTGCAAAAATAGTTTATATTGAATAGTTTTAATCCAGTTGGGAAAACCAACTGCAAATGTTTCAACTGCAAAATAATCTATATACTTTGGGGTAATGATTCTAAGCTAATGGTTAGTCATTCAAATGGGATATTATTACACATTAAAATTGCTTTGGATAATCTATTTTAGGGGATAAGAGTTTATTTTTTAAAGGATGGTTTATTTTATAAGTATTAAGATGACTATGTAGGTATATACATCCCATAGTATATTCTTTAAAGACATACACATGCCACTTTTATGTGTCAACTTTTAATATTTGGTAGTAAACATAAACAATAAGAAATTATGCATAGTATAAACATCTAAAATCTACTCCCTTTTGCCTCATTGATTTTAAATGGCTTATTTGTTTGGTAAACCTTAATGCAGATAAATCTAAAGCCTATGCTGGTATTATTTGAGTTTAAAAGGTCACACATTTTGCCCTGGCTGATGTTGCTCAGTTGGTTGGGCATTGTCCCATGAACAAAAACTTGCAAGTTCCATTCCTGGTCAGGGCACATGCCTGTTGGTCCCTGGTTAGGATGTATCTCTCTTCTTTTCTCTTTCTCTCTCTCTAGTAAAAATCCATAAAATATTTAAAAAAATAAAATGTCACACATTTTTTCAGATTTATGATTGACTATAATTTGCTACTCTACTGCATTTATTCTGTCATCTGCTGATAAAGGATGTGTCCCAAAGATTATCAACATTTATTGCAAGTCTCCTCTGCTTTTGTCTGCTGTTTCTTAATATCAGAGGAGGACTTTGTATTTTGATAAACACCCAAATCTACTCTTTCAACAAATATTTATTGATCGTTAACAATATTCAACTAAATGCCATGTGAAATAAAACAAAAAGGTGAATCAAACATGAATTCCTCTTCCAGAGTGCTTGTAGTCTAGTGAGGAAGATGACAACTTGCTACTGAAAAGAAGCTAGAACATGATGAGTGTCATAGGCAACATAGAAAAAAGCTACACTAACCAGTTCAGAGAAGAAATTTTGCTTCTAACAGTGAGGATTGAGCAAGAGTCTATGGAATATGTGGCATTTCTGCAAATCTTTAAAGGATCTGGACAAGTAGAAATCAAATAATGCATTTGGCAGAGAGAGAACTTCATGTGAAAAAAATTATAAGGGAAAAGTGCAGGGCAGACTTGGAAACTATTGGGCAGCTTTAGTTAGCTGAATTACATGGAACTTGGATTGAAGTAGTAAAAGTAAGGCCTAAAGGATGGCTCATTATCAGACAATGAAGAGACTTAAATATAAGCCAAAGGAAATGGCATTTGTTTCCCTAGGTAATAAGAATCATTGAAGTTTTTTCCCCAAGCAGGAAAATGATGTAATAGGATTTTGTTTTATGAAGATTAATCTGGAGAAGCATGAATAATGAATTTGAAAGTTGGAAATAAATGATGGATGTGGAAGCAGTTAGGAAGCTATTGTGATGGTTCATATGAGAGATATTAAGGGCCTGAATTAAGACAGAAGCAACGAAAATGAAAAATATGAAACAGATGTAAAAAATGCTTTTTTAGGTACATTACTACTTACTATGCTGAGTCTAGGGAACTGAGAGGATAGTGGTGTCATTAACAGTGATGGGAAATATAAGAGAATGAACCAGTAGATGTTAAAGAAGAAGATAGGAAATAAATTTGGTTTATTTTAAAATTGTAATGCTGGCAGGAGATGGCCTTGCAGGCATATGGAAAGGGGTAACTGGTGCCTAGAGGATTCTAAACTGAATAAATAGATGTGGGAAGCATCTGCATTCATTCATTCAATTAACATTTAACGAGCACCAAAGATATAGCAGACATTAGAGGTATAAAGGTAAATACTACACAGCCCCCTGTACCAGGAAGCTAATCTATCTATCTATAAAAAAGGCTAAGTGACTGACCATATGTCCATATGACTGTCTGACTGACCAACAGGCCAGTACATATGATGTGTACTGGCAATTTAAAAATAAACATTGACTCACATATAAATATAAAGCTCTCGCTGGCACCAATCGCATGCACATGTGTGTTTCGATCTGTCATCGTCCATTGTGATTTTGGTTGTTTTTGTTGACATTTCTATTACAGAGAAAGGGCAAAAAGTGCTATTAAAATATTTATTCTAATTAATTTCCTACTTATAGTTTGCTACTGTACTGCATATGCTGATTAGAGGATGTATCCCAAAGATTATCAACATTTATTTGAAGTGAAAAGAACAAGAGCAAAGACAGAGAGGCATAAACAGTGTGATGTGTGAATGTATTACAAGTTTTTGCTGTAGCAATAGAAAACTGTAGGAACGAAAAGAAGAGCTCAAATCCAGCTTAGGCTGGATTGTGCACATTCTTGGACACCAACATGGGGGCACTTGGATTTATTTGGCAGTCAGTGGAGACCTAGTAGTAAAGGTTTTTGATACAAAGGTGATTTGATTATATCTATGCTTTAAGAAATTAAATTTAGTAGATGAGTTCAGGCTTAATTAGAATGGGGGAAGCCAGTGGATAGAGGGACAGGACTACTGCAAAATTTCAAATGAAAGTGACAAGAGCTTTAAACTATGGTATTGGTACAAGTAATAGAAATAGGGAACAGATTGCAGATATATCATAAAAGCAGAATTGATATTGACTAGAGTTGATTGCTTTGATGTAGTGGGAAACCACAATCATACAGTTTATAACCACATTCTCAAACTATATTGAAATTTCATCTCTATATATCTTAAATGTTGGTTATACAACATATCAGACAACCAATTGACATGAATCAACCTCTTTTACTAAATAAATTCTGTAGTAGTGCCTACTTCTTGTTCATATGTGCACAGCTGTGATAGAATCATAATTCACTTAGAATTTTAGGGGCATAAAAATTTTCTTTCCTACCTTGCTAACAATCAAATTAATAGGAGACAGATTCACAGGGGGAAAATATGTATGCACATTGAGGAGCTCTGAAAGAACAGGGAATCTCAGACAAATCAGGCAGTTGAGGTTTATATGCTGATCTGGACTAAGGAGACGGAAGCAGAGGTCGGAAACTTCAAAGATAAAGTAGGCAATTCAAGGTAGATGAGAAAGAGCAAATAAATATGTGGTAAACAATTTATTGCTGAGTCACCAGAAATGGAGAGGAATTTAACAAACAAGACATTGTTTGGATCCTCCCTGTATGATAAACTTAGTTCATATATGCTATGGTGAATATTGTAGGCTGAATTCAGAGAGAATTCCTACTCTGAAAAATCCAACTTAAAATAACCAATATTCCCAAAAGCATATTTTGAGGTGGCAAACTCTGCTCCTCAGAATTCATGAAAAAGTTTTATTTTCTTATTTTTCCTTTTGGTTTCCTGCTACAGGACTGGGAGTGTTGGCTTTAAGAAAACACATGTTTGATTCTGCTATAATTTTATGGAGTCCAAGTGGAAATTCATTTCATTTCAATTTTGCATGTTTTAACTGAGATTAATAATTACTTGATGTATAATTTTGAAAAAAGCTGGCTAGGACCATAATACATACTTTTTTTTCTTATGTATATATATATATATATATTTCTTTTGAAAGATCATTTCTTAGAGATGCATATAAAAATTACAATGAGGTATCACCTCATCCTGGTCAGAATGGCAACTATCAATACATCAATAAACAAATGCTGGCCAGGATTTGGAGAAAAAAGAACTGGTGGGAATGCAGATTGGTACAGCCACTATGGAAAACAGTATGGAGTTTCCTCAAAAAATTAAAAAATGGAACTGCCTTTTGACCCAGCGATCTCACTTTTGATGACATATCCAAGGAAATGCTAAACACTAATTCAAAAGAATATATGCATCTCTATGTTCATTGCAGCATTATTTACAATAGCCATGATCTGGAAATAGCCCAAGTGCCCATCAGTGATTAGTGGATAAAAAAGCAGTGGTACATTTACACAATGGAATACCACATGGCCATTAAAAAGAAGGAACTTGGCCGAAACTGGTTTGGGTCGGTGGATAGAATGTGGGCCTGTGAACTGAGGGATCCCAGGTTCGATTCCTGTCAGAGGCATGTACCTTGGTTGGGGGAACATCCCCAGTAGGGGGGGGTGCAGGAGGCAGCTGATCGATGTCTCTCTCTCATCGGTGTTTCTAACTCTCTATTTCTCTCCCCTCCTCTCTGTAAAAAATCAGTAAAATATATTAAAAAAAGAGAGAAGGAACCTGTACCCTGTGTGACAGCATGGCTGAACCTGGTGATTACAATAGTAAGTGAAATAAGCCAGGCAAAGAAAGAATACCATATGCTTAGGTAGGAAGTTAGACATGAGTAACTGTGGTGGGGCCTACCCTGGGGTCCTAAACAGGGGTCTGACCAACACTGCCTTCAGACCACCTATTTATGGGTGGCCCAGCAACCAGCAGACTGCTAGTGGGCAGGTCCAGAACCAGCAGGTTCTTGGCATAAGCTCAGAGGAAAAGGACAAGATTTCAATGTGACCTTACTAGCATCCTGGACTAAACATAATAAAATTTGCATTGTGGTTTTGACCCTCTGTTGTTTTTTCTGTATGCATTATGGGTAATAGCATGCACAGAAGAAATAAAATTGTATAACCATTTTCTGTCAATCATCCCTTAATGCAAATGAAAGTCTCCACCCAGAAAACCTCTCATTTAAACCATATAACCCAAGAGTTCAGGGCCATTGTCTCTCTCAACTGGCGGTTCCTCACTTAGAGAGTATTTTTAATAAATCCTACTTTGCTTTACTTTAATTTTCGTTAACCTTAAAATCTTTTCTGAGCTTATGAGAACACAGGTCCCAGTCAGTAACTCCAATCAGTAACAATAGGAAAATATGCTGAAACTAATGAATAAAATAAAATTACAAAAAAGTAATAAAATAGTGGTAAAAGGGTGTACATAATCTCTCTCTATATATGTGTGGATAGATCTGTATTAATCTATAGGTAGATTAAAACTAAAAGTGTGCTACGGCTATGAAATGATTACCAAGGTGAATCTTTTCATAGCTGAAGCACACTTTTAGTTTTGACCTTTTGTTTTAACCATTTGGGGCAAGAGTCTTCCTAAAGTCTAGTTCATGTTCTCTGCTTGTTTTCCACAGGAAACAATGCACATAATCCAGTGTTTCCCAAATGGACCCTGTGGTGTTCTGGTGATTAAGTCTTTATTTTATATCCTAACCCAAATAGTGATGTAATGATAAAAATGTCACATCTGGGAATGAAGGATTTTTGTATAGAATTTAATACAATTTATGAACCAATGTCTGTTGGCTCTAGACACTAGCTAGAGTTATAAGCCTTTGAGAAACCTATAAAATGACTAGAGGCCTAGTGCACAAAATTCGTGCATGGGGGTGAGGGGGTCCCCCCAGCCCAGCCTGCATCCTCTCAAATCTGGGACCACTCGGGGGATGTTGATCTAGACCAGCAGTTGGACATTCCTCTCACAATCCTGGACTGCTGGCTCCTAATTGCTCACCTGCCTGCCTGCCTGGTTGCCTGGTTGCCCCTAACTGCCCCCTCCCGTGCTGGCTTGATCATTCCTCATTGCCTCTATGTACCGGCCTGATTGCCCCCAACTGTCCCCTCCCTGCCAGTCTGGTCGTTCCTAATTGGCCACCCTCTGGCCTGGTCACCCCTAACTTCACCCTCCTGCCAGTCTGGTCAACCCCAATTCCACCCTTCTGCCAGCCTGGTCATCCCTAACCAACCCCATTGCCAGCCTGGTTGCCCCTAACTGACCCCCCTGCTGGCCTGGTCACCCCAAACTCCTCCCCACCCACCAGTCTGATTGCCCCTCATGGTCCCACCCCACAACCAGCCTGGTTGTCCCATGCAGCCTGCTGTTCAGTCATTTGGTTATCCTTCGGGCTGGCCCTGAGTGGCTGGGCAGCCAACATCCAAGGCTTGCCTGTGCCTCGGGCATTAGCTGGGCAGCCACCATTTGAGGCTTGCCTATGCCTTGGGCCAGCCCTGGGTGGCTGGGGGCTGAGGGGACTCGGAGACTCTGGAGGCAGGCACGCGAAGTGGCCAGTCCTGCCTGGGGTGGACCTGGCTGTGCTGTGCACCTGCTGCCTTGGTTGGGCTGAGGGGATTGGGTGCCACCATCTTGTGGCTGAGAGTGCCACCATCTTTGAGGGTGTGACAGTCAATTAACACATTCCCTCTTTACTAGATAGGATTATGATGAGAAAACAGACACACATATGTTGTCTAGTTCAGAATAAAAAAACCTATAAAGGTAGCAGGTTAACAGCTGGGTCTTTAGGAGACATAGATTTTACTCTAGAACTTGTTCTTGCTCTCTCCAGAGCTCAATCTTCAAAACATAATTGAATGTGTTAAGGTAGATTAGCCATAAGAGCTCTTTCAGTTCTAACATTTTGGGAGTCTGTGATTGTAAAAAGACATAGAAATGCCCAACTCCCAATCCAAAAACACCTTTTGAATGATAAACTTTGGTATTTTCATTAGGATTTTGTTCATTTTAAGCTGAATGATTGAAACCTAAGTGGAAACATTACCTTTCAGAAACTGTCTTGAGCATAGATCAGTGGGGCTTAATTAAACTATGAAAGAAACCTATCCATTACTATATTTTCCCCCAAAGGCCAAAGGTAAGTAACCAGACTGCTTGTGTCTAGTTACCTTTATATTTTAGTAGAGCAAATTAAAAATATGATCCAGTTTTACAATCAGTAAAAAAAAAAAATAACAATTCACCTGATGGAAACAAAATTGAGATTTGGTCAAATGTCTTCTCTGCATTATTCCAGTGATAGGAAATAAGACAATATTAATTTCCGAAGGGAATATAACTACATAGTGGAAAAATACTAGGAGAAAAAGAAAATAAATATTAGAAGGTTTTGCATTTTTCAACATTACCTGGACTGGGAAATTATCTAAAATAACTGAAAAGTTATTCATCCAACAGATTTTATCCAGTTTTTTATCCAGTTTTCTCTGTCTTAGAAGAACTAAAATTAAGTTTATTGTTATTGGGCCCCATATTTAAGTCTGTCTGCTTACAAACACTGGTTGAAAGAAATGAAGGAGCAGGATTTGCAGTGTAGAATGGAAATAGTTTAATATTGTATTGGCCAATAAAAAGAATGAAATGTTACCATTTGGGACAGCATGGATGGAACTATAGGAAATATGTCAGTCAGAGAAAGACAAATATCACATAATTTCACTTATATGTGGAATCTAAAAACAATATAAACAAAATAAAAACAGTCTTATAGATGCAAAGAACAGACTGATGGTTGCCAGAAGGGAGGAGGTTTTGGGGGACTGTGGAAAAAGTTGGAGGAATTGAAAAGTACAAATTGGTCCGTACAAATAGTCATGGGGATGTAAAATACAGCATAAGTAATATTGTCAATAACATTGTAATAACTATGTATGGTGTCTATTGGGTACTGGAAATATAATGGGAATCACTTTGTAAAATCTATGATTGTCTAATCATTATGGTATACACTAAAAACTAATATCTACATTAATAAAAGAGTAATATGCAAATTGACTGTACCTTCATGATGCCCACCAGCCAATCAGGAGTGAGTATGTAAATTAACCCAACAAAGATGGTGGATTAATTTTCATAGGCAGGCGTCAAGAGGCCAGGGGTGGGACAGGATGCTTGGGTCATTGCTATGGAGACATGCAGGCATTCCACTTCACCCCAGCTGCTCTGAGCCTCTCGGCAGCATGGGAAGGCAGAACAGTGGCTCTGGGCCAGAGCAAAAAGGTGGCTCCACCAGACTGAATGCAGTGCTGGCAGCCACGGTAAGGAAGGCCAATTCTTGCATGAATCTTTGTGCATTAGGGGTCTAGTATAAAATAATGTTGAATGTGAACAATAATTAAAAAAATATTTTATTTTATTATTTATTTTTTTAATTAAAAAATATTTTAGCCCAATCTGCATGGCTCAGTGGTTGAGCATAGACCTATGAACCAGGAGGTTATGGTTCCATGCCTGGTCAGGGCACATGCCCAGGTTGCAGGCTCAATCCCTAGTATGGGGCATGCAGAAGGCAGCTGATCAATGATTTTCTCTCATTGATGTTTCTATCTCGTTATTTCTCTCCTTTTCTCTCTGAAATCAATAAAAAAATATATTTTAAAAAGCTTTTTAAATGCACCATTCATTTGCAAGTTAACAATTAGGTCTATCAAAGATGAATCTTATCTGTTTTTCAAACTAAAATTTTGTTGGGTGTATACATAAAACTTAAATCAAATGTAACTTGATATATATATCGCACACACACAGACACACACACACACACACACATACATACACACAGACACACACACTGAGTGGCCAGATTATTATGATTTCTGAACACATAATAATCTGGCCACTCAATATATATATATTAGGGGCCCAGTGCAGCATGAATTTGTGCATGGGTGGGGTCTGGCCAGCCTGGCCATGGGAAGGGGATGGGGACATGAGTGGTTGGCCAGCCTGCCTGCTGGTCAAACTCCTGGTTGAGGGGACAATTTGCATATTAGCCTTTTATTATATAGGATATGCACTGAGTGGCCAAATTATTATGTGTTCAGAGATCATAATAATCTGGCCACTCAGTATATGTATATATATGTAACATACCTGGAGTCATATTCATAAAAACTGAAAGTAGAATGGTGATAGGCAGCAGCTGGTAGTAGAGGAGAATGGTAAGTTAGTATTTAATGGTTTACAGAATTTCAACTGGGAATTTGAAAAAATTCTGGAGGACACAAAAATGGCAGCTGAATAGACAGACTTGTCCCCAGCCTTGTTTCTGAGCAGACAGAGGGAACAGCTTAGGGTCACACTGGGAATGTTTGTTGGTGAGCTAAGAGACAGTTATACTATAGGAGAAGGTGAGAGACTGCTGGATGGGCTCCTCTGACTGGGCAGCCCCCACTGCTGCTGGGTTCCCTGCCCGAGCCGCCAGCTGGGATGCAGAGACCACGCCATCTTAAATGGGAAAGTGGATGTTTACAGAAACCTGAAAATATACAGCTGCAGAACCCACTGAATAGCTATGAGCCCCAGAACACAGGTCCTTAATTTGCAAAATTCTCGTATTCAGAGGAGCTCTACATGCCATACAGAAAAGTCATATTTCGCCTGGAATACGGTATGGTCTCTGGTCCTGCGGAACAGAAAGGCACACGCACTGGGAACTGGAGGTCTGGGGCAAATCTGCACCTAGAGAAACCTGTGGCTGTTGGGCCTGGTGTGATCCATGAATATGAAAGTGGGTTTTCAGAGCTGTTAAAAGAAGGAATCTTTAGAAAGCAACCTGTTTTGATCTGATGCAGAAGGATAGCCTGGGAGTTGTTAAAGTGTGCCAGCTGCTTGGACAAGAGCTGGGAAGAGGGACTGCACAGACTTGCTCTCTTTCCTCTTCAGATCCTTACTTCTGATTGCTAAGCCCAATACATAGGATCACCCAGTTGGGGACACCCTGGAAGACTGCAGGGGAAAGCTGTTTTTCTGGAACCTTGAGATTGGAGTGGAGAGTGACTGTTAGAGAACCAGCTCTAGGACAGGCCACTCCCACAAACCAGTATTGAGTGCCACAGGGAAAACAGGATCTAAGCACAGGCTAGAGAGGACCTATAGCCTCAGAGGTCAATCCAGAAACACTGCCATCCAGGGGCTGACTCACAAATTAATTCTTGTGTAATCACAAAAGATTAAAGAGATTAAGACATACTGCTTACTTAAAAACCAGGACTGGCTTACAACACTGAGCACCAGTTGAATGAAGGGAACTGCAATGCTGTCACAACTGGGAAACAGGTGTGTCAAACAGATCAATAGAGGAAGTAAATGACCTTCATTACTGCACATTCTGTTTTTAATTTTTAATTTTTAATTTTTTCATTTTTTCATCTTTTACTTAATAAACTATTTTTTTCTTTTTCCTCACTTGATTTTACCTTTTTTAATTATTACATTTTTATTTTTTTATCAGTATTATTACTATTACTATTTTACCTTTTTGAAAGAAAAACTGTCATTTTATTTTCTCTTTATTTTACTTTGGAATTAGAGTTCTACATTCTAATTTCATTTTACCTTTAGCATCATTTTACTCTATCTCAGTTCTACCTTTATGCCACCACTCTATTCCTAACTTTTCCCCTTTTTTTGTCCTGTTTCTCTTATCCATTTTTAACATAAGATTTTCCCTATTCTTTCTTTTTTATCTCCTGATAAAATTTCACTCCACTTACATATATAACTTCCAATCCTCTGCTCCAAATCCATACACACCTCTCTCTTTTCTGTTTTAACTATCCAAAAATTGTTTTTCTCTATGTATTTTTGTTGATGTTTGCTTGAATGTTGATTATATGGACTTTTTATACTTTATTGTGAGACTGTTTTGCTTATTCTTCTTATTTTGTTTTGCTTTTTGTTTGCTTTATTTTTGTTTTTTACTTCTGTTTCCCCACACCTCCCAAGACATTACTTGTTGTTTGTAGTTTGCATTAATCTCCAAGTACTTCTTGCTGGAATTTGTTGGGATTAGTGGCTGTTCTATTGGAGTTTTCTCCCCATATATATAATTTGTTCCCCTTCTCTTTCTTATTCTCTTCCTTTGCTCTCTTATTTTTTTCTTTTTCTTTGTTTCTTTTTCATTTTTCTCCATTTTCCACATTTCATTTTGGCACTCCTTTCTTTTCTTTTATTCCTTTTTTCTTCATTTCTCTCTTCTTCTTTCTCTCCTTTCGCCTAATTTGTCTCTCTCCAGTGGTCACCTTTATTTGAGACTATTAATAACTTGAATACATTTCTGTGCCTTGTACATTGTAACTGGTTGGGTTGTATTTTGTGCCTTTAAATCAACACAGGAGAGAGAGAACTACATAACCAGACACCCAGAAAAGAGAAATTATGGGGAGAAAAAGCAACAGCCCTCATATGAAAGAAAAGCAGCCATCACCAGAATAAGAAGTAAAAGGAATGGAGGCAAGCAACCTACCACAGAAATAATTTAGAGAAATGGTCATAAGGAGGCTGAAAATAATGGAAGTCAAATTCAACACTATGAATATGAACCAAGAGGAAATGAAGAAGAAACGAGAAGAAATGAAAAATGACATCGCTGCTGTAAAGAACTCAATAGAAAGCATCAAGAGTAGACTACAAGAAGAGGAGGACAGTGTCAGTGAGCTATAAGACAAGGTATGAAAAATACCCAAGTAGAGCAGCTTATAGAAAAAAAAAAGTAAGAGGAGAGCCTAAGGGAACTTTGGGACAACACAAAACATAACAACATCCACATATTAGGGGTACCAGAAGGAGAGGAAACTGAGCAAGGAATAGAAAACCTGTTTAAAGAAATGACAGAAAATTTCTCTGATATAGGGAAGAAAAAACCCACAAATCCAAGAAGCTCATAGAGTCCCAAGCAAAATGAACCCCACAAGACGGATGCCAAGGCACATTATAATCAAATTGACAAACACCAACGACAAAGTAAGAATCTTAAAAGTGGCCAGAGAGATACAGAAAGTTACCTACAAAGGAATCCGCATAAGACTAGTGACTGATTTCTCAATAGAAACTCATCAGGCCAGAAGGGAATGAAATTAAATATACAAATTCATGCAAAGAAAGGGTTTAAATTCAAGAATACTATGCCCAGCAAGGCTATCAATCAAAATTGAAGGTGAAATCAGGAGCTTCATAGACAAAAAAGGATTAAGGGAATTTATTACCACCAAACCAGCAATGCAAGAAATGCTAAAAGGTCTGCTGAAAAAAAAGGAAAGGAAAGGAAAGAAATAGGAAGCAAAGAAGAAACACAGTGGTAAAGAATAAAAATCGCAATAAATAAGTACGTATCAATAATAACTTAAAATGTAAATGGATTAAATGCTCCAATCAAAACATATAGGGTAATGGATTGGATAAGAAAACATGACCCATATATCTGTTGTCTATAAGAAACCCACCTCAGAAAAAGACACCCACAGACTGAGGGTGAAGGGATGGAAAACGGTTTTTCAGGCAAATGGAAATGAAGAAAAAGCTGCGATTGTAATACTTATATCTGACAAATTACATCTCAAAATGAAGGACATAATAAGAGATAAGGAAGGCCACTTAATAATACTAAAGGAAACATGATATAGTTTGAAGTTGAACTTAGTCAGTTGGCTCACATGAGGTACTGCTTTTATCTATGTTGATGTACTTGTGAAATGAGAATCATATTGGCACTTTCCTCATAGGCTGTTGTGAAGATTAAATAAGATAATTCAAGTAAAGTGTCTAGCACAATGTTATAGAAATGTTTGATTCTTTTTTTTCTTCTTGTCATTACTGTTGGTGTTATCAGGGGCTGGAGGACTTCCTACCAGACATACACTTTCCTAAGACTATATCAAAGAAAATGGTAATATTCTTAAATTTCAAGTGCATTAAATACTTTAGTCAATATATCCTAAAGACTCTATGTTGTCCTCTTCCAATAACCTGAGAAAAACATTGGCAGATTTTTGTTAACTAACTGGATTTTGGAAACATTGAAGGGAAGCTGCCTGCATTCACATTCACTTTTGAAAAAAATGCTCAATTTTAGTTAGAGCTTAGTAGAAATAAATATTATTTTCACTTCTATATTCATGGACTCTTTGAATTTAGGTTAAGAACCATCAAGATAAAGGAAAGGAATAATGATGGCTATGTATTGGAGATAAGGAAGATAAAACAATTCAAAATAGCTTCAAGCTCTGTTCATGATTAATTGGCAGATATAATTAATTCTCTGTAGAAAGTCATAGGCTCTTCAAAAAAGCTACTAAATTTGATACTATGGTCTGAATTCTTGCTTCCCTCAAAATTTCTATGTTGAAATTCTAACCTGCAAAGTGATGGTATTAGGAGGTGAATACTTTGATAGGTGATTGGGTCATGAAGGCAGCTGCTTCATGAATGGAATTAGTGCACTTATAAAAGAGACCCCAGAGAGATCTTTTGCCCTTCCCATCATATGAGAATACAGAAAAATTGTCAGTCTGGAACCTGGAAGATTGCTTTCACCAGACCCCAACTCTGATGACACACTTATCTTTTATTTCCAGCTCCCAAAATATGAGAATACATTTGTTGTTAATGAGCTACCCAGGCTATATTTTGTTATAGCAGCTGGAATAGGCTAAAACACCTGGGATTTAAGAAGTAACACATAAAAACTTTCCATGAAACAGAAATGTGATACTGGAGCCCTGGAGAGGTATAGGCTAGATATAAAAACCAGAAAGATATATATGATTTGAAGCATCTAAATGATCAACATCCATTTGAAGAAGAGAGAGTAGAGCTTATAATCCAAATATATAAAAGCTTAAGTGACCAAACGACTGGTTGACCAGTTGCTATGACACTCACTGATCACCAGGGGGCATATATTCAATGCAGGAGCTGCCCCCTGATGGTCAGTGTGCTCCCACAGCAGTACTGCTCAGCTGACGGTTGGGTGCCAGATGCTGGGCTTATGGCTGGCAAGCCTGGCAAGTGCAGCTGTGGCAGCGCAAACCTCCTCCACCTCTGTGGCAGAGCTATTAAGTGGCAAGCAGGGGCTGCAGGTGCAGCAGGGCTGGGATGAGCGAGAGTGGTGCAGTACCCAGCCTGGGCTCAGGCTCCTTCCCAGCCACCTGCTGCTTTGTGCACTACTACATCCCTTGGATGTGAGAGGGTGCAGGCCAGGCTGAGAGCTCCACTGGTGCATGAATCCATGCACTTGGCCTCTAGTAGTTTATAATATAATAAGTATAATGATGTAGAGTATGCAAAAGAGGAAATAAATTTTTCCATTTGATAGCTGGGGAAGTTTTTTCTCCTTCACAAGGAAAGTGAACAAGATGACCTCTGGGTTTCCTGCTATCTCTTATTTTAAAATATGATGAGCTTTGGAGAAAATTAGGAATGGAATAAGGCTATGTCCATATCAAGGAGAGAGATCAGGCAATAAAGCAAACATGGAAGATGTGGTCACAGAAGTGGGAAGAGAACCAAGGTAGTTTAGGGTTCAAGAAGTGAAGGAAGAAGAGTTTGATGAAGAAGGATAAAATTGGGTATAAATCTCTCAAAGATAGAAAAGAGGTACTTCATGGTAGTTTATAAACATATTCATCTGAGGTGATAAGCAATGAAGAAATGATAATTTGGTGAATATAATGAGGCCAAAAATGTAGATTTAAAATATTTTTCAATTACATTCGATATGCAATATTATCTTAGTTTCAGGTATATAGCATAGTGGTTACATATTTACATACCTTAAGTGATCCCACCAATAAGTCTATAACCAGATGGCATCCTAAATAGGTATTGCAATATTATTATTTTCTATACTGTACTTTACATCCTCATAACTATTTTTTGACTACCAATCTGTACTTCTTAATCCCTTCACCTTTGTCATCCAATCTGCCAACCCTCCTCCTCTAGGGGAACTATCAGTTTTTTTCTTCTGAGTCTGTTTCTGGGGTTTTTTGTTCATTGATTTTTTTCTTTATATTCCACCTATAAATAAAATCATGTGGTATTTATTTTTCTGTCTGATTCATTTTACTTAACATAATGTCCTCTAGGTCCATCCAGGTTGTTGCAAATGGTAGTCCTGGCTCTTATCTTTTCCTCATCTAAGTGTTTGTTTCTCTTTACTTCCATCTCACCACTTAAAATCTATTGTCTTGCTTGTATCTTAATACATTTGCCTGGTTTGTTCACACTTATCAAGCTCCCTCACAATAAGGAGATTCTCAATAGCTAGCACAGTGACTGGAACATGTGGTTGCTTTATAGATGCTGTGTAATGGATGCATGATAGTAGAGTAAGGAATGTGTATTGCTCTTCTAATGTGTTAATCAATGGATAAATGTCAGTCTATGGAGAGGTGTCCTTACATGTTGGTTGGTTCTGAATTTGATTTTATCCTAGCCAGTATTTATATCCATAATTTTAATGAGCAAAAAGAATCCAGTTTATTTAGTCTACAGGTAACACAAATCTGGAGTGGTTACTAGATGTCAGAGGATGGACTCAAATTTCTCAAGGTCCTCTGACTAGATGAGGAAAGTAGATATTCTTATTTGCACAATATTTGCATACAACTTTAGAGGTTAAAGTGATGGACTAAAAGTAAGGAACAAAAAATAATAAAATACAATTTCACAAGGAAAAATGTAAACTCATATATTTAGATTTTAAAAAAGTAACATCATGTATTTTGGTAGGGAGAGTCCTGGCTTGACAGCAGTCTCTGTGCAAAAAACCTGGAATTCAAGAACATAAACTGATAAAGGTAAATCAGTGCCATCCTTGGATGTACTGATAAATATGTAGTGTCCAGACTAAAGGGGTTGGACATCAGTCCACTTTCCTCTGAATGGGTTGGACCACTGCTGCAGTGGAACACGCAGTCATAAACACGGTGCTCTAGGAGGGACACGACATGGCTGGTGAGGATATTGAAAGGAACCTGCTTGCACTACTTGTTATATGTCCACCTCCAAAAAAGATATGTTGAAGCCCTAATCCTCAATACCTTGGAATGTTACCTTATTTAAAGATAGGGTCTAGACAGAAGTAATTAAGTAAAATTACGTCATTAGGGTAGATGCTAATCCAGTGTGACTGGTGGCTTTATAAAAAGGGGAAATTTGAACACAGACACACATAGAGGGAAGTTGATGTGAAGAGGTACAGAGATAAAATCCTGTGAAGAAACTGGGATTATGTTTCCAAAGCCAATAATCTTAGCAGTATAAGAAGAAAGGGAGGACCCATTACCTACAGTTTCAGAAGGAGCATGGTCCCTACCAACAGTTTGATTTAGGAAATCTCATCTCCAGAACTGTGAGGTAATTCATTTTTGTTTTTTGTTTTTTAAATTACCCAGTTTGTGGTACTTTGTTATGGCAACCATAAAAACTAATAAATCAATGAAGACTAGTTTGGAGATCTGAGGGAAGATCAGCTTAGTGGATAGGGCAGTTGTGATGGCTTCCTTTCAATGTTTTTAGCCAATTATTCTTAGCAGCACTTCTGGCCCAGAAAAAGAAATTTGCAATTTCAGAAAATAAGCAGAAAAAGTAAAATCTTTAGTTTCCTACACTGGGAGTTATTTTTGGCTCAAGAGCTCAAGAATAGTAGAAATTAAGAACTAATTGCCAGTAAGCACAAGAAATTATTGATGGGTTTGGTTATGTTTTTAATATTCACTCCCTTTCCTGTTTACTGTTTCCTTTATTATATATCCTGTGTGCAACTGACTTGTTCACATTGGTGTATTTATACCCCATAATAATTTTTAAAAATTATTCGTTTTTTCCCAGAGTTTGATGTATTTATTTATTTTCTACTTCTATAATGAAAATTTTAAAAAAATCACAGTTCTGGTTTTAGGGGACAAGTTACAAACAAAGGATGCTCTGTACTTAGCTGTAAACCTGTGGCAGCATTAAACATATTCAGTATTTACACACATTTGAGTAGTTACAATTTGAGTCTGTTTAGCTGTGGCTGATGCATTTAAAAATTTTCCTAGGTGAATAAGGAATCCAGGGAAAAACAGGTAGGCAGCCAGTCAGCTGGTTACATCCATAAAATATTTGTTCATCTTGACATTATGCTTGTCTTCTGGGAATAGGTGTCCAATTGACAAGTATTCTTTTGATGTGACCAATGAATGAGATGCTATTGTTAGCCATTAATTCTTGACTAATTAATATAAACCAACCACCCATTGATATCTATGAGAATATATAGAACCTATGGACCTGGGGATACAGTGTGTAAGAGATAAAGTAATGAGTACAGTTTTCCTAAAGAATACACCAGAATTTGATCACACAAGTGACTATATTAGCCATGTTAAAATAGTTATTGTGAAAGGCTAATTTTGATATTCCATTTAAAAAAAATGTTAAGAGAGTGGGAATTTTTTAGCATGCCCCATTCCAGAGAGGCCGTGGACTATCCCCCAGATAGCATTGTCAATGCTGACATCAGACCAGGCCTTGAGATACAGTCTCATGGTCCCTTCCCAGCATATATGCATTCTTTCATAGAATGTCAGCTTTCTGAAGAACAAGATGACCCTGTAAATAACATGGTCATCAATTCTGTCATTGTTTGGGAAAAACTGTTTTGTCTTGGATTGTTCACTCTGCAAAAAGAGGATGTGGTAAATATACTTAAAAGTGGTCTTACACGAAGGGTCACTACTGCTCTCTGGACTTCATGGAGAAAGGCAGAGCAGTCGCTGGGCAGCTCAATAAATCCTTGCTGGCTTATTACCAACTTAGCAGCCTCTGTGGTCATTTGAAACTGGTTGTGGAAATTGCCCCACAAGAAAATGCCTATATTTTTGGAGATTGTCTAGGTCTGACAAACGAAACAAATCCTATGAAGAGCCATTCCAGTAGATAATTAGCCAGAAAAGCAGAAAGACCTGAGAGATGCAAATTACAAAGTGTTTTAACTCAATGCATTTTTAAGCCTCTTTCTGCAAACTGAATACTTTTTACAGAATATCTCAAGATGTCTTGCTTCTAGTCATTTGGTCTGACAGTGTGGTTGATCCTTCTGACTATCAGTGCATGGCTACTGACATGCTTTAAAGCTTCTTCTCCAGCCATGATTAACGCCATCAAAACCTAGGTCAGGCCTCAAATGAAGGTGGTGGTGCTGCTGCGGCCACAGTGACGGCCCAGTGGGTATGTAGTCTGGAGAAATGCCTTGCCTGGGGCCCTAAGTGGCCTCCACATTGTCTCTGCTAGAGGGATATAGAGGTCCGGGTGCTTGAAGTCCCCACTTAACCTGGTAGAGGGCTAAAGGTTGAAAGCAGGACACAGCCATTAGAAACATATAGAACCTAGAAAAAGGATGCTGGCCTCTAAGGGTGGGGGTTAGGGGGCTAACTGGACCTTACACAGGCAAACTCTGGGTACACTTGGTTTGAAAGAGTGTAGGGGATGAGTTTGCAGCAATGAGGGGATGGGTGTAGACTGTAAACAGGGAAGGAGGAAATAGGCTGCAGAAGAAGGGTTGGAGGAGAAGACAAGAGACTCAGAGTTTGGAAAAAGAAGAGATGTGTTTGGAGGTGGGGGTTGTGGAGCTTTATGATGCATTTAATATTAAGTACACTAGTACACTTGCATAATTTATAAATGAATGAAATGCATAAATTGAGATATAAGTTCATTTGTAAAATGTAGAAAATAGTAGTGCTTAATTCATAGGATTGTGTTAAGATTAAATGAGTTCTGCCTGGCTGCTATGGCTCAGTGGTTGAGCTTTAACCTATGAACAAAGAGGTCATGGTTCAAGTCCCAGTCAGGGCACATGCCTGGGATTGTGGGCTCAATCCCCAGTGTGGGACAAACAGGAGGCAGCTGATTAATGATTCTCTCTCATCATTGATGTTTCTATCTCTCTCTCCTTCCCTTCCTTTCAGAAATCAATAAAAAATATTTTAAAAAGATTAAATGAGTTCATATATGCTACACACTTATAAGACTTGGGAAGATAGTAAGTATTGTACTGTATAGAGATTATATATTACTATTACAGTGTTCAGTTATAGGAGTCTTGGTGAGCATGGTTCCCAGGGAAAAACAGGAGAGTGGTACTCAATAAACTTAGCTATTATTACTATTATTATCAAAATAATTTTAAATAATTTGTATATCCAAATTCCATAAAAATTAGCAGCAGAAGTATTACAATAAGAAGAAATCAATTCCAACACTGGAAAATTGGGTAAGTAGCATTGATACAGTAGAAACTCTGAGAAATGTCTACATATTATGTAGTAGATGAGACCAGGTTAATAGTGAAAATAGGGCCAAGAAACTACAATATGCATTGCAATAGAAACTGATGGAAAATGAATTTTCAGCCCTAGCTGGTTTGGCTCAGTGGATAAACTTCATCCTTCAGACTGAAAGGATTCTGATCAAGGGCATGTACCTCAATTGCAGGCTGGATTGCTGGCCCTGGTTGGGGACAATGCAGGAGGCAACCAATGGATGTGTCTCTCTCACATCAATATTTCTCCCTCTCTGTCTCTCCCCCTTCCTTCCACTCTTTCTGAAAATCATTGGGAAAATATATTCTTGGATGAGGATTAAACAAAGAAAAGGAGAAGAGAGTTTTCATAGGAGAATCTGGACTAACCTGAAAATTAGAGAAAGCAGTGATTAAGCATGAGGGCATAAATAGCTTATGAAGATGATCAGGGGGATAATTAAATTTTAAAATGCTGGAAGGAGAGAGGGAGGGACTTACCTACAGAACATGTCACAATAGGCACTGAAGCTCCATTTCTTAAAGGCAAGATCCTGAGTATACTAAAGGGAGGCCTCGAGTTCACCTACAGTCAAAGAGTTAATATCACAAGCGCTAGGAATACACTCCAGCTACTAAATGTGGTCAAATAAGATCTTCATTTTGAAAATAAAAACATCATATAAATGCGGACGATTCCTAAATTTATATCTCCACCCATATTTCTTCCTTGAACTCACTACTTTATTGCTCACACAACATGTGTATTTGAAGAGGGGCTTAAGCTATTTCACATGGCCAAGCTAAATGTTTGCTTTTCCCTTCTAAAAATGCCTCTCTTATAGTGTTCTTGAACTTAGTAAATGACTGAGTTCATATACTTAGTTAATCCAGACCCAAACCTGGAAGTCATTATTGACTCCTTTTTTCCTTACCTAAGGTGAAACCAAACATTGTGCAAATTTAATGCATTTGACCTCCAAAATTCATGTATAACTGTGTACTTTCTCTGTCTCAAACCTGAATCTAACCATTTCTTCAAGAAACCCTGGTTCCTTTCAGTGGGGGAATATAATTTAAGTTCTAATACCTTGTTACTGCATATACTCATTGCTACTAGGGTGTCATTGCTTTTAGGCTTTTCCAGTGGACCAAATTAAGAAGCACCTAATTCCATATTTATATTTCCCTATTCCGCAGTCAGAACTGTGCTTCTTAATAATATCAGTATGTTCTCTATCTTAGAATATGCACAATTTCAGAATACTAAATCAACACGAGTTCTGAAAAACAAACATAATGCATTAAGTTCAAGAATTTTTCATATATATAGTGTTTGGATTATATCCTTGCCAAAAACAACCAAAGTACTATTTAAATGTTACTTGAATTAAGATTTCTTTTTCTGTGTGCTTAAGTTATTTATATGATATACTGGTATGATCTTTTTAAATTTGTTTTTTAATTTTAGAGTCTGATTTATTCATTTTCTTGATTTAATTTCTTTGTTTGAATTGTTTAAAATATATTTTTATTGATTTCCAAGAGTAAGGGAGAGGGAGAGATAGAAACTTCAATGATGAGAGAGAATCATTGATGGACTGCCTTCTGCACACCCCACATTGGGGATTGAACCCACAACTGGGGCACACACTCTGATTGGGCATGATCTACTGGTTCATAAGTTGAAGCTCAAGCAATGAGCCATGCCAGCCAGGCATTGTTTGAATTTTAAAGACATTTATATAGTACAAAAATCAAAACTATATAAGAACATAAACTCAGAAAAATTTCCCTTCCATCTCTCCACCTTCCACCCTAATCCTATGTTATACTTTTCATTGGTTTCTGGATTATGTTTTCTGTATTTCTTTTTCAAAAATATTTTGTGACAGAAAATAAGGATCCACTAAAATACTAATAGGGGTGGGAGCCGTGTCAACTGGGCACAGGAACTAGTTTGATTTGGCTCCCATTGAATACATTTGAGATAATTTCCATGTTGAAAAGAATAATGATGACAATAAATTGAATTTAAAAATAATGAGTCCATACCAAAAGTCAGGGGCTGGGGAGGAAAGACACAGAGAGGAAACATTTTTTACTGAAGGCTGACAGCTAATATATTTGAAGGAATAATAGGATTAGACGATCACCTTTTTATAAGCCCTTGTATAATGCTCAATTTGTGAAAAGATCATTAGATTTAAAAAAAACTATTCAGTAAAGTGTTGTTAGTAAATAGAGCATTAACATTATCTAAAAATATTACCTCATAGTATACTTGTTAATTATAATAAGAAAAATGTCCCCTTTATAATGGAGAGATTTAACAGTCACTACTTTAACCACATTTATTATTAGACTAGAGGCCTTGTGCATGAAATTCATGCACTAGGGTTGGGGTGTCCTTCAGCCAAGCCTGCTCCCTCTCCAATCTGGGACCCCTTGAGGGATGTCCAACCGCAAGTTTAGGCCTGATACAGGTAGGATTGGGCCTAAATGGGCAGTTGGAAATCCCTCTCACAATCCAGACTGCTAGCTCCCAACTGCTCACCTACCTGCCTTCCTGATTGCCCCTAACCACTTCTACTTGCCAGCCTGATTGATGTCTAACTGCTCCCCTGGAAGCCTGTTTGCCCCTAATTACCCTATCCTGTGGGCCTGGCTACCCCTAACTGCCCTTCCTTGCAGGCCTGGTCACCCCTAACTGCCCTTCCTTGCAGGCTAGATCACCCCCAACTGTCCTCCCTTGCAGGCCTGGTCCCTGCCAACTGCCCTCTTCTGCTGGCCTTCTTGTGGTGGCCATCTTGTGTCCACATGGGAGCAGGATCCTTTGACCACATGGGGGCAGTCATCTTGTGTGTTAGAGTGATGGTCAATCTGCATATTACTCTTATTAGATAGGATAGAGGCCTGCTGCATGGAAGTGGGCCAGCTGGTTTGCCCTGAAGGGTGTCCTGGATCAGGGTGGGGGTTCCCTTGAGGCATGGGGTGGCCTGGGTGAGGGATCTCTGATGGTTTACAGGCTACCAGCAACCCAAGGAGGCCCTGGTATCTGGGATTTATTTATCTTCTACAATTGAAACTCTGTAGCCTGGAGCAGAGCCAAGCCTTCTGCTCACACAGCCATTGAAACTTTGTTGCCTTAAGGGAGGCCTCAGCCAGCCAGACTTTGTGGAAAGCTTGGCTTCCTCCATTGCCAGGGACAACCCAAGCCTCTTTCCTGCTCTCTCTGTGTCCGTAGCCATCTTGGTTGGGTTAATTTGCATACTTGCTCTGATTGGTTTGTAGGTGTGGCTTGTGGGTGTAGCAGAGGTGTGATCAATTTGCATATTACTCTTTTATTAGATAGTATTCTCTGGTTCTGAGATGACCTTACAGCTATGTACTCCTGATGTTAGGTGGTGTGAAATACATAATATCACTTATGAGGTGTTCTTATTAGAAATTTGGAACTGATCATAATCACATGTTAGAGAAATACTAACTGCTCTGGACTTTATAAAGCATTCAGTGCCATAAGAAATAGCAGAAAGTGGGGGAGCTTTATCTAGGTTGGGGAGAATAAAGAGTCAGAGTCAAATGCCATGTGTGATACTTGTACAGATCTTAGATAAAAAAGTACAAATGAAAATGAAAACCTATATTGTACATTTGTGGACAATCGGGGGTTAATATGTGCAGCAACTCTTGATTAATGTGTTGAATTAATGTTGACTTTATTAGGTGAGGTAATATTGCAGTAATTGTCTAGGGGAGGGTCTTATTGGTGAGAGATACATGGTGAAATAGTGTTTAGAGGTAAAATGTCTGTCTGCAGCCTATATTGGGATGGTTTAACCAAAAAGAAAGTGTGGTATGTGTGTGTGTGTGTGTGTGTGTGTGTGTATGTGTAAAGAAAAAGGAAGTTAAAAATGTATTTGAAATGTTATAGCTGCAGGATCTAAGTGAATGGTTTATGGGTATTCATTGTATAGTTCTTTCAATTATTCTTCGGGATTCAACATTTCTAAATAAATAAATAAAACAATATATTCATAATCCAACAATTCTTAGATTATGTATTTAGTCTAAGCCACAATCATTCAGAATGTCGATTATTTCCATAGCCTCCTAACTGGTGCCTCTGCCTCTCCCAAAAGTTCTGACACTAGTCAGAATGGTCCAGTCAAAATGTTTGTCACATAATGTCAGTACTCTGCTCAAAGCCCTCCAGTGGCTTTCTAGGAATAAAAGTCAAAGTCATTAAAATTCATTCCTAGGTACTTTTAAAATTTATTTTAATTTTTAAATAAGGTTTCTTCAGAAACACAAAGATTGGGATGACTTTAAACATTATTTTGACTTGATGGTGTGTGTGTGTGTGTGTGTGTGTGTGTGTGTGTGTGTGTGTGTGTGTTTAATAATGCAGAGATGAGCTGTGCAAATTCTAAACTTTTAAATAAGATTTAAAGTAATTTCAGTACAATTTGGGAGAAGGTAGAGATGTGGAAGCAGCAATCTCATACATTTTTAAAACAACAAGGGACAGCTTGTTATTTCTGATTTCCAAATGTCCAGCCAACTGATTAGACCTAAGTAATCCTCACTAGATATTAATGATTGTAGAAGCAGATTATAAAACCAGAGACAGACTAATTAGTAACATGTCTACCCTTTTCTTAATTCTTCCTCTAAATGTAAAATTTTATTCTCACTTTCCAACTTCCTAAGCAATTATAAGGAGGGGAGTGGGAATAGGGTGAAATGAAATATGGAGGCTCTTAAAAAAATTCCCTGTCCGTCTTCACCAAGGTCCAGAATACATCCACCAATTTGCCCTTTATTTCACATCAGAGCAATTACATAGCTATTAAATAAACTTTCCTCTTAACTAAAATCCATTTGTGCAACTGGATTAGACTACACAGAATTTTCTGGCTAATATTTTTTTTCAAAATTTAATCAAATAAAAATAAAGATTGGCTTTATTGAATGATTCATGAATCAGGCAGCACCCCATCTAATAAATAGAGAGGTACTCAATGGCTAATAAATATTGTTTGTTATTTTCTTTCTTATTAAAAACGTAAGTTTTAGAATCAAACATTCCTGATTATAGATCTGTTACTTATTAGCTGTGTGGCCTCACATAATCGTTGTCTAAAAAAAAGTATCAATATATTACTTACTCTATAAACTGGGTATAAGATCTTGAACTCTGAAGGCAGACCTGAAGGGTTTATATTCCAGCCCCACCACCTCACAATTTAGGAGCCTTACAATCTTAGAAGTTACTTACTGACTCTATGCACCAGTTTTTCTGGATGGGTCCATGGAATAAGACTCACTTGATAGGGTTTTATGAGCATTAAATATTAATAGATGATAAGTAATAAAAATGTAAACATTTTCACAGAAAATAGATTCTGTGCTGAGTAGGAATAGGGTTTATTGTATGTATTAACATATTTCATAGAATACACAAAAGCCCTGATTTCTGTATTTGAGAATGAAACCAAAAAAGTGGGTGTCTTGGGTCCAAGTTCTTGTCTGGTGAAAATCCAAGAATGAAGTTGCAGACAAAAATTATTAAAGGAACAAGAGTTTATTGGGAGAAGCCAGGCCTGGTAAAGGAGCAGCTAGGGTTCCACGAGCAGCTGTGTCCAGAGCTTCCTTTCCATGTTACAGTGGGAGTAGTTTAGTATCCAGGCCAATTAAAGTCTAATAGTCCATGTGTGGAGGCCCACATGGCCATATGCCACGTGGGCACAGGGGATGTGCTCCTCAGCAACAGGAATGTCAGGTATCCATTGTGCCCTGAGCCGGGGAGGAAGGTTGGGGCAAGAGAAGGGAATAGAGAGTGAGCTTTTTTGTTTGCCGCCCTGTCTTGAGATTGGTTATCAGCACGCTGTCTGTCTCAGTAATACCCATACATTTTAAAGTTCATGCCTTTTGAGTGCATCCTTCCTTCCCACCCCAGTTTGGGTGTCTTAGGAACTCCGCCTAGCTGGGTTCCCCGTTTCACTTTCTCCTTCATGGTCCTGCCAGTACCTCCCTAACTTTTTTCTTTCTCAAGAATATAAAATGTCAGTGTAAGCTGCTGTACAATAAATGAGGGTAAAAGTGACACAAGATTCTGTACTTGGGGTCAGCAAGAATCAGCTTGTGCTCCCTATAGGTGATGTATAGCATTTTGAATTTTATTTTAAGCATCATGTAAAACCTATGAATGGTGTTAAGCCAGAAGTATACTGGATTTCAAGAAGTGTATCCAACCATGTTGAAGGCTACTAAGAGATCTTAGCAAAATGAAAAAAAAAATTAAATGAAAGTACATTGCATTTGTCTAATGTGGAAGCAATAAGTGGGGCTCTGTATAGTGAAGCTAATATGTCTGTAATTGTAATACCTTAATGCCTAAGAAAGATAGTTCGCTGATATTGGTTTTGATGTTGTATTCACCACAAGGGCAATGTATTAAATAACATTTGTAAATCTCTTAATAGTTCTCTGATTCCAAGATGTTCATTCTTTTCTATATTTACAGTTTTTAAGATGAAAATGAAGTCCTAATCATAGCAGCATTACTATCATTGATTATAAAGCAACTATTATTTCCATTTTCCAACCTACATGGATTCTTTATTTGCTGAAAGTAATAGTCAAATCTTTCCTTGAGCATTTTATTTCAGAGAATTGAGGAATGGGGCCAAATTCATACAATATAAAATTCATCATTGTATAATACCTATTCAAATGATAATAATAATTCTCAGGTATCTATCCCCCCATTTTTTATAATTTATTTGTGACTTCTATTTTCCTACTACTGTTCACTCTTTGGCAGTTTCACTGTTCATTAGCATATCTATCAGATGTGAACAAAAAAAATAGGTTGAGACAAATCAGATCATTTTATTATTCATTGCCAGATCTAAAAAAGCAGGTGTATGAAGAGATTGGAAATTAATTTTTGAATGAACATTTTGGATTATCCCAGTCTTAGCTGATGCCTATGTATCACAAAAATAATCAATTTTATTATTGACAAAACTAAATCTAATGTTTTTGATTTTATATATTTGCTAGACTGCTCTTTCAATAGTCCAAATAATAGAGCATTTTGTAAATATTAATTTCACTGTCACTCAATCCAACAATATTTATTAAACTTTTAAAATTTCTAGAAATACAGAATGCCTACTACAGAACTAGAAAAAATAAAAGATGTGTTTGTGCCCTCAGGGAGTTTATGAACCAGCCAGGGAGTCTAGCTTACACACCAAAAACATGAAAACACAGTAAACCATCATTTAACATCAACAATAAAGGCAAAATGTATGCTAATAAATAAAACAAGAAAATATAAAAGACTTATTTGACACTCTATATCTCATTTCTGAAATTAACTGTTGTGATACTTCTATTCCAATAATGAGTCCATTAGTAACAGACTATAAAGATTAGAGATAGTTTCTTAGTCTTTATCAAGCATGGAGACTTTGCTGAATGGTTCAAATTATATTTTGATTATAGAAAATATTGGTTTGACAGGCCTAGATATGTTTCGGTTTTGGATGGAATTAAGCGCCTCATGTATTTTTTTTCTCTGCAAGGTTGGAAATTCTTTTTAAACAAATCAAATACAAATAAAACACCATTAATATGTCCCAAATATCCTTTTTTCTGGACTTTTTTTCGTATAAAATTTATTATTTGGTTTGATACATCAGTATGTTTATTAAACATGCATTACAATAGCATTTTCCTGAAATATTTGGTTAGTAAGCCCTATTATTTGGACAAAATTCTGAA
>JAAGEH010000015.1:24414480-24442998 GCA_011751065.1 Lasiurus cinereus | reverse complement strand
ATATATATATATATATTAGAGGCCCAGTGCATGAATTTGTGTATGGATGGGGTCCAGCCAGCCTGACCAGGCTGAGGAGACGTGGGGCGGTTGGCCAGCCTGTCTGTTGGTCCAACTCCTGGATGAGGGGACAATTTGCATATTAGCCTTTTATTATACAGGATATACACTGAGTGGCCAGATTATTATGCATTCAGAGATCATAATAAACTGGCCACTCAGTATACACTTTCCATCTTCCCTCTTTTAGACTAATACACTGATATTCCCAAAGTAATAAAACAAATGCCACTGTCTGTGAGAAAATGCTCAATATTTATGAAATATTATAGCAAAGTTAATAGTACAATATAAAATTACAAATCATATATTGTCAAAAAGTAAGAAATATCTGAACTTTGACACAGAAGAATTTTATTTTATTTTTAAGTTTGAAGCTTTTGACAATTGTGTTCCCTAAACTGTGAGTGTTTATTTGATGATTTCATCTAGCTGCTGGATTGTGTGAGACGTTCAGATACCTAAAGCACCCTAATATTCTGCTTTTTAGCTTTTCTCAGAAAGTGTGAACAGCTTGCTTGAAATCCTTCTTCAGCCTACTCCTCCTGGAAAAAAACTAGTCACATTTTATGGCAATGCCAGTATCATCATCTGCTTTAAACACTAAATCTAAAATAAAGTAACAAACATAAATTAGCAAAACAATCACCACATTTCCATTGAGATTTACATTTTATAATTAACTTTAACAATCTATTAAAATTACTGGTTGGGTTAGTTAAAATGATCTGCTTTACATCACCCAATTAAAAAAAAGTTAAGGGTGTCTTGTATTACTTCTAAATCTGTCTACTCAAATCTAAACAACCCATAGCAAAATGAAAAGTTCAATCAACCCATTGTTTAGGCTACATGACACCAAATTAACAGTTTGAATTTTCCTCACGAAATTAGCCAGATGTTTTAGCATTGAGCAGACACAGCATAAGAAAGTATTGAATCATTTACTATTAAATGATTGTGTTGAGGGTGGAAATTGACATACCTAGCCACACCCATACAGGCATTAATACACTCCTTGAAAAAAGTGAAGCACACTGTATAATTTTATGATGGTATATCACTAGCCATATTTTATCTTGCACAGGAATCATGAAGACATGGTGCAGTTACATAAAACAGAATTGTTTTACCTAAGCTCTGATGAATTAAGGTAATTTGTTGTGTATAGTTGTTGCATGTCTTTAAAAATGCCTAGAATATATAGTTACACATATTTTTTTGAATTAGTGATCTGAAGATTTTTCTAATGATGAAGTTGTAAGCTCCAGGGTAAAAATTTGAAAGAAAATTTACAATTCAAAGAAATGCCTTAAAAAAACAAAACAAAACAAAACAAAACAAAACAGAACAAAACAGCTCTCTACCTGACTGATCCAAGAAAATGAACACTAAAAACAAACAGCTGCCCTTTGTTTTAAAAATGATCACCCTGAGCATAATGAATTTATTTTCTTTTATGCTTATAATGAACTTGGCAAGCTTTCTCTGTATAAATATTTAAATGTAGCAAGGAAAAGAAACAGCAATGGCCCAACATCCAAGAGAAAGCGAGAAATGTTTCTGGGAACTTTGAGTTCTCTGAGAAAGATTACTTTCACTTTGCAATTCTTCTCTTAGCATTAAAGTTAGGAACCTCTTTATCCTTAAGTTCCTATGGAGCCTGATAAAAGAAGATAGTATCAGTGTGGAATATAAAGGAAAAAGAAAAGGGAAATGAACAGGCATGAGAGTGACAACAGTGATGAGGGTAGAAGGGAAGAGAAGGTGTGAAAAGAGCAAAGGAGATAGAAAAAGGATGGAGGGCCAAAGTAGCGCCAGCGTTCTCTAGGAAGTGTAATGTAGGAAGTAAGCATGGCCTGAGCTGTCAAACAGAATCAGGTTTCCTCATCGCAAGGTAATTAAGGAATTTTGATGTAGATCAAGGTTAAATGATTTCATGTGATTCTACATTCCAAAGTACTCAACATGCCAATATTTATTCTTGAATTTAACACTGTTTTTCAAAAGTTTTCTTGGTTGTATACTTGTTAGCATCTATACTGAAGGCAATTCCTTTAAATAAGTGTTAAAGCTCTTTTTTAAAAAAATGACATTGCTAATAAGGAAGAGTTTAAAGTAAGAGAAAATAGGGCTCGGTTACACATGTTCTATGAAATTCTGGTATCAGAAATTCTAAATTATAGAAAACTCTATTAAGGCATCTGTCTACTTATAAACAGCCTATATGGCAAAATAAGTGAAGCACAAAAAAGTCAATACCACAGCATGGTTTTATACAGCAAAATCCAACTAGTGAGGTCTTTGCTGCTTAGACATGCCAAAAATTACATTTATTTTTTTTATTTCTGCCATTACTTGTCCCCTCAAAAATATTTCAGCAGGCTTTTAACAAGAGCTATAGATGCATTATAATCATTACAGCAAGGGAAATAGGCAACGACCAATAAAAGATGGAGGATGGTTTGGAGGTGGGAGAGAGATATGTACTTAGCTTCCTGGCAGTCAAAGTTAAGAAAGGAAATATAATGGACTAACTCTCCATTCTCTAATAAAAAGGAGCCACACAGATGTTCAGATATGACAAACTCTGTTTAAGCCTTCATCTTTGGGATAAATCATTGGAGTTATTTTTCACATAAGAAGTATTATGCAACAAAATATTGTCTTGGATAATTTACAAAAATAAAACACAAGGAAAATCTTTATGTGTTTTTCTATTGAATAAGAGTAGAGGTGAAACTGTATATTTACTGGGGAATTTCCATGGGGAACTATATTAGTATCATTGAAATATGTAGCAGTCTGACAATCTGATTTGATAGAGAGCAATAGCATACAGATTAAACTAGTGCATATCTACTAGTATTTCAGTGGCTTCTGACCAAGCTATTCATCAGAATAATCTGGACATCTTAAAAAATATACATGCCTGGTAATGCTGCTCTAATACACTGTTTTAATGGGCTTGGGATAAGCTAAGAAATCTGTATTTTTAAATATCTGTCTCTGGTTGTCTCTTCTGACTATTTGACACTCATATTCTCTGGGTTTCCTCAGCATGCAACCAATATGTTTGTGCCTAATGTAATATTGTGTTTACTTGATGCTATTTTATTATCATTTGTTACTTTTTCATTTGGCTCTCTGGAAGATATATTATAGACTATTTTTTCCCAGATGACTTATAGAAATCCAGACTTTAAAAACTTTAAAATTTAAAATGATAGGTATAACACTGGCCTGAGTTCCTGGAAACTCTACATGGTGTTATGGCTTATTTATTTATCTATTTATGTTTTTTTTAAATTTATTGTATAGACAAACAAGTACACCACTTATAGGATAAAGAAGAAAATGAATTAAAATATATTGAGTGTCTAATGTTGTGCCAGGAATTGTGTGACTTTATACACTTTATATATGCTATCGCATTTAACCACGAAAGCAATTCAGGGATAGTTACAATCCCCATTTTACAGATAAGAAAACTCAAACTCATAGAAATAAATAAGGTAATCCTTGCTGAAAGTCACACAGTTTATAAGTGGGAGATCTGAGATTCAATTGTCTTTATTTTTTATTACTTATCTTTATTATTGAAAATATTACAGATATCCCCCTTCCTTCTCCATTGAACTCCCTCCTTCTCACTCCAGCCCCTTCCTAAGTCTTTACCCCACTATTTTTTGTGTCCATGGGTCTTTAAAACCAATGTTCATTCAACTATCCCATATCACTTCTATATGATTTCATGCTGCTTATATATTAGGTATATATGGTGTGCTACACACTGAGGATTCATGATGATAACTAATGGCACAGTTTAAAATTAGAGCAAGAAAATATATAGTGATCTTACTTGATAAACAGTGGCAGAAAGAAATGATTTGTTTAAATGTTAAATTTATCTATGAATTCATTGTTCTCCAAAGTCTAGTCTAACTAATATTGCTTCTCCATAATTGTCCCACAACAAAAAGCCTAGAAAAGATAATCCTGTGATCAATTTATAAGGGTACAGACCATTGTTTTCTTGCCATTGAAAATGATCAAACAGATAATGCCAAGGTGTTAAAAATGAAAACATGCAGCAAATTAAGACCCTGGTTGAAAAAACAACAACTTTGAAATCTCAAAATCCCATTAATAAACAATTACCAAAGAGCCAGAATTTAAATAGATCTTATTAATTGTGTTTATCTCAGTGTGAAGCCATGTCAGAAAGCCTAAAGCAAATGTATTTTGTTAAAAGTACTACTGCACAGCAGGCCCTGTACATTAAAAAGTAAGCTTGTCATTATGGACTGCAACTGAGAGAAGAGACTAACACCACTCTAAATCATTAATATTATATCTTAAATTTGACATGCTGGATTATAAAGCTATTTATGTCCAACAGAATTTCTTAATATTATGCATTTGTCTTAACACTACTGAATCAGTGTTTAGAATCTGCTTAACTTCAAATGAACCACAACTTAAGGACTTGGCCTACTAGTTGTATTGAGTTGTAACACTAGTTTTCCTAGGACTATTACCAGTATTAATTGATATAAAATGATTTTTCTTTTAGATAGATTGCTGGATGCCTATAGTCTAACAATGCAAATTGAATCCTATAATCTGAGAAGTGAAAATGAAAATAGTTGATAGTTTATCTGAAGATGACAGATAGCACCCACTTATATCCCCTTTTTGGAAAATTCCCTGAATAATGGTGGTGAAGTACTAAGATAGTAAATCCGTAAATTCACTGAAAGTGAGGCATCAAGAGATAAGAGCTTCCATACATATTTTGGAAGATGTAAGAAAATGAGAATATATTGGTAATACTAGTAAGCTACAATGGAGGGAGCCACAGCTCAGGCAGGGCAAATACGGAATGTAACAGGAGACATTTGAACCATGAGAATAGGGATAGAATTATAAAGCAATATGGTTGATGGTCTTTAGCAGTGGACTCCAAATTATATCTACTTCTCCCAGGGGGTGCACAACATAATTCCATGTAGTATAAAGAAAAATATTGGGGTTCCATTTCTATTTATTTTCTATCAAAGAATACAACATTTAAGAATTTTATAAATTCCTGGAGGCTCGGTGCATGAAAATTCATGCACTGGATGGGGATCCCTCAGCTCTGCCTGCCCTCTCTCATAGTCTGTTAGCCCTCAGGGGCAGGAGGCTACCTAGTGATCAGGGGAAGGCGATGCCTTCATCACACCACTGCTGGTGCCACTGCCGGCAGCACAAGCCTCGGCTGACTGTTGTTACCTGTGCCTTGGGTCTGCCCTGATGGCTGTGCAGCCAACATGGAGGCATGCCTGTAACTCAGGTGTCAGCTTGGCAGCCAACATCAGAGGCTTGCCTGCATCTCAGGTGTTGGCTGGGCAGCCGCCATATGAGGCTTGTGTGCACCTCAGGTCAGCCCTAGGTGGCTAAGCACCCAACATCTAAGGCTTGCCTGCTTCTGGGAAATCAGCTGGTCAGCCAGCATCTGAGGATTGCCTATGCCTCGGGCCAACCCTGGGTGGCTGGGGTCTAAGTGTGGGTCCAGCCGCACCATGCACCTGCCATCCCTCCTCCACCGGTAGGGCTGAAAGGACTAGGGGATACTGGCAGGACTGAGGGGACTGGACACTGCCACTTGTGGCTATGGGTGCTACCATATTTGTGATGGTGTGACAGTCAATTTGCATATTCTATCTTTATTAGATAGGATTGGTAACCATAATATAGGTGATTTAGAAATATATACTGTAATATATTTGATGTATTATATATTTTACTAATTAAATTTACATAAATAAATAAAAATAAATATGTACAATGTATATAAACATACAGTTATATAAACTTCATGTATAAATTTCATTGGGTTTATTTTATAAATTTCATACATATGCATGTATATAATTATTAATTGATATTCTTTTTATTTTAATGTATTATTTTTTAATTTTTATTAATGTATTGCATGTAAACATATCTTCCTATTGCATTCCCCCCTCCAAGGCACACCCCAACCTCCCAGTGTCTTGTGTTCATTGGTTATGCTTATATGCATGCATATAAGTCCTTTGGTTGATCTCTTATCTACCCTACCTCTCCCTAACCTTCCCAATGTAATTTGACAGTCTGTTTGATGCTTTACTGCCTCTGCATCTATCTTTGTGTTCAACAGTTTATTATATTCTTATTATCCATGAATGAGTGAGATCATATGATATTTTTATTTCATTGACTGGCTTATTTCACTTAGCATAATGCTCTCCAGTTCCATCCAGGTTGCTGTAAATGGTAAGAATTCCTTCTTTTTTATTCCATTGTGTAGATGTACCATGGTTTTCTGATCCACTCATCTGCTGATGAGGAATTAGGCTGTTTCCAAATTGTAGCTATTGTAAATTGTGCTGCTATGAATGTAGGGGTGCATATATTCTTTCTGATTGGTGTTTCTAGTTTCTTTTCTTTTTAAATATATTTTATTGATTTGTTACAGAGAGGAAGAGAGAGGGACAGAGAGCTAGAAACATCGATGAGAAAGAAACATCGATCAGCGGCCTCTTGCACATCCCAAACTGGAGATGTGCCCACAACCAAGATACATGCCCTTGACTGGAATCAAACCTGGGACCTTTAATCCCGCAGCCCAAGACTATCTATGCACTGAGCCAAACCAGTTTCAGCTTCTGTTTCTAGTTTCCTAACAGAGGGATTGCTGGGTCAAATGGGAGTTCCATTTTTAGTTTAAGGAAACTCCATACTGTTTTTCACAGTGGCTGCACCAGTCTGCATTCCCACCAGCAGTGTACGAGGGTTTCTTTTCTCTGCATCCTAGCCAACACTTATCCTTCATTGATTTGTTGATGATTGCCATTCTGACAGGTGTGAGATAGTATCACATTGTGATTATCATTTACATCTCTCAGAAAAATTAGTGACTTTGAACATGATTTCATGTGTCTTTTGGCCTTCTTTCCATCTTCTTTTCAAAAGATTCTATTTAAGTCCATTCTCCATTTTTAATTGGATTATTTATCTTCCTTTTATTAAGTTTTATAAGTTGGCTGTAGATGTTGGAAATTAAACATTTACCAGTGATAACATTTGCAAATATGCTCTCCCATACAGTGGGCTTTCTTGTTGTTTTCCTGATGGTTTGTTTCTTTTGCTGTGCAAAACCTTTTAATTTTAATGTAGTCCCATTTGTTTATTTTCTCTGTAGCTTCTATTGCCCTTGGAACAGTATCAGTGAAGAAACCTTCAGAATATGTCTGAGATTGTGTTGCCTGTGGATTTCTCTAGTATTTTTATGGTTTCCTGTCTTATGTTTAAATCCTGTATCCATTTGGAGATTATTTTTATGTATGGTGTAAGTTGGTGGTCTAGTTTCATTTTTTACATGTATCTGTCCAATTTTCCCAACACCATTTATTAAAGAGACTGTCTTGATTCCATTGTATGTTCATGCTTCCTTTGTCAAATATTAATTGAGCATAGTGGTTTGGGTGGATATCTGGGTTCTCTATTCTATTCCATTGGTTTATATGTCTATTCTTATGCCAGTACCAGGCTGATTTGAGAACAGTTGCTTTGTAATACAGCTTGAAATCTGGTATTGAGATCCCACCTACTTTATTCTTCTTTCTCAGGATTGCTGTGGCTATCCGGGGTCTGTTTTTGTTCCCAATGAATCCTTGGAGAGTTTGTTCTAGGTCTGTGAAATATGTCGTTGGTATTTTAATTGGTAGTGCATTGAATCTATAGATAGCTTTGGGTAGTATGGACATTTTAATGATGTTGATTCTTCCAATCCATGAGCATGGTATGCTCTTGCATCTGTTTTCCTCTATCTCTTTTCTCAGTGTCCTGTAGTTTTCTTCGTATAGGTCTTTTACCTCCTTAGTTAAGTTTATTCCTAAGTATCTTAATATTTTTGGTGTGATGGTAAATGGGATTGTTTTTTTAGTCTGTCTTTCTGTAATTTCTCTATTAGTATATAGAAATGCCACAGATTTATTGGCATTAATTTTGTATCCTCTACATTGCCGAATTCATTTATTAAGTCTATTAGTTTTTGGATACAGTCTTTTGGGTTTTTTATGTACAGTATCATGTCATCTGCAAATAAGGACAGCTTTACTTCTTCTTTTCCGATTTGGATGCCCTTTATTTCTTCTTCTTGAAAATTGCAATGGCTAATACTTCCAGTACTTACGTTGAACAGGAGAGTTGAGAGTGGGCATATCTGTCTTGTTCCTGTTCTTAGGGGAAATGGTTTTAGATATTGCCCATTGAGTATGATGTCAGCTGTGGGTTTATCATATATGGCTTTTATGATGTTGAGGTATGATCCTTCTATTCCCACTTTGCTGAGAGTTTTTATCAAGAAAGGGTGTTGGATTTTGTCAAATGTTTTTCTACATCAATTGATATGACCATGTAATTTTTATCTCTCAATTTGTTTATGTGATGTATCACCTTTATTGATTTGTACATATTATACCATCCTTGCATTCCTGGAATAAATCCTACTTGATCATGGTGTATGATCTTTCTGATGTATTGCTGGATGTGATTTCTAGAATTTTGTTGAGGATTTTGGCATCTATGATTATGAGGGATATTGGCTTGTAACTCTCTTTCACTGTGTTGTCTTTATCTGGTTTCCGTATAAAGGTGATGCTGGCTTCATAAAAGGTGTTTCAAAGTGTTCCTTCTTCTTCAATTGTTTGGAATAGTCTGAGGAGAATAGGTTTTAATTCTTCTTTGAATGTTTGGTATAACTCCCCTGTGTAGCCATCTGGTCCCAGGATTTTGTTTGTTGGAAGCTTTTTGATGACTATTTCAATTTCTCCAAAAGTTATTGGGCTATTGAGATGTGTAGATTTTTCCTGATTGAATTTTGAAGGATATATTTTTCTAGGAATATGTCTATTTCCTACAGGTTGTTCAGTTTTTTTGTTTTGTTTTGTTTTTTGGAATAGAGTAGTTCAGAGTATTTTTTAATAATCCTTTGTATTTCTTAGGGGCCTGTTGGTATTTCTCCTCTTTCTTTTCTGATTTTGTTTATTTGGGTCTTTGCTCTTTGCTTCTTGGTGAGCCTGGCTAGAGGTCCATCAATCTTGTTCATCCTTTCAAAGAACCAGCTCTTGGTTTTGTTGATCTTTTGAATTGTTTCTTTGGTCTCTATGTCGCTTATCTCTGCTCTGATCTTTACTATTTCCTTCCTTCTGCTTACACTGGGCTTTTCTTATTGGTCTCTTTCTAGCTCTTTGAGTTGTAGGGTTAGGTAATTTATTACCATTGTTTCTTGTTTTTTTGCAGTAGGCTTGTAGTGCTATGAACTTCCCTCTCAAGACCGCTTTTACTGTGTCCCATAAATTTTGGATTCTTATGTTTTCATTTTTATTTGTTTCCATGATGTTTTTTATTTCTTCCTTGATAATTCTGGTTACCCAGTCATTGTTTAATAGCATACTGTTTAATCTCCATGTGTTTGATTTCTTTGTGTTGTTTTCATTGTAGTTGATTTCCAGTTTATGCCACTGTGACCTGAGAAAATGGTTGATATGATCTCTATCTTCTTGATAGACTGAAGAGACTTTGCCTATGACTTAACATACGGTCTATCTTTGAAAAATAACCATGTGAACTTAAGAAAAATGTATATTCTGTGGCTTTGGGGTGAAATGTTCTGAAGATGTCAGTTAATTCCATCTGATCTAGTGAGTTATTTAGGATTGATGTTTCTTTGCTGATTTTTTTGTTTAGAGCAGAGGTTCTCAACCTGTGGGTTGCGACCCCTTTGGGGTCGAATGACCCTTTCACAGGGGTCGCTTAAGACTTGGAAAACACCTATTTCCCATGGTCTTAGGAACCAACACACCGCTCCTCAGTGTAGCAAAATGTAGCAATGTAGTTTAGTGTTGTTATATGAAGACTGTTGCCCATGTTACACCACGATTCAAGACAAAGTTTCATTTATTTGTAATTAGAAAGAAATATTTCACAATATATAATTACATATTGTTTTTGTGATTAATCACTATGCTTTCATTATGTTCAGTTTGTAACAATGAAAATACATCCTGCATATCAGATATTTACATTACAGTTCATAACAGTAGCAAAATTACAGTTATGAAGTAGCAACAGAAATAATTTTATGGTTGGGGGTCAGCATCACATGAGGAGCTGTCTTAAAGGGTTGTGGCATTAGGAAGATTGAGAACCACTGGTTTAGAGGATTTGTCCAGTGGTGACAGAGGGGTATTAAAGCCTCCTACTATGACTGTATTGCTGTCAGTCTCTCCCTTAATATCCTCCAGGAGTTTTTTAATGTATTTAGGTGCTCCTGTGTTAGGTGTGTATATTTTTACCAGAGTTATTTCTTCTTGTTGGATTGCTCCCTTTAGTATTATGAAGTGACCTTCCTTATCTCTTGTTATGTCCATCACTTTGAGATCTAATTTGTCAGATATAAGTATTGCAACCCCAGCTCTTTTTTTTAATTTCCATTTGCCTGAAAAACTATCTTCCATCCCTTTACCCTCAGTCTGTGTGCATCTTTTTTTCCGAGGTGGGTTTCTTGTAGACAGTAGATATATGGGTCATGATTTCTTATCCAATCCATTACCATATGTCTTTTGATTGGAGCATTTAATTCATTTACATTTAAAGTTATTATTGACAGATAATTATTTGTAGCCATTTTTATTCTTTACCCCTGTGTTCCTTTTTCTCTTCCTATTTTTTTTTTTTTTTACAGCAGACCCTTAAACATTTCTTGCATTTTTGGTTTGGTAGTAATAAATTCCCTTAGTCCTGTTTTGTCTGTGAAGTTCCTGATTTCACCTTCAATTTTGATTGAAAGCCTTGCTGTGTACAGTGTTATTTGATTCAGACCCTTCCTTTGCATGACTTTGTATATTTCATTACATTCCCTTCTGGCCTGATGCGTTTCTGTTCATAAATCATTTGCTGGACTGATAGCGGTTTCTTTTTAGGTAACTTTCTCTCTCTCTCTGGCCACTTTTAATATTCTTACTTTGTCATTTGTATTTGCTAATTTACTTATAATGTGCCTTGGTGTCGGTTTTTTGGGCTTCATTTTGCTTGGGCCTCTGTGAGCTTCTTGGATTTATGTGGGTTTTTTTCTTCCATATATCAGGGAAGTTTTTTGTCATTATTTTGTCAAACAGGTTTTCTATTCCTCGCTCAGTTTCTACTCTTTCTGGGAACCCTATTATGTGGACGTTGTTTTGTTTCATGTTTTCCCAAAGCTCCTTTAGGCTATCTTCTTGCTTTTAAATTTTTTTTCTAGAAGCTACTGTACTTGGGTATTCTTTTTTTTTTTTTTTGGACCTTGTCTTCTAGCTCACTGATGTGGTCCTCTGCTTCTTCTAGTCTACTTTTGATGGTTTCTATGGAGTACTTTACAGCAGCGATGTAATTTCTTATTTCTTCTTAATTCTTCTTCTTTTCCTCTTAGTTCTTACTTATATTGTTAAATTTGTCTTACATTCTTTTCAGAAACCTTATGACCATTTCTCTGAATTCTTTCTCTGGCAAGTTGCTTGGCTCTATTTCATTTACTTCCTTTTCTGGTGATGTCTACTTTTCTTTCATATGCAGGCTGTTTCTTTGTCTGCCCATGTTCTTTCTACTTGGGTTGTCTGGTTATGTAATTCTCTCTTCTGTGTTGATTTAAAGGCACAAAATACAATATAACCAGGTACAACACACAGGGTACTGAACAGAAATGTATTCACGATGCTAATAACCATAATTAAGGTGACTACCAGTGAGAGACAAATTGGAATGTAGAAAAAGAAGAGATAAAATAAAAATAAAAAAGAAAGAAAAAAAAGAAAGGAGTGCCAGAATGACATTGGAAGAAGGGGGAAAAAGAGGAATAAAAAAAGGAAAAAAATAATAAAAATAAAAAAAATTAAGAGAGAAAAGAAAGAGAATAGCATGAAAAGGAAAACAAATTATATAAATGAGGAGAAAACTCCAATAGAAGAGTTCAATAATCTCAACAAATACTGGCAATAAGTAACTGGAGATTAATACAAACTACAAATAACAACTAATATCTAGGGAGGTGAGGGAAAACAGAGATAAAAAACAAACTAAAACAAAGTAAATGAAAAACAAAATAAAACAAGTAGAATAAACAAAAACAATCTCACAAAAAAGTATAAATAATCAATGTAATCAATGTCCAAGCAAACAACAACAAAGGCACATAGAGAAAAACAATTTTTTGGGATGGTGAAGACAGAAAAGAGAAAGGTGCTTATGGACTTGGAGTAAGGGATTACAAATTAGATATATAAGTGGGGTGAAATTTTAACAGGGTAAAAAGAAAGAATAAGGAAAATCTAAAGTAGGAAAGTTTAAGAGAAACAAGCCAACAAAATGGGAAAAGTTAGAAAGTGATGGCATAAAGGTAGAGTTTAGATAGAGTAAAATGATGCTAAAGGAAAGATGAAAATAGAATGTAGAACTCTAATCCCAAATTAAAATAAAGAGAAAATAAAAGGACACTTCTTTTTTTCAAAAAGGTAAAATAGTAAAAAAAAAATTAGTATTTTAAGTAAGTAGATGAATTCTGTAATTAGGTAGCAAGTACCACTGTTTAGCTGTGTGTTCCCTTCCCCCACTGGTATCAAAGCAGATTCTTGGCATAATAGACACATCTATAATTGAGTGAAGAATAAAGAAAAAAGATGTTCATTAATATTGTTTAAGAGCAAAATCTCAAAACCATCAAAGAATCTAACAGTAGGAAATGATAAGGCTGTCATGAAAAGTGATGCCAAAAAAAGAACATGAAAAAAAAGAATGATATGGAATTATTATGTTAAGTTAAAAAAAAAGCAGTTGCCTGAGCTTATAGTATATGTATGGAAAAATACCATATATATATATATATATATATATATATATATATATATATATATATATGAGTTTTGGAATTGAATAGTTATAAACTTTTTTTTTTGCCACTTTCAAACATTCATGTCTTTCCTAACCAATTGCATATTGTTGTTTTGAGTCACTGACAATGATTACCTTGGGTATTTTTTCCTTTCAAATAAAATATATTGTCTTGGGTCACTGGAAGTGCTACAGACTTTCCCTCTCCTGAACTGCTGTCGCCTCTAAGGTTATAGGACTGCCTTGGAAGTCCTCTCCATGCCTCCCTTTCCCAGCAAACATGACAGTGGACTCGGTGATGGAACTGCTATTTTTAGATACTTTTAAACACCTCAGTGTTGAGCCCTTCTCCAGATTCCTGAACCTTGCTTTGAAAAGACTGTAGCATTTATGGTGCCTCAATGAGGGACATATGGAGAAGATTTGCCAATAAGAAGAAAAAAAGTTAATTACTGGTAAATGTGGGGATCACCAGTAAAAAACAAAACAAACAAACAAACAAAACTCCTCCAAGCCCATGTGGATTCTTGCAACAATGGATCCAAGAGAAGAACTGACCAGACTACTCTAACCAGAGATAGCGGTGGCCCCAAGCAACATGCTGACAAGATAGAGGAAAAACAGTCCAGAGATGGGGGATGATAAAGATGCCTTGCCATACTAGCAGTCAGCAACTGTGCACCGCTGCAAGTTGCCAAGCCAAAGAAGGTTGGACGTGCATTGATATTACTCACAATTTGTCCATCATCAAGAACTAGAGTAGCCGAGACCAGTTTGGCTCAGTGGATAGAGCGTTAGCCTGCGGACTGAAAGGTCCCAGGTTCCATTTGGTCGGGGGCATATACCTTGCTTGCGGGCACATCTCCAGTGTGGGGCGTGCAGGAGGTAGCTGATCAATGTCTCTCTCTCATCGATGTTTCTGACTTTCTATCCCTCTCCCTTCCTCTCTGTAAAAAAATCAATAAAATATATTTTAAAAAAAAGAACTAGAGTATCATTACTTTCATGTCATATGGAACAGTGATTGAGAAGACAACCTGTAAAAAAACTGTTGGGAAGTAATTGGAAAAGAGATTCAAAGAACTATTGGCCCAGAAAGGAGCTTACTGCAGACTGATTCCTTTGATGCCTGGCAGAAATTTAAAAAGGAAATGAAAGAACTCAGTCCTTTCCATTTAATTTAAAAATCTTGAAAGGATCTGAGTTCTGCAAATGGCATACATTCTTATTAAATTTATTAAATAAAAAAGGGGGATAAGCTGGAGGTAAATTCCAGCCTAATTATGCAAGAAGTTCATCAGACGGCTGATGGACCTTGGAGCTTCAGCAGAGCTGAAAATCTACATATTATTAACTGCTGCTGAAACAGCTGTAGGCAATTCCCTTAACCTGCTAATCTTTTCCTGTTTATCAAATCTTACCTTTGATATGTATATCTGCTTTCCTAAAGGGCCAATATGTTTTCCAATAAATGAAAAGTCATGGGTCTAGAGACTCAAAAAAAATATATATATATACAGTCTTTGTTATTATTTATATCTGGTGAGTCATTAAGAATGCCACACAAATCTAATTTTTTATTTCAGTTGATAATTTACTTTATTTTAAGAATTTCCCAATTTTTACTTTACCCATTCAAAAACATCTTTTTAAAAAATAATTTTTATTTTATATTAATAGGTAGTAAATGCACAAGAGACATAATTTTATAGTATACATCCTGAATAGTACAATCTCTCTTTCTCCCATGTGCCTAGCCACTCATATTTTAGCATAGATAGCTATTATTTTCGGTAGTTTCTGAAGATATTATAAACATTTGTACATAAAATAAGGTGAAGCATGTAAGAAAAAAAAGGTAAAATAGTAGTAGTAGTAATAATACTGGTTGAAAATAAAAATGTAATAATTATAAAAGGTAAAATCAATTGAGGAAACAATAAAATAGTTTTTTAATTACAAGATTAACAAATAAAAAATAAAAAATAAAAAATAAAGGAATAGAATGTGCAGTAGTGAAGGTCATTCACTTCCTCTATTGTTCTGTTTGGCATACCTGTTTCCCAGTGGGGATGGTATTGCAGTTCCCTGCGTTCCACTGCTGTTCAGTGTTGTAAACCAGTCCTGGTTTTTAAGCAGGAGGTGTATCTTAATATCTTCATTCTTTTGTGATTACTCAAGAGTCAATTTGTGAATGATCCCCTGGGTGGCAGTGTTTCAGAATTGACCTTTGAGACTATAGGTCCTCTCTAGCCTGTGTTTAGATCTTACTTTCCCTGTGGCACTGAATACTGGTTTGTGGGAGTGGCTTGCCCCAGAGCTGGTTCTCAGAGGGTTATTCTGAGCTCTGATCTCCAGGTTCCAGAAAAACAACTTTCCCCTGCGGTCTCTTAGGATATCCCCAATTGGGTGATCCTATGTAGTGGGCTTAGTAATCAGAAGCAAGGATCTGAAGAGGAAAGATTTCAAGTCTGTGCAGTCCTCTTTCCCCGCTCCTGTTCAAGCAGCTGGCACACTTTAGTAACTCTCAGGCTGTCCTTCTGCTTCAGATCAAAATGGGTTGCTTTCTAGAGATCCCCTCTGTTAACAGCTCTGAGGACTCCCTTGCACATTCAGGGATCATGCCCTGCCCAACATCCATGGATTTCTCTAGGTGCAGCTTTCCCCCAGTCCAGTTCCCACATTGTGCATATCTATCTGTTCTGCGGGACCAGAGACCTCACCTTATCCCAGGCGAAATCTGACCTTTCTGTGTGGTGTGTAGAGCTTCTCTGTTTGCGCTGATTGGGGAGTGGTATTCTGGTTCCTGCAGTTCTGCAGTGGGTACCGCAGTTGTAGCTTTTCAGGCTTCTGTAAACATCCACTTTCCCCTTCAAGATGGCCCGGTCTCACACTGGTGGCTCCGGGAGAAAAAAACCCGTGGCAGTGGGGCTGCCTGGTCAGGGGAGCCCCGTCCAGCAGTCCCTCACCTTCTTCTGGAGGATAACTGTCCCTTAACTTACAACAATTGCTCCCAGTGTGACCCTCAGCTGTTCTTTCTGTCTGCTCAGCGACAAGGCTCTAGACACGTCCGTCTATTCTGCTGCCATTTTCATCATCCTATTAATGGATATTCTTTTTTGAAACCAAGTCTACACTCTACAGAATGATGTGTTGGTCAGCAAAACACCTATATTGGCCTTTATCTTCAGGTAGAGGCCAAGCTGCTATTTTCTAAAGAAATGAATGATCTACCTGGAAAGGATTAGTGCTCTTGGTGTGGTAGTTGATACCTCACAGAAAAACAATACTCATTTTGGTATACAAAAAGAGTGGTTGTGTGTATGTGTTTTGCCAGAAGCATTATAATATAACCCCCTAATTTCAACTTAGATCTGACTTTAAGAAATGAGGCCTGTGGAAGAAGATCTTAATAATAGCAAAATAGTTTGGTAATGAAATAATAATCCAACTAGTTCCTCATTTGTAAGTATGAACAGAAAATCAAGCATCAAAGGAAGCATAAAAGGAAGCACCCTGAAAGAATCAGGGATAATTTGGTGGGAAAAAATACTTTAAAAATTATTCTAATTATATTATTGAGAGAATCGAAAGCTCCCTCAATTATTAGATAAGAAAGGGTGGCTATATGTAAAAAGTTATTAGAAAACAAAGGAAATTAAAATTCGAATAAAAGGTTAGAAAGTCAATAGAATAAGTATAAGTTGAGTGTAAAATTAATTACAAAAATATTATATTGCATAGATGATGAGAGTTTTATTGGCAATTAGAATAGGACAGAGCCATTGGTAGAATTATATCAATTCAAAACTGAAGGAAGAGAAAAATTGATAAATATAATGACATGGTAAGTGTTTCACAAGAAGATAATTTAAATATCAAAATATTAGAGGAATCATTTTGGAAAATGAATGAAAACTAATAATTTTTGAAAAATTACTTTCTTAATTTCCATGCTGTGAAATTTAAATACAAAATGAGAAATATAGTAGAATATTATCTTGCAATTTAGTTGGGAAAACTCATCTCCAATTCTCCCTCAGAAATCAATACTGCTTTTATTCATTGTGTGTTCTAAGAAATAAGTACATAGCTTTATTTTTTACCTAGTTAATTTTAATTAATATATTTTCTTTATTATTTACAGTATTACAGATGTCCCCTTTGATTGTTTGTTTGTTTGTTCCCCATTGATCCCTTCCACCCTTCACCCCCTCCCCCCAGGACTTTACCACTCGATTGTCTATGTCCATATATACTTATTACATAATATCACATGATCTACTCATATGTGGAGTCTAATGAACAAATAAACTGATGAACAAAATAGATCCAGAGACTTAGAGCATACATAGCTTTAATTAAAACATAAATGTTATTAAATATAAGATTAATAAATATATATTTATTTATTTATTTCCAAGTAAGTCCTCAATAAAATCTTTACTTTCCACTATTTTCATAACTATGAAATGTTTATCCAATATTTTCACTTTAAATAGAAATTTTAAAAACATGGATAAAGAGTCTTAGAATAGTATGATTTAAGAAGCTGGATGATCTGTCATACGGCAAATAAAGCATACATTTCTTATGTCAACAACCGAAAAGGAAAAACAGCAAACAAACCTGAATTGTGTGCCAGGAAAAACAAGAAGCTGTATAAGGATGTAATGATCCAAGTATGAAGCAAACTAAGATGAGGCATGATTTTGAGTGTTAAATATAATTTAAAATAGAAGGATGCATTTGACATTGATGTTGAAGCACCTTCTTTTAAGAGGTTATATCACTTTTTTTCTGTAGATTTAGTCATGCTACTTAGCACTACAGAGAAAAATATTTATGTAGTTATAATATTTTAAATGATAATATACATATTTATATAATTTTACCAACTTACAAGTAAAGATGGAAGTTATGTTTGAAGCATGCACTTATGATATAAATCATGTCAATGTAAAAAGAAAAGGTTGTGTTAACTCAATTCGAGATATAAAGGGGAGAAAGATGATTGTACTTTCTGACTTAGTGGAAGAGTCAATGGTTATAATTTAAAATTAAGAAATTAAGAAAGAGGGCTTTCAAAAAAATATTAATAGGATTATAAAAGCAAAATATACCTAACAGATATTGATAAGATTGAAGCAAAATAGTCCTCTAATTAATGAATACTCTAAATTTTCATTTAAAGAATAGGGTTATAGTAGTCCTGCCTCATCAATGCTTTTTCTTTCCTCACTTTCAATTACCTGTGGTCCACCATGCTCAAAAAATATTAAGTAGAAAATTCCATAAATAAACAATTCATAAGTTTAAAATTGTGCACTATTGTAAGAACCTCACTTCATCTTCAACACATAGGCATTATATCATCCCATGTCATCATGAGAAGAGGGATGAGTACAGTGTATTTTGAGAGCCAAAAACCACAAGCACAAAATTTTTTTTAGAGTATGTTGCTACAATTGTTCTATTTTATTGTTAGTTATTGTTGTTAATCTCTTACTCTGCCTAATTTATAAATTAAACTTTACCATAGGTATACAATTATATGTGTAGGTAAAGATATATTAAATATTTATAATTTTTTTTCTTTTTTAAATTAAATTTTTATTATTCAGAATATTACATTTTTTCTCTTTTTTCCCCTCCATAGCTCCCCTCCACCCAGCTCCCACCCTTAAATATGTATAATTTTTGACATCCATCCAGGTCAACACATAGATTCAATTCACTCTTTTTATTAGGTGCACAATATTCTATTAAACAGATTTGGAGATGATATTCAGTACCCGTTGTGATTGGTCAAAGCCTTATCATACTAATTGCTAAATATTTTGAATATAACCACTGAATAGATCCTAATTATTCCACTGATTCATTATTTCTTTATTCACAGGCTACTACAATGCTGAACACACACACACACACACACACACAAACCTTTGCTAGTACACACAAGCATACATATTAGTGCTTTAGTTTTTGTGTAGGTGAGATTCCCAAAAGAGTGCTTATTGGGCCAAATAATGTGTATATATTTATTTTAATAGACAATTACAATATATTTTTTAAAGAGTTGTAGCATTTTGCCGAAACCAGTTTGGCTCAGTGGATAGAGCGTCAGCCTGCGGACTGAAAGGTCCCAGGTTTGATTCCCATCAAGGGCATGTATCCTGGTTGCAGGCACATCCCCAGTAGGGGGCGTGCAGGAGGTGGCTGATCGATGTCTCTCATCGATGTTTCTAACTCTCTATTCCTCTCCTTTTCTCTCTGTAAAAAATCAATAAAATATATTTTAAAAAAAGAGTTGCAGCATTTCACAGTTCTATCAGCAATAATGAGAGTGCCTTTTTCATATCTCTGTCAATATTGGATATTATTAATTTTGTTAATTTTACCATGAGGTGAGTTAAAACAACGACAATTGGATGGTTTTAATTTGACTTTTCCTGACCACTGGAGAGACTTTGAGTCTCTATTCACATAAATATTTGCATTTCTATTATTTGTTTTTTAAAAAATATTTATTGTTGAGAGTGGTACAGGTGTTCCCGTTTTTTTCCTCATTGCTCCCCTCCACAGGCCTTCACGACCCTATTGTCTATGTCCATAGGAAATACATATCTTATCTATTAAAGAGGTAATATGCAAATTGACTATCATTCCAACACACAATATAACTGCCCCCATGAGGTCAAAGATGGCCACCCCCATGTGAACACAAAATGGGCACCACAAGATAGCCGGTAAGGGAGGGCAGTGTTGAGAACCAGGCCTGCAGGGGAGGGCAGTTGGGGGGTACCATCCTCGCAGGGGAGGGAAGTTGAGGAGACCAAGCCAACAGGGAGGGTAGTTGGGGACAACCAGGTCTGCTGTGGAGGACAGTTAGGAGTGACCAGGCTGGCAGGGAAGGGCAGTTTGGAGGAACCAGGTGAGCAGGGAGGGCAGTTGGGGGTGACCAAACCAACAGGGAGGGAAGTAGGGGGTGACCAGGCCTGCTGGGGCAGACAGTTAGGGGCAACCAGGCCAGCAGGGGAGTGTTTTTTGGGGGAACCAGGCCAGCAGGGTAGGGCAGTTGGGGGTGATCAAGCTGGCAGGGGAGCAGTTAGGTGTCAATCAGGCCATCAGGGGAGTGGTTAGGGAGCAATCAGGCTGGCAGGCAGAAGCAGTTAGGGACAATCAGGCAGGCAGTAGGCTAGTGGTTAGGAGCCAGCAGTCCCGGATTGTGAGAGGGATGCTCTATTGCTGGTTTAAGCCCAATCCTGCAGTGGTTCCAGATGGGAGAGGGTGCAGGTTGGGCTGAGGGATAGTCCTCCCTCCTCCAGTACATGAATTTCATGTACCGGGCCTCTAGTGTGCACATAAGATCTTTGCTTAATCTCTTCCCATCCCCAATTTCCCCTTTTCTCTTAGATTCTTCAATCTGCTCCATGTTTCCATGCCTCCAGTTCTATTTTATTCATCAGTTTATTTTGTTTATTAGATTCCTTTTTTGTTATTTTGATTTTTAGATTTAATTGTTGATAGATATATATTTATTGCCATTTTATTGTTCATATTTTTTATCTTCTTCCTTTTCTTAAAAAATACCCTTCAATATTTCACATAATACTGGTTTGGTAGTGATGAACCCTTTTACCTTTTTCTTGTCTGTGAAGTTCTTTATCTCACCTTCAATTCTAAATGATAGTTTTGCTGCATAGAGTAATCTTAGCTAAATCCACTGAGTCAACTAATACTAATCTATTTGTTTATACTTACTTTCTTGAAGTTGGAATAATACTGTACAATTAATTTTAACCGAATTTTTTGGCATTTGATGACATTTGTTATTTCACATAAAATTTATTATCTTTTAACTCAATTCTCAAAATTTGGATTCAGTAAATTTATATATTCATTTAGAATAAATTGAAGTGTTCTTGCTATTAAATATCCCTAAGGAGAAAAAAAAGTATTTTTTCCACTATTTCTAGTATATTTCTTCCTTTCTTAAAGATTTTTTTAAATTCAATTAAATAATATTTATTGAGATAATATTTATAAACCATAAATTTATAAGTTTATGAGGTTCTAGCATATTCACAAAGATGTACAATTATGATCACTAATTACAAAATTTTCATCACTCTAAAAAGGAACCTTAATACCCATTAGCAGACATTACCCATTCCTCTCTCTCCTTGACAACCACTAATGTCTATCTCAATAACATTTGATATAAAATGTATTAATATCATTGAAAACTATCAACACATTATCCAAATAAACAAAATTCTGGGTATTTCATGTAAATTGAATCACATAATAGGTGGTATTTTGAAACAGGCTTCTTTTATATTACCTTAATGTAATATTTTCAGAGTCCATCCACATTGTAACACACAACCTTATAGTGCATGGGCTGATGCTCTAACCAATCTAGAAATACTGGCAAGCACTCTATAGTGTCTTTTCATTTCATCAACAGAACTCTCTAAATGGTATATCTATTACAACAAATTTTCTCTGATTTTTGTTTACTTGGATAATGTGTTGATAGTTTTCAATGATATTAACATTTTATGTAAAATGTTATTATAATAAAAATGTGATATAATTATAAACAACACAAAAAGAATGTCTAAAAGTCCAATTCAGTTATTATGTCCTTGTTCCTAACACTGAGGTGAGACTTTTAGATTGTTTTTACTCCCTTCCACTCTCCCAATCAACTGCTTGATCTTGCTAAATACATTTTATATTTTTTTAGTCCTCAGCTGCTATTAGCTATTACATTAGTACATATATTTTCATGAACAATTTTTATAAGAACTATAGCTTATAGCTGTAATAACTGGTGGGTTAGTTAAAACATATAAAGAAAAAAGTGGGGATTGTTCTCTGTCATTGCTGAGGAATGTTCCAGAATAAATAACTATGGATTATATTAATAAAAGAGAAACCAAGAGACAGAGAAGGAAACATAAGGCTCATTAAAGAACATAATAGTTAGGCTAGTGGAAGAGATGGGATTCTTTTTCCTCTGAGACTAAGGCCTTGTCTGTAACAGTGAATTCCATTGTAGGACTGTGGTCTGTTTTGCTTGATTTTAAAAGATAGAAGAAAAGATAGAGATAGAAACATTGCCTACATGTCCCCCACTGGGGATAAAGCTCACAACCTAGACATGTGTTTGACCCAGAATCAAACTGGTGACCACTTGTTGCAACTGAGCCACACAGAACTGTGGTCTGTTTTAATCAGCTCTGTGATTAATATCAGTCATTGAAAAAAAACTATTATGCATTTTCTGATTAAATTTCACAATATTAAGTGAATATATTCTTTAAACAACATTCATCTTGCCTCATTAAAGTGGGATTAGCTTAAGTAAAATTAACTCTTAAAATAATTTTTGCATTAATTAATCCCTGAATCTAAACTTTGAACTTTGAGAGATTTTAGTCATTCTTATTATTGCTGCTATTTTCTTTCAAATTTTTTAGACTTAAAAAAAGTGATAAATTAAAACTGAAATCCTGTATTTCCTCACCCCAATTTTCTGTAAGATGAAAAATTTAAATGGCGATAATAAAATTACCTAAGACAGGAAACTAATATTGGAATAATGCAATCAATAAACTACAGAACTTCAAATTCACTGAAGTTTCAGCTAAATTTTTAAATTTTTGTATTTTAGGATTCTATTTTGAGCTTCATCTCTTCCAATCTGTTACAGTTCCTCATTTGTTTCCTGTCTTTCATTACCTTGACAATTTTGAAGAGCACTGGTCAGATATTCTGACATAGATGCATTTGTTTTCTTTTGTAAATCACAAAATAAAATGATGGAAACCATATGTCCTTCCTACTGTGCAAAGAAATACCTTCTAGGTTTATAGAGAGCTTCAACACTAAATGAATAAGATTCTAAGTCTACAAACTATTTATGTATGGAGGTTCTTCCCTCAGAGTAGAGAAAAATGGCAAGAGATTGAAAATCCAATATGCTTCCTAATATTTGCTTCCTAATATACAGTGCATTTCTCAGTATATTCAGAAACTTAGTTATTTTTGCAATTTAATTAAAAATATCAGTTCTGATATGAATGGTCTACAACCAAGAATACTCTATCCAGCAAAGTTATCATTCAGAATTGAAGGCCAGATAAAGAGCTTCACAGATAAGAAAAAGCTAAAGGAGTTCATCAACACCAAACCAGTATTATATGAAATGCTGAAAGGAAAATGAACAGTCTTTCAATATTAAAATATAGTAATTAAAGTAATCAGAATTAGTTTTTCATTTGAAAAGGAATACGAAAATGAATATGAAGATATTCATTTGTATATTCAGAGAAAGAACCATGTTGTTAGATTCATCATTCCCAAGTAAATGATAAAGTTATTAAACTCAATATCTTTTTAAAAGATTGAAATTTTAACAACATGGTAATAATATTGAAGCATAGAAATATTTTATGAAAGCACTGTACTAGTAATTTCCCCTCATCTACAGAGGACACCAACTAAGAACCCCCCACTGGATGTGTGAAACTGCAGAGTACCAGACCTTAAATATACTATGTGTTTTTCTTATACATACATATTTATGATAAAGCTTAATTTATAAATTGGGAACAGTAAGAAATTAACAACAATAACTAATAATAAAGTATAACAGTTGTAAGAATATACTGTAATGAACTTATGTGAGTGTGATCTCTCTCAGCAAATGAGCACAAATTTATTTTTCCTTCTTCACAACTTCATGGGTAGAAGATTGGCTCTTACCACAGAGCTTAGAAACCTCATCATGTTTTCTTTCCTTATAATGTGGAGAATTTTTAAAATTTCACTTAAAGGGAGCACTTTATGGCTTCTCTTTGGCATATCTGAATTACCACCATCACTACTCTTGCTCTTTGAGGCCATTATTAAAAATAAAGGTTACTTGAACACAAGCACTGCTATACTGTGACAGTAGGTCTAATAATCGAGATGGCTGCCAACTGACTAAATGATGAGTGGCTTATCCTATAGAGTGAATGTTCTGGACAAAGGGATGATTCACTTTCCAGTTGAGACAGATGGAACAGTGTGAGATTTCATCACACTACTCAGAATGGCATACAATTTAAAACTTATGAATTGTTTGTTTATGGAGTTTTTCACTTAATATGGGAAATTCCATAAACATGGTTATCTTCATATAAATTTTCCATTTAATATTTTCAGATCATGGTTGACTGCAGGTAAATGAAACTGAAAAACTGAAACTGTCATCATATTACTGTTGAGATGGAAAGTGATTAGCTGTTATAAAAATAAATAAAATTATAAAGCTTAAAAATAAAACTATGATTAAAGAAAGTATATTTTATAAAAAACAGACTATTAGGGAAGTGTTGTCAGGCAACTTTCCTCTTTTATTTATTATAGAAAATTACTCTCCCTTTGCTAAATGTCTATTAGACAAACTAAACTAAAATTATATAATTTTTTTCCTATCTTGACATAAAACAAATTGTTACCTGAGGGAATCTGGATTTTTTTTTTACAGTTTTCATTGAGATATAGTTCACATCACATAAAATTTATCCTCTTAAAGTATTCGAATCAGTGTTTTTAAGTATATTAATAAGTTTATGCAACCATAATTACTACCTAATTCTAGAATAGTTCCATCTTTTAGAAAACATAAATTAAAAAATAACCTTACCCATTAGCCATCACATCTAACTGTCACTTCCACTCACCCCCTTGCAACCACTAGTCCTATTTCTATCTCTATGAATTTTCTTATTGTGGACATTTCGTAGACGTGGACTCACAATATGTGTCCTATTGTGTCTGGCTTATTTAACTGAGAATAATGTTTTATAGTTTCAGCCATTTTGTGGTATGTAACAGTACTTCATTCTGCTTTCTTGGTTGAATATTGTCCCATTGTATTGAGTGTGTGTGTGTGTGTGTGTGTGTGTGTGTGTGTATAATTTTATTTATCCATTCCTCAGTTGATGGACATTTGGATTATTTCAGTTTTTTGGTTCTTATGAATAATGTCACTATGAACATTTCTGTAGACATTTTTGTCAAGACATATATTTACATTTCTCTTTGAGTATAATCCTAGTAGTAGAATTTCTGTTTAATTTGAGGACTTGCCAAAGTGATTTCCATGTGACTGCCCGTTTTACATTCCTTTCAGCAATATATAAGGGTTCCAACTTCAACACTTCCTGACCACCATTTATTGTCCATCTTTTATTATAACAGACACGGTTGGTATATAGTGGTATCTCATTGTGATTTTCATGTGCATTTCCCTAGTGACTAATGGTATTAAGCATATTTTGATGTACTTAGTCTCTATCTGTGTATTTTTTAAGAAAAGTTTATTCAGATCATTTGCCCTTGATTCAATATTGAATTATTTGTCTTTTTATTCTTGAGATGTAAGGGTACTTTATATTATCAGGTACAAACATTGAAAATATTTCCTTTCACTTTTTGGTTGTCTCTTCAATTTCTTGGTAGTGTCCTTTGGTGCACAAAACTTTCTAAGTCCAACTTATATATCTTTTTCTTTGTTATTTGTGCCTCTTATGTCACACCTCAGAAACCATTCCTAAATGCAAGGCCACAGAAATGTACCCTTATGTTGTTTTCTAAGAGTCTTAGAATTTTAAGTCTTACATTTTAATCTTTGAAATATTTTTCATTGCTTTCTATATGATGCTAGCTAGGGATCAAACTTAATTCTTTGAAGTAGGGGCATCCAATTTCCCCACTGCAATTTGTTGAAGGAATATGTTTTCCATATTAAATTGTTTTTGCAACCTTGATAAAATTCCATGACAGAAATAGTGAGGCTTAATTTCTACATTAACAACTATATTCCATTTGTCTAATTTCTATTCTCATACCAGTACCATACTGTCTTCTTTACTATTGCTTTGTAGTTAGTTTGGAAATCAAGAAGTGTGAGTACTCCAATTCAATTATTTTTTATTATGAAAGTATAACTGGCATACAATATTATATTCATTTCAGGTGCACAACATAATGGTTTGACATAATAACCATCTATCACCATACAAATTATTATGATATTATTGATTATATTCTATATGCTATACATTATATCTCCATTACTTGTTTATTTTATAACTGGAAATTTTTAGTACCTTTATTTCCCTTTACCTTTTTCAACCAGCCTCCCAACCCCATTCTCTGGCAACCATCATTTTGTTTTTTATATCTATGAGTCTATTTCTGTGTTGTTGTTTGCTTTTTTTTGATTTCACATATAAGTTAAGTCATATGAGAATTATCTGACTTATTTCACTTAGCATGCACCCTTTACACCCAAAATTGCAATATTATTTACAATGTATAAGATATGGAAACATCCTAGGTGTCTATTAATAGATAAATGGATAAAATAGATGTGGTATATACAGGCATACCTCATTTTATTGTGCTTTGCTTTATTGTGCTTTGAAGACATTGCACTTTTTACAAATTTCAGGTAATATCTTCCACTAGCAAAAGGATTATAACTTGAAAAAGGCTCAAATGATGCACTAGGAAACAAAAATGTTTGTATAATTTGCTTTATTGCAATATTTGCTTTTTTGTAGTAGTCTGGAACCTATAATACCTTGAGGTATGCCTATGTACCAGTATATTTAATAGGATCTACTAATTACTGTCTGATTTCTTTATTGCATTTGACATTGCCATGGGACATATATTGCTCAGCAATCTGATACAACCAAATTTGTACAAGAGAAGGTTTTTTAAGGCCAGTTTTTAAATGATTTTTTCTAGGTGGACTCTTCTTGGTTCTCTCTATCCCTGGTTCTTTCTGTGAGTTAGCTGGCCTATGCTTTAGCATGTTGCTCTTACTAAAGAGAAGCTGTTGTTGTTCTTTTAGAATTCCCTTAGGTTTGAATTCCTCTACATTCTATCTTTTAGATAGAGCTTCAGAGCTATGTTTTCTTGCAGAATGCCTCTCCCCTTAAGCAAAATATCTGAGCTGTTCTCTGAGCACTGGGCTGGGTGGTAGCTTCTGGGCTTTTTGCCTTGCTTTTCCTGGCAAAGAACCTATGCCTTACAAGTATTATCAGCCTGCTGCACATAGAGACTCTGTCTTATGGTAAGGACTGAGGAATGGAGGAAGCCACCAACCAAGAATTTAGCATCTTCAACTTGGACTTTAGGGGATCAGAAATGCTGGCAGATTGCTCTTCCCAAGGGATTATGAGAGCTGTCCTTTATTAGAAGCCAAGGGGAGAATGAGCCCCTCCTTCTTGGCTTAATCTATTTATATAATGAAAATATATTTTCCTTACATAATTTCACTAGTGAAGAGAGAAAGATTGTCACTGGTGACTTTGAGGTTGATGGCAGTGATATCTATAACAGTTGTGACTCTTTAAGTTAAGAGGCAGAGATAATTCCTAACTCCTTTAATGTAGAAAGGCCATATGCTATCTATGAACCAATGGGACATTAGCAAGCATAACATAAGCAGGAAACTGAAAACCAGTGTTGCTTTTTTTTCTTAGGGCTGGACTTTTTGCTGCATTTAGAATCTTGAGACTTCCATATGAAGAAGCATGAATTAGACTACTGGACAACACAGAAATTGCATTAAAATATTATATAAGTTGGTCAATAGGCTATCAACTACCTTATACCTGAGTGAAGTCATTTCAGATCAAATGCTAATTAATGACCAGCAAGCAAATCACAGACATATGCTAGAGCTTAGCAGAGATGAGAGATGCCATCTGAGACATGAAAAATTGCTCAGTGGATCCACAGCATCTAGAGTTACATAAAATGACTTTTCTTTAAGACACTAAGTTTTGGGCTGGTTTGTTACACTGTAAAATTGAACTCATAGAAACTGGAAAAGAAGGAGCAGAGATTTCCGGAAACTGGGAATGGTACAAAGTTTGGTAGGTCCCATAATCTCCAGAACCATATCCCTTGGTAGCATCCCAAGGCAATGGTGCACACAGTTGTTGAGGTAGAAAACTCCTGGTATCAAGCAGTCTCTACAGTCTTACATAATGAAGAAGACAATAGGGTTCATAATGAATTGAATTTGAGAAGCCTATTGCCCCCTTTTTCAGCATTATGCACCTGAATACTGGTATCATCCTGGAGGGAGGGGAGGTGTTCCAAGTATTGACTGAGATTTATTTTTCCCAGTACATGGTGAGAGTTTTGAAGATTTAGACATAGATTTAATTTTATTAAAATATTTCTTCATTCCTAATTTTGGATGAAGTTCATACAATATTACAAAGCATTACTTTACTAACTTAAAAATTACCATCTACTTTCCCAAATGGGCAGTAAGGTTAAAACACTTATTTACATTATATATAATGTCCTGTTTATTTGGCTTGTGCATTGCTCCAATAAACCCAAATATAAAGCATTGAAAACAAACAAATAAACAAAAAATGCTTGTCTTTTGCTTTCTTGATGATGGTA
>JAAGEH010000015.1:24371729-24414380 GCA_011751065.1 Lasiurus cinereus | reverse complement strand
TATCTCTCTCTCTCTCTCTCTCTCTCTCTCTCTCTATATATATATATATATATATATATATATATATATATATATATGATTAAAATGGAATGACCAGTCACTATGATGCACACTGACCACCAGGGGGCAAACATTCATTGCAGTAGCTTCCCCAAGCCTGTAGGCCCCAATCACCAATGGGGCCTGCAGACCAAATTCTTGGTCTCTCCCCTCAACTGGCAGGCCCTGATTGTCTAATGGAAGCCAGCCAATACTTGGAACACTTCCCCTCCCTCCAGGATGAGGAACCAGGGGTGGGTGGTGGTGGACATAGCCCCTTTCCTAGGGAGGCTAAGGGCTGACTCTCTCCTCAGGGCTGGTGGCCAACCTCCTGTCTCTCTCTCCCCTGTGCCTCTTCCCCCAGCTGGCAGGCCCTGATTGGCCTGTCGCTCATCCACTGAAGTTGTGGTTGGCCCCTCCTCCTAGCCAGCATCGCTCCTTTGGCCAACCTCCCGGTCCCTCCCCTCCAGCCGGCAGATCCCAATTGCCTGATCATGGCTGGCCCCAAGCTGGGATGGAGAACTGGGAGTGGGTGGCAGTGGACGTGGGCAGCAAGGGAAGGAAGAGGAGGGGAGGTGGGAAGACAGTAACTTAATTGGCCCCGATCACTGGCCAGGCCTAGGGACCCCACCGATGCATGAATTTCATGCACTAGGCCTCTAGTAGTATTTATAACATTTGTTTATAAATGTTTATAAGTAGTTATGTTCACTAATAATTACTTTTATTTGAAAAAAATAATAGTTAAAGGAAGAATCATACTATAATCTTTAATTGAGCTCATCAAGTTTATGGGAAATCTAGAGATTCGTTGTAAGCTCCCATGAATTGTAGTCTTAGTAGCTAGTTTTGTAGTCTGGAGTTGGAAACTGAAAACCACAAAGTGATGACACAATGTCAATTTTCTTAAGAAGATGATCTGAACTGGCTTAATTAGGATATGTTTTCTAAAAAAATACATTTTATTGATTTTTTACAGAGAGGAAAGGAGAGGGATAGAGAGTTAGAAACATTGATGAGAGAGAGACATCGATCAGCTGCTTCTTGCACACCCCTTACTAGGGATATGCCGGCAACCAAGATACATGCCCTTGATGGGAATCAAACCTAGGACCTTTCAGTCTGCAGACATACGCTCTACCCACTGAGCCAAACCAGTTTCGGCATTAGTTAGGATATGTTTTGATGTTCAGTGAAGGCATCTGATTAAACTTGTCTTTCTCCTTTATTTTTCATGTACAATTTAATTTACTTTTATAGTTATAAATCTGAAGAAAAAGCCATTTAGTATTCACCTGATTTTTTAGGTCACTCAGTGAATATAAGGCTATAATTCTATCTAAAAGGTTCACAGATAATAAACCTCAAGAGCACAGGTTTTTGTACACAGTTAACCCTCCATTTATCTTCCTCAACGCCCCGTAAATTATTTACTTTTAAAATACATCATGTTGACAGAAAAAGTTCATAGTGCAAGAAACACATAAGGAGAGAGGGCAACAGCATATTCAAAAGGATGAAAAAAGTGCTATTTGAGGACAGAGATCCCTTAGAAATTCATAAGTACAGCTGTTGCTAATGCAAAAAGTACATAGAAATTATTTGTGTTAAATGAAGCTTCCAAAGTTCCATGGAGACCTCTGGACCTACAGTCTAGACATTCCATTGTGCTGTATGTCCCCCAGACATTGCACAATTTGACCTCATTCTTCATTACACCAAGTATGACTTTTAAAATACAGTCTCAATTAGCTCAGGGGACAAAAATACTAATTTTCACTTTAGCTCATTGTAGGATCATCAGATGTCAATAATTAGTTTCTAAATCATTTGTTCCCTTTTCCTGAATCCTTTTCTTCAAGCTGACTCTTCCCTATCCAAAGCTATGTTCATAAAGACCCAAAACAAGGTAAAAGACACAAAAAAATCTTATTAGAGCTCAAAATTGTCATGTTCACTCTACCTGAAATTAACTTTTGTTTTTTGTTTTTTTTTATGAAATACTAGAGTGAAATATTTTTCTTTTAAATGTATATATATATATATATTTTTTTTTTTCAGAAAAAAATGAGAAAGAGAGAGAGAAAGAAACATCAATAATGAGAGAGAATCATTGATTGGATGCCTCCTGCACACCCCCTGCTGGGGATCAAGACTGCAACGTGGGCATATGCCTTGAGCAGGAATTGAACCATGACCTCCTGGTTCATAGGTCAATGCTTAAACTCTGAATCATGCTGGAGGGGCTGTTCCACCCTGTATTTAATGATTTGGTGGATCAGGAATGGGAGCAAGTCTTGGCTGGGTGTCTTTTTTCTTTTTATTGAATTTATTGGGGTGACAATGGTTAACAAATTTATGCAGGTTTCAGGTTCACAATTCTATAGCACATCATCTGTACACTGTATTGTGTTTTCAGCACCCCAAGTCAAGTATCTGTCCACCACCATTTATCTCCCCTATACTCTCTTTCACCACAACCACCGGAATCACTACATTGTTGTCTGTGTACATGAATTCTTTCTCTTTTTTTCTTTTTTGCTCAATTCCTCCACTCCCCAACTCAGCACCTCCACCCTGACAACTGTCAGCCTGCTCTCTATTTATGAGTCTGTCTCTATTTTGCTTTGTTAGTTCATTTCTGTCCATTAGTACATGAGTGGATAAAAAAAAATCAGTGGTGCATTTACACAATGGAATACTACTTGGCTGTAAAAAAATTGTAGCCTTTGCAACAGCATAGGTGGACCAGGGGAACATTATACTAAGTAAAAAAAGCCAGTCAGAGAAAAACAAACACCATATGACTTCACTTACATGTGGAATCTAATAAACAAAATGGGTGATTTTTTTTCTGATCCATGTGTCATTGATGCATGACATTGATTAGCATCCAGCTTGAAGATGGACTCATTTGGAGGTACTATGAAAGTTTTGCCTACATACTTGGCATCTTTGGGGTATGGGTGGAAGGCTAGGCTGAGCTAGGACTGTCAACCATAACACAGCAAACTTAGAGCATTTGGATTTCTTTCATGGTAGCTAAAAGCAATGAGAGAGTATTCCATTGATCAAGATGACAACTGCATAACCTTTGATGACCTACCTTAGGAAGTCATGTAGCATCATTCTGCAGTATTGGATTGGTCAAATGAGATACAAGGCAACTCGAGGTGAGAGGACATATATTTCATCACTGGATGGGAGAAGTGCCAAATGTTTTGTAATGCGTTTTAAAGCTACCACAAATTCATTGCAGTGTCTTGAGCAAAGGATAGGTTCAATTTGACTTAGATTTAAAAGATAACTCTGAATACTGTGTTAGAAAAAAGACTAAAATAGGGAGAAGGCAGAAGCAGAGAGAGCAATTGGAAGGCTATTACAGTGATTCAGGTGAAAGATGGTGTCTTCAACCAAAATTGTAGTAGTGCAAATGGTAAGAAGAACTTTAATTTCAGATAAAATTTGAAGATAAAACTGATGGGAATTAGCCGAGACTGGTTTGGCTCAGTGGATAGAGCGTCGGCCTGCAGACTGAAAGGTCCCGGGTTCGATTCCGGTCAGGGGCATGTACCTTGCTTGTGGGCACATCTCCAGTGTGGGGTGTGCAGGAGGCGGCTGGTCGATGTCTCTCTCTCATCGATGTTTCTGACTTTCTATCCCTCTCACTTCCTCTCTGTGAAAAATCAATAAAATATATTTAAAAAAACTGATGGGAATTAGATGGGAAAGACATGAGAACAAGAATAGCCAAGGATGACATCTAAGTTTTAGCCTAAGCAACTGACTGAATTTACTTTGCAGGGCCAACAAGTTTCTGAATAAGGACGGGGATATAAACAGTTCAGTTTGTTGTTATGTAGGGGTTGAAATATTTATTAGTTATCAACGTGGTAAAGATATGAGAGTCTAGTTTTAAATAGACTGAAGTTCATGGCTACTTTTATAAATTAAAAAAATGTAGATGCCATTTAAAAGCATGGGACTACATAAGATCATCAAATAATTGAGTCTACCTAGTGATTTCAAGAGGACACATGATGACTGACTCCCTGAGAGATCCAATATTTAGAGACTGAGAAGAAGTGAATGAAGCAAATGATACTGAGAAGAGGCAGCCAATGATAAGAGAAAAACAAGAAGGTGGTGTTCTGGAACCCAAAGAAAGTGGATCAGCAATCAACTGTGTCAAATATTATTAATAAATCTAATAAAATAAAGATTAAGATTTGACCAAAGTCTTTGGCAAACTGGAGGTTACTGCTGACTTTGAAAAACTAGCCTTAGTATATTGATGGGGATAAATATCTGTTTTCAGGGAACTCAAACATAAATTCCAAGAAAAAATACAACATAAATGTATAGTTCTTTTTAGGAATCTGGGGATAAAGAAAAGAGGAGATAGCTGTGGTCAAGTGGCTTAGTTGGTTGGAGTATTGTCCTATACACAATTAAGGCTGTGGATTCTATTCTTAGAGCACATACAGGATTCAATCTAGGTTGAAGGTTCTCTCTGGTGGGGATGGATATGAGAGGCAGCTGATCAATGTTTATCTCTCACATCAATGGTTCTCTCTTTCTCTTCCTCTTTCTGTAAAAGCAATAAGAACATATCTTTGGGTTTGGATTAAAAAATAAGAAGAGAGAGCTGAGGATATGTCAAAATAGGTAAAGAGCCAAGACCGGTTTGGCTCAGTGGATAGAGCATCGGCTTGTGGACTGAAAGGTCCCAGGTTCGATTCCGGTTGGGGGCATGTACCTTGCTTGCAGGCACATCTCCACTGTGGGGCGTGCAGGAGGCAGCTGATCGATGTCTCTCTCTCATCGATGTTTCTGACTTTCTATTTCTCTCCCTTCCTCTCTGTAAAAAATCAATAAAATATATTTAAAAAAATAGGTAAAGAATTTTGAAACATTAGTTATAGTATTTGTTTGTGATAAAAGTAAGAAAGAATGTGCCAAATCAATCCATGTAATCGTTATAATGTGATCTTCATACTTTATATATATAATATTTAATGGTATATTTTAATTTAAATACATATTATTAAGATGACTGTGCATTTAGAGAAAGCAGTCTGTATAGATCTGAGGCATTAAATATTTGAAAACTCAACAAAATGAACTAAAATATGAATATTTAGTGAAGAAGATGTGTTCCACTGAAACATATTTTCATCAGAAAGTTTACATACAGAAAGTACATAACCTTAGAAAAAATGGTTAAGGAAGATGACATTGAGGATAAATCCTGTCAATGCATTCTCTTCACACAATTTCTAGCATCATTCTGTTAATTTCAATTGCCATTTTAATCACCTAATTCTGGCAGTCTTTATTCCTTGCCTGAATTATTACAGGAGGCTATTCACTGATTCCCCTACCAGCTTATCCCTTACTAATTTAGCTAATACTCTTCCAAATGTACCTTGTCTAATAAAATTCTAATGTGGATGTTTCAAGCCTGCCACAATCTAACCTAAATGAGAGTTTAGTTATATCTTTTACTACTCCTCCTCCTTCTCCCATAATGTACTGTTATATTCCAGCTAAAAGTGATTACTCATTCCAAAAAAAATAGGCTTAAATTTGTGCCTTTCCCCATGAACACTGCCTAAATAAGTCAAAACCATATTTATGAATAGCAGTGGGGGGAAGTGAAAAATGAATAGGTTGGAGATGAGAGGAGGGGCTGTTTTCAATGCTAGATCTGCCACTTTTAGGTGTATGACCATGGGCAAGTTTTTGATCACTGAGCCCTTGTTTCCTCAAGAGTAAAATAGCTTGTTACTAGCTTTATTATGAGGCTATAGGAGGTATGCCTAAAGAACCTCACAAGTATTTGGCAATTTGTAGTTGCTCAAAAGTGTTAGTTATCGTTATTATTAGAGACTTGTTTTAAAGTAAGCCTTACCTCATGAAGTCTTCCCAGATTCCTTTGTTGTGTTTCCATAGTACTTTGTTGAAAACTTTATTATTGATATTTCACAATTTCATCTGAACCATATTACTTGTTCATGCATCTTTTTTTTTTCTCATGCCAGGAAATATTTTGTAGTATCATGCATTAAGAATACTGTCTCTGGATTCAGAAGGCCCGAATGAAAATCCTAGCTCCTCTATATGCTAGCTCAGACTTTACATGAAAAAAGTCTTTGTCTGAGTTTCTTCATCTATAAAGCATAGATAAAAATAGTAACTATCTCATGTGGGTTTTGGAAATGTATGTAAATGCTAGATACATTGGGTGAAACATAGTAAAGTTCCAATAAATGTAAAATGTACTTGTGTTTTTTTTCACTTTTAAAAGATGGGATATAGGTTTTGTAAACCTTAAACTTTCTCCATTATATCCATTACAATTTCTTGCACATTCTAAGTATTCAAATAATTGTTGGATTGCAATAATATTAATTAAAACAGTGCTCAATATACCAATATTATTCATCTTTTGTTTTGGGGGCAAAGAGGAGAATGACTGAGTCAGGCCTTGATGCGGAACTATGTGTACTGTATGAAGGAAGTTCTTAATGCCTTATAATGTGGACATGGTGCAGTATCTTTTACTTAATAAATGTGTAACATATTTATTGAAAGAATAAATAACCTCTATTTTTAAGATATAAATTACAACATAACATTCTTAATTGTTCCTTAGTTGAAAACAATGGAAATTTATTTTTCAATAAAATAAGTTTAAGACTAAAAGCATCAAAAAAAGGAAAAGATAATACACTCCAAAGTAAAAGTTTTCACAGGCCCTTTTTGAGTCTTTGAGTCAGAGAGTGTATTTTTTCATTTGTCATAATTTAATCAGAGCTCATCACATAGAACTTAACTTTTAAAAAAGTATCTGTTCACCGCTTAGATAGTAGACGTGTAATTGTGATAATTGCCATGTGAACACGAGAAACAGACAGACATGTAAGATAAGCTTTACTTGGGTGTGGAAAACAGAAGTGGAAATGACACAGGAGCCTATAAATTGGTTTCCTCAAAATATCCATAAGAGAAATTGTAGAAAGAGCAACACAAGTATGCTTACATGAATGTGGTCTGTGTTTCTGCAAGAGTATGTGAATTAATAGGCTCCTATTTCTTTGTAGGTCTAAGAAAAGAATAACTAATATGTATAGTGAAAAACAAAAGTAGGAATATTCAACCCATTTCTCAAGCCAATTCTGACACATCCTGCAAACTACTTCAAGATTCAGTTTCACAAAGTGCAATTATGTTCACAATGCTACCATTCATTCATGCCTTAGAAAATTTATCTTGAATATCTACCATGTGCTTGGCTACCTAGATACTGGGGATAAAAAAGTGTGTAAGATTCAAAGGGCTCATAATCTAGTGAGGGTGACAAACTAGCAAACTCACTATAGGGTTTTCATATATAAAACTCAGGAGAAAATTAGAGATAGATATCCTAAAAATAGTGATGGTAATTGTAGATAAAGGATCAGGTTAGACTCTCCAGGAAGAATATGAAGAAACAACATTTAAGGGAGGAATGGGGAAAAGACTTTGAGAAGACTAAGAAAGAATAGCCAGAGAGGTAGGAAGCAAACCAGGACATAACAGTGAGAAAAGAGTTCCAAGAGGAACTTGTGAATTTTCAAAGCCAGCAGAGATAAAGCAAACAGAAAATATTTAGAAAACATTAATGGTTCTCCAACTCCTATTAATTTTTATATATATATATATATATATATATATATATATATATATATACTTACCAGTGTTACACTCAGAAAAATACTACAAGAAAATTAGAGGAGATGGGGAAGGATACTGCAAGAAGTTGAATGAACAGACTTTTACATTTCTATCACAATCTATAATAATAAAAGCATAATATGCTAATTAGACAACATGTCCGAAGCCTCGGTCCCAGGTGCCAGAGGGAAACCGATGCCAGCAGCCTGGGGAAGGAAGGCCTACTCTTGCACGAATTTCATGCATTGGGCCTCTAGTTCTAAAATAAAGGTGTAGCAGTGCAAGAAACTGCCCAAGGGAATCACAGCTCCTTGAAATTGGAAGTCCTTGGAACTTAGTGTGAAGGCTAGCCAGAATAAGGATTTAGAAGTCTAGTGTGCCTCCCAGAAGCTAGGGAGATAATCCATTCCCTATAGGACCAGCAAATCAACATGGGATAATTAATATTTGTAAATGCTATATACACAGAAAATAATGTATTTATCATTATATTAGGCTTTATTAATAATTTCTAACCAGTATTAGAATGCCAAATTTTAGATTTGCTCAAGACTGTTCCACTTTTAAAATAAAATAAAAAATATGTGTTCCAGGAAACCCCTTTAGTTCTAGACAAATAAGAAATAGTTGCTCACATTTATTGCTCCAGACCTAGTTTTCCCACAAGCATTTTTCTATTTGTCTATTTTTCTTGTACTCTTGAAAGACTTGGAATACTCGTTGCACCATGAGCATGGGGAGAACTTGCCTTCTTCTGTCATTTAATTTATGTTGTACCTATAAATTGAATGGCTTCCCCCTGGATAAGTTGCATCAGATACATTCTAGCACTATTTCTATGCATCTGCTATGAAAGCTCTCTTGGTAATCTTTTCCACCTTTAAACTCCTATAGCATTTTTTAGTATCTTTCTTTCCTTTAAAAATATGTATTTTTATTGATTTCAGAGAGTAAGGGAGAGAGATAGAAACATCAATGATGAAAGACAATCATTGATCAGCTGCCTCCTGCATGACCCCCCATTGGGGATAGAGCCCAGAATGCTAGCATGTGGCCTGACCTGGAATGGAATCATGATCTCTTGGTTCATAGGTTGATGCTCAACCACTAAGGCATACTAGCTGGGCTTGAGTATCTTTCTTGATACATCGTATCACATATTGGCTTATAGCTATTGATACATTCTGTAACCTTTCCCTTTTCTCTTTGTCTTTTCATAGAATAGTCTGTGTCATGTTCATCTTCAAAATCTCAGCATGGAACCATGCATATGTAACTGTTCAATAAATAATGGCTGGCCAAAACCGGTTTGGCTCAGTGGATAGAACGTCAACCTGTGGACTGAAAGGTCCCAGGTTCGATTCTGGTCAAGGGCATGTACCTTGGTTGCGGGCACATCCCCAGTTGATGTTGTGCAGAAGGCAACTGATTGATGTTTCTCTCTCATCAATGTTTCTAACTCTCTCTCTCTTCTTCTCTGTAAAAAATCAATAAAAATATATTAAAAAAATAAAAATAAATAAAAAAATAATGGCTGAATGCTGAATAAATAGATGGTTGATTGTCCCTAAAAACCAACTCAATGAACAGCACATAATGCATTCTCAATATTTGCTGTATGGGCAACATTTTCTATAATTTAAACTTCAAATTTTTTTACTGATTTTCTTTCAAACTCAAAATATCTATTATCTTTATGGGAAAAATCTCTGAGAAAATTATAGGCCATTGTAGATAGGATATCTTAACTTATATTTCTGTATTAACCATAGTAAGAATTGAATATTAACTGGCTAATATTAACTATGTGTTAACTCCAATATAGAGGACAACTATTGCATTGCAATGGAAATGTTCATTGCAAAAAATTATCAGAAATAAAATACAGTGCTTGATTAATCAGTGCTCTGACAGTATGCAATGTTCTTGTGGGATGCTTGATTCCCATACTCAAAGACATTTGTCAGCAAGGATGGCAGGTTATTTTTGGTTCATGAAAAAATAATTCTATAAATGATTTTATACTCAATCCAGTTGAACTCTGTTCATTTCTTTTTCAAGTTAGAGTAGAACTTAATATTTTAGGATGCTGAAAACTCTGAACACTAATCTTTTGATTTATTGTGATAAAAATGAATTTGATGAAACAACAGAGGAAGACATACATCACTTTTGAAAAAATTGGGAGTTGTTGCAGAATGTATTTCTATTATGAAATAAATGTAAGAGTTGAGGTTACTTACTATTTATTTTCAGGAAGATCCTTCAATATTTTTAAGAAAAATTATTTGGAAGAACAATGCTACATTACCATCATGTAAACAGCCTTCCTAGAAAGATAATCTTCGGTGAAGTTCACAATGATTTGGTACATGAACATAACATTTTCATGGGTTGGGGGTGAGGTGGATGTATTCATTTAGATTATAAACATCGTAGAATTATCTCGAATTTATTTTTAAGTGCACTGAATAGACAATACGAAAACTCAAATAAGTAATGATTTTTTTCACAACTGTCTCAAATATTTATTTTCCTAAAACAGGTACAGATATTGGAAACTACACATAGGCATTGATGTTTTCTTGACAGATTCATAACCCTACGTTTTCCAGAACTTTACTGCTCAATAGCACTTAATTAGAATACTCCAGTCTATTTATTACTATGTATTATTAATATAGATATGTGCCTAGGAGATGTACAATTTGTAATTATTTTCTCTTTCAAGACATAATAGCTTCACACTGGGCTTGTTGCAGCTACAATATTTCATCTCTGAATTCTCCTTCAAACTTTCTAGGGCTGTGACAGAAATTTGTATTTGAACAGAAAAGCTGTCAAGAAGGGGCTGAGGTACTATCCATCACATTTTTAATTCTGACCATACTTAGATAATACTGAGGTTGGCTGTCCAAGAAACTAAACAAAGATTGAAATTATGCCTTCTGTTCTTACACATTAAAGTTGCACCATTATACCCAATTCAAAAGGACTGTATTACACTCGATTAATTTCCTATTAGTTCTCAGCTATGCAAAATCCACCATGGTGTCATTATGGTTTAGACATGCAACCTTGATTCCAGCATCAAAAAAAAAAAAACCTGTCACTTCTAATAATTTTACAGGAGATTCTACAAATGTAAATCCTTTTTCATCTTGTCATCCTTTCATGTCTTTAATGAGTTTGCTCACTAACAGTGTAGAATCTTAATTTAACTTTCCGAAATATTAACAGCTATTATAATTGAGCATCTCTAGGAGTATACTAATGAAAGTATAGTAAATAGTAATTTATAGTATCTGAAGCATTTGTCTTTAAAAATATCTTGTGACTGTTTAACTAATAAAAGGGTAATATGCTAATTAGACCAGATAGACCAGGCAAAGCCACAGCAGCAGGGGCTGAGGCAGAGGCAGTTAGGAGCTATCAGGCAGGCAGGCAGAGTGGTTGGGGCCATCAGGCCAGCAGGGGAGAGCGCTTGGGAGTGATCAGGCAGGCAAGCAGAGTAGTTAGGGGCAATTAAACAAGCAGTCAGGTGAGCGGTTAGGAGCCAGTCATCCTGGATTGCTAGAGGAATGTCCAACTTCCAGTTTAAACCTGATCCCTGTGGGTCCTGGATTGGAGAGAGTGCAAGCAGGGCTGAGGGAACCCCTCCCCCCACCCTGTGCACCAATATCATGTATCAGGCCTCTAGTATATCAGAAAGAAAACAAAAACAACCATGATCTTGAGATTCATAGCCCAATTGCATATTTTGAGAGAAGGAATCATCTAGCAGATTTGGACAATCTTCAAGTTAAACTCAATCTCTTGTAAAAACAAGCAAACACTGTACACTCAAAAAGCAAAAAAATTAACTAGGGATTACATGTTAAAGTTACATCATGGAAAATTGTTAAACTGTTGGGAATAGGTGTCATGATCAGTCTGATGAGTATTTTTCTCATAAAATATTATCCTGTTTCCCCAAAAATAAGACAGTGTCTTATATTAATTTTTGCTCCCAAAGATGCGCTAGGTCTTATTTTTCCATGAAGAAGAATACAGTACACATTTATTGTTGAACAAAAAAAAAATGAGGTTTATTACCTGTATACAGTACGGTAGCAGTTGTCATCACAAACCAGCTCACTGATTGGCCGCAGCGCAGCCAGAGCTGTTCAGGAAGTGCAAGGTCTCTTTAAATCAGGAGTCAGATGCCTTATGGTAGCTTCGGGGGTCTTTTGTTAGGGGGCTGCCTTATTATCGGGGAGGTCTTATTTTCGGGGGGATGCCTTATATTACAGTGAGAGGCAAAACTGGAAGTAGGTCTCATTTTCAAGGGATGTCTTACTTTTGGGGAAACAGGATAGTATATGCTCTCATAGATGTTTATGCTTTATTGAGATGCATGGACTTTTTGCCATTATTACTGACTTTTGAATCTAATTAAAGTCCCTTAGAATCTATATTTACACCCTTTTATCTCTCTTAACAGCTTTTAATTTGAATGTCTGTAATAAAGTTGACTAAAATTCATGCTATATCAGTAGTAAAAATAATGTCTGCTGTGTTAGATTCAGGTTGAAAGAAGTTGAAATATAACAATGACTCAACACTTTTTATTTTGAACTAAAAACTTGACTATTAATTTTCTAAATATTAATGGAGTAAATTACATTGATTTTTCCTCCATTTCACTGTAGTTGAATTATTTTATAACTATATAGCATCGATTTTTTTTGTATAGAATTAGTTAAACTTATTTGAAGTTCAAGAATCCTACATTTAAGAAATCTTAAGCCTTAGGTATTTGGTTGGAAAGTAACATTATGTAATTCAAGTCTGCCAAGCCACAATGCCAAGTCTTGGCATTAAGATTTTACTGTGAATCTTAATTGCTTCACACTCTGCTTCACCATGGCCCAAGAATTTTTTTTCTATGTATATTGGACACAGAATACGTTATCCATTTCAATCTTTTCTATTACCATTTTAGGGAAGTTGAATTGCTCAAAGTCTGCCAAAGTCAACTTCCAGGGTGGCTGAATTTCAGCATAAGTCATAATGATACATATCCATGTCATTGTGACTACAATTGTGAAAACATCAATTTGAACACTTAAGATATGTGCATTCTGTTGTTTATACATTACATATTAATGAAAGACAAATAAAATTTCTTCCTGAATTTGTTTTATCTCTAAACTAATCAAATGTGCACAAGGGAGACATATGACAAAGCATATTTTATCTTCACAAAGGAAGTAAACTTTTAAGCATCCCTTTATAATTTCTCAAGAAGAGTATTATATTAGCCAAGTATAGCTAACTTTATTAGGTAGAAAAAGCAATACTTGCATAAAAGTTCATTTTATAAAATAATTTAATTTATAGGAATAAAATTTACATGTAATAGTTCAGGAACATAATTATTCAATAAACTGAGGTATTACTGTACTTTAAAAAATATCTCTTTTTCTTTCTTGGAGATTACCATGTGCATTGTCTTTTTATTACATATGATATTTGAAACATTTACAAGTTTTTTTTATTTTTTTCCTTTTAAATAATTAATAATTTAATTAATTAAATTTATCTATTTATTGAAATTATTGGAGTAATATTAGTTAATACAATTATACTCTACAATACACCATCTATATATTGCATTGTGTGTTCACCACCCCAAGTCAACTCTCCTTCAATCAACATTTATCTCCCCTATACCCACTTATACTTCCCCCCACTCCCCTTTTTCTCTGACAATCACCATACATTATATATTTTTTAAATATATTTTATTGATTTTTTACAGAGAGGAAGGGAGAGAGATAGAAAGTCAGAAACATCGATGAGAGAGAGACATCGATCAGCCGCCTCCTGCACGCCCCACAGTGGAGATGTGCCCACAAGCAAGGTACATACCCCTGACCAGAATCGAACCTGGGACCCCTCAGTCTGCAAGCCGATGCTCTATCCACTGAGCCAAACCAGTCTCGGCCATACATTATATTTTGACCTTTTTTCATTGCTTTTCAGAGAGAAAATGGAAGGGAGGAATGAAGGGGAAGAGCGGGAAATATTGACGTGAGAGAGATACATAGATTGGTTGCCTCCTGCATGTGCCTCAACCAGGGGCAGAGAGCAAACTGGCAACCCAGGTACATGTCCTTGACCAGGAATCGAACCCACTACTCTTCATTGTGTGAGCCTATGCTCTAACCACTGAACACCAAAAGGAAGGGCTATTTTGGTCTTTTGAAATATACTTTTCTTCATAACAACATTATATTTAAAATTACCTCTTAGGCAAGTAGTTCCTGGGGGAGAAAGGTGGAAAGCAATTGCTAGAAATGTTGTGAATGGGAGGTAGGTGATTGGGGCAGCAAGGAGAAAAGACAGACCTTTTTGTGAGCAATTGGAGCTGGGAACATTCATGTTTGTAGAGATGGAAGAGATTGAATATTGAGGTGAAACTTCTTAAGATATTGCAAGCTAGATAAATAGTCTAATATGTAGCACCCAATGAAACAAGGATATCATGTACATACCTGTGAATTTCTGGGTCATAAAGTCTCCTTTTATATGTAGCCAGATGGGAAAAGTACCATTTAGAAAACAGAATGTATGCTTTGCTGCTGTGTTCTAAGGGAAAATCAACAATCTCCTCAATGATGAATACCACATTTTTTGTTTCAGAAAAAAAACAAAAAACACATAGTGTACTTTGAGCACTACAATATCCAAACATATGGTACTACATAAGAGAGTAAAGGAAATGTTGAGTTCATGCAGGTAATGTGAAAGAAAGAGTGAAAAGATTCCCATGTGCAGATTAAAGTGAAGAAAATGAGTCTTGGGAGAATGACAGAAAGAAACCTGAAAAGGTAATAGGTTCCTAAGGAAAGGATACAGCCACCAAAAAACTTAGTGACAGCCAACTCCCAGTAAAGTTTTTGAACAGTGATGTTTGATGTTGAATTTTAAGTTTTTCTGTTGTGCTGTAATCCTACTATGTTCCTCCAAATCTTCACTATAAACCTGATACGTGTCCAACACTTGGTAAGTGTTGTTTGTTTGGTAGGAAATGGATTAATGGGGAGAATAGGGTAAAAGATACCCATGAAAAGCATCCGCCTTCCATTTTACAGCCCACTTAAGCAAATTAAGAGACAAAGAGAGTAGTATTGTGATTTAGCTGCTGTATTTGAATATTAAAGAAAGAATGAATCCAGAGGTTAGAGGGCTAAGGGACACACAGCCATTAATCACATGCAAATTACGTGTAGAAAGTGTTCATGTTACTATTAGTAAAAATTCCTATGTGTTTCATGCAATATTTTCCAGCTGAGATTGGCTAACATTAAATGTCATCAAATTATTGAATGTATGAAGGAAGCACTTCTGTCCACTAAGTGCAACTTTATAAATATGGAAACACAAATTATTTTTTTTTAGAGTTTTACTGATTTCAGAGAGGAAAGGGGAAGGAGAGAGAGATGGAAACATCAATGATGAGAGGAATCATTGATTGGCTACCTCCTACATGCCCCTACTGGGGATCAAACCTGCAACCTGGGCATATGCTCTGACCAGGAATTAAACCATGACCTGGTTCATAAGTCAATGCTCAACCACTAAGCTACTGCAGCCAGGCTAACACAAGTTATAAATGTAGTAAATAGCATTTAAAATATTTGAAAATAGGCTTAGTGTAGGTTCTGTGAAAATAAATGCATCAGAGAAACATATACAATTGGATGCTGGAAATCAGATTTTCTGTGAAATTGGATGCAGTATTCAATAATATTTTAGAGCTGAGACTGGTTTGGCTCAGTGGATAGAGCATCGGCCTCTGGACTGAAAGGTACCAGGTTCGATTCCGGTTAAGGGCATTTACCTTGCTTGCGGGCACATCTCCAGTGCTGGGAGTGCAAGAGGCAGCTGATTGATGTCTCTCTCTCATCGATATTTCTGACTTTTTATCCCTCTCCCTTTCTCTCTGTAGAAAATCAATAAAATATATTTAAAAATAATAATATTTTAGAAATTGGAGGTTAAATGTTGCACAGCTATTATACAGTATGTCCCTATTATGAAGAAAAGAAAAACACAAATGGTGTCCCATGTTGTTATGTAGGTTGTTATGCCCATAACATCTGAGTCATCTCATTTTAGAAATCTGATAAAGGAGACAATAACTTAATAATGTAAATTATATATTCCTATAAAGCCAAGTAAATGGATCATAGTACTGGTGTGTGTTCAGATTATGGGATCCTAACTAAGAATATTAGAGCAGACTTGTATTCCATTCCCTAACAGCAAAATAATCACTGCTTCAGGGAAATGTTCTGTTTGGCTCTCATCATTTCTGCTACCTCCACCCATGTGAACAAGAAAGAATTTGGCTGTGACTCTGAGACTGCAGACTATACTTACATGGAAGTGTGTGTGTGTGTGTGTGTGTGTGTGTGTGTGTGTGTGTGTGTGTGTATGGTCTTCCATAGTTGTATATCATCCTGGCTTAATAATCTATTTAAAATATACTTAACTTGAAATATGTAGATAGATAAATTCTAGACCCTTAGCAATACATGGGAATCTAGTTTTACATAATATATGGGGCTGACTCTTCTATTGTCCCATCACACTTTCAGAACGGTTTGTCCTAGTTTCCTCATTTATTGAAACTGTGAATTAGCTGCTTTCCTGAATTGTACTTTTACAAATCTTTCCCCCAATCCACTAACACTTGAGATAAGTTCCATCATTTATCTTCAGTTATGTGTTGTCCTGGCTTGCTGAAACAAACCCCTCCTCTACTATTTGAAGGTCTTGCTTGAACTGCTTACCTTTCTCTCACTTAAATAAATAAATTTCTATTCAAATCTCCTTTTCTGGTTTCTTTCCTTACCAAATTCTTAGGTATTCATTCTCCCCATTGTCCTGGTATCTAGCAACAAATTCTGAGCTTATCAGAAAATTAATATTTCTTATCATTATGAACAGTAGAAAGAGGTCACAAACTACAAACTGTTCAGGGGTATGTACATCAAAAAGGGCATCCTTTTTCATGATCTCTTCCCTCTTTCCTATCTTATCTCCATCAATATATGATAAAAAGTTAAATAATGTAACAAAATAAATATATAATTATTAAATGTCTTACAATTATAAACTGATAGAATATTAAATCTAAATCTTCTACTTTAACTTTCTCATTTTATATCTGAATATATGAGGCTCAGAGGATTACAGTAAATTGCCAATGTCTCAGAGTTAGTGATTGGCAAATCCAAGTCTCAGAACTCATTCATTCTCCTGACACCCAGTTTAATTTTCTTTTTTACTATACCACTGTGCTAAAATAGACTTGAAAACTAAATCTCAAGCAGATGGACTGAAATTGGCTATCACAAAACAGTATAAAATGGGAATAAACATGTGTTCATGTTTGTGGCAATTACTTGAATGACTGAAATAATTGTATTCAGCACATAGCCTAATAAAATATTTTTATTAGTAATATGGAAATAGAAATGAGAATCACTTTCTGAAACAGCCATTCAATATTGATCTCAATAGGTAAAAAAAATGTATCAGAAAAGAACAATATTAATTATAAATGATTTATAAAATACTAGAGGCCCAGTACACAGGCAGGGTCCCTAGGCCTGGCCAGTAATCAGAGCAGATCAGATTTCCTGCCTCCCTTCCTCCTCCTTCCTTCGCACCCTCAGCACCCCACTACTGCAGCTGATAGCCTGCTATGTTCTGTGCCGCTTCCTGGTGGACATCACACGTCATAGTGAGCGATTGAACTCCTGGTGTCCTGGTTGAACTCCCAAAAGAACACTTTCTATATTAGTCTTTTATATATATAGTAGAGGCCCGGTGCATGAAATTCATGCATGGGGGATGCGAGTGTCCTTCAGCAGAGCCTGCTTCCTCTCCAATTTAGGACCCCTACAGGGATGTCTGACTGCCCGTTTAGGCCCGATCCAGGTAGGGTTGGACCAAAATGGGCAGTCGGCCATCTCTCTCACAATCCAGGACTGCTGGGGTCCAATTGCTCACCTGCCTGCTTTCCTGATTGCCCCTAACTGCTTCTGCCTGCCAGCCTGATCACCCCCTAACCACTCCCCCGCCAGCTTGATTGATGCCTAACTGCTCCCCTGCCAGCCTGTTTGCCCCTAACTGCCCTCACCCATGGGCCTAGTCACCCCTAACTGCTCTCCCCTGCAGGCCTGGGTCCCCCAACTGCCCTTCACTGCAGGGCCAATCAACCCCAACTTCCTTCCTCTGCCAGCCTGGTTAACCCTAACTGCTCTCCACTGCAGGCATGATCACCCACAGCTGCCCTCCCTTGCAGGCCTGGTCCCTGCCAACTGCCCTCCCTTTCTGGCTATCTTGTGGTGGCCATCTTGTGTCCACACGGGGGCAGGATCTTTTGACTACATGAGGGCAGTCATCTTGTTTGTTGGAATGATGGTCAATCTGCATATTACTCTTTTATTAGATAAGATAGAGGCCTGGTGCATGGGTGGGGGCCAGCTGGTTTGCCCTAAAGGGTGGGTGTTCCCTTGCGGTTAAGGGGTGGTTTGGGAGAGGGGCCTGTGGTGGTGTTCAGGCTGGCCATGCTCCCCAGCAACCCAAGCCGAGGCTGTGGTATCTGGGATTTATTTATCTTCTACAATTGAAAGTTTGTAGTCCGGAGTGGAGCCAAGCCTTCAGCTTGCTCAGCCATTGAAACTGTGTTGCCTTAAGTGAAGGCCTCCGCCAGTCAGGTTTTGCGGAAAGGTTGCCTTCCTCCAACACAGGGGCAACCTGCTCTCTCTGTGGCCATAGCCATCTTAGTTCAGTTAATTTGTATACTCGCTCTGATTGGCAGGTGGGTGTGGCTTGTGGGCGTGGCTGGTGGGTGTAGCAGAGATAGTATCAATTTGCATATTACTCATTTATTAGATAGGATAGATGATAGGTCTTTATACATAAAAACTCTAATTCACAAACTCAACTTGTAATAGCTTTTGCTGCATAATTAACCACCTCAAAACTTAAGGATTTAATAGTGCAATATCCATCTATATAATTCACAATTCTATAGGTCTATAATTTGGGTTGGAATTAGATAGGTGGGTACATTGGTCTCGGTAGTGCATATTCTGGTCTCTGGCAGCCAGGTAGGAGCTCTACTTCTAGGGACTGGTTGAGTCTTCACTGGATTTATTAGGGAAACTGGGGCATACCTATTATGCAACAGGCTAGCTTGGGTTTGTTCACTCTAGACATGGTAACAAGGAAGACAGCAGAACATTCAAAGCCTCTTGAAACCTAGGCTTAAAAATAGCTCAGTGATGGCTCCAAATGTATTCTATTAGCTTAAATCTCAAGGCCAGTTCAGATTCATGTTGGGGGGATAATATTCTGAAATTTAATGGGAGAAGTTACAACATAATATTTCAAGGAGTTTGGATATAGAGGAGAGAATAAGTGAAATTATTAAAAAATCTATACTACCACCCAAACCATTAACAGCAAGCAACAAGGTACATTCTCTCTCACTTTTTCTCTCTCTTTTTTCCTCTGTCTCTCTCTTCCTCTGTCTCTCTCTCCCTCTGTCTCTCTCTCTCTCTCTCTCTCTCTCTCTCTCTCTCTCTCTATATATATATATATATATATATATGTAAATATCTTTTACATGAATTTTAATTTCCAATTGTTATTGCCATTGATGTTAAATCCTTTATATTACATAATATTATGTTACATGTTTCTTAGCTAGTTACTGTTTCTTAACACATTTTTTGAAATTTTAGAACATCTTTAGATTTATGAAGATAGTGCAAAAAGTTTCCATATACCTCATAGTCTTTATTTCTCAGTAGTGTGGCATAATTTATATAATTAATAAACAAATATTGATACCTTATTATTAATAACAGTATCTACATTATTCAGACTTACTTTGTTTTGTTTGTTTGTATACAGATAAGCTTGAATTTTTAATTTAATAAATATTGTTAATATTATTACAATTGTTCCTCTTTTCCCCCCCATAGCTCCCCTCCACATGGTTCCCACCCCACCCGCTTCCCTTACCTCCCCCACATTGTCCTCATCCATAGGTGTATGATTTTTGTCCAGTCTCTTCCCGCACCCCCCTCACCCCTATTCCCCTGAGCATTGTCAGTCTACTCCATTTCTATGCCCCTGATTCTATTATATTCACCAGTTTATACTGTTCATCAGATTTTCAATTCACTTGAGTTTTAGATTTACTTGTTGATTTGTTATTCCTAATTTTTACCTTCTTCTACTTCCTCTTCTTAAAGAGTACCTTTCAGCATTTTATATAATACAGGTTTGGTATTGATGAACTCCATTAGTTTTTTCTTATCTTTGAAGCTCTTTATCTGACCTCCAATTCTGAATGATAGCTTTGCTGGGTAGAGTAATCTTGGTTGAAGGTTCTTGCTATTCATCACTTTGAATATTTCTTGCCACTCCCTTCTGACCTGAATAGTTTCTGTTTAGAAATCAGCTGACAATTGTATGGGGGCTCCCTTGTAGGTAATTTACTGTTTTTCTCTTGCTGCTTTTAATATTCTCTCTTTGTCTTTTGCTCTTGCCATTTTAATTATGATGTATCTTGGTGTGGTCCTCTTTGGATTTTCTTTGTTTGGGGTTCTGTGCATTTCCTGGACTTGTAAATCTATTTCTTCCACCAGGTGTGGGACGTTTTCAGTCATTATTTCTTCAAATAGGTTTTCAGTATCTTGCTCTCTCTCTTCTTCTGGCACCCCCATAATTCTGATGTTGGTACACTTGAAGTTGTCCCAGAGGCTCCTTACAGTGTCTTCAAATTTTTTTTTTTTTGTTTTGCTTTTTGCTTTTCCAGTTGAGTGTTTTCTGCTTCTTTGTATTTCAAATTTTGATTTGACTCTTGCCTTCCTCTGGTCGGCTGTTAAGTCTCTGTATAATATTTTTTATTTCAGTCAGGGTATGTTTAATCTCTAGTTGGTCCTTTTTCATCTCCTCTTGGGTCTCACTAAATTTATCAACCTTTTCTTGGAAATTCTTGAAAAACCTTATAACCGTGATTTTGAACTCTATATCCAGTTGTTTGTTTTCCTCCATTTCTTTTGTTTGTGATCTATTTGTCTCAGCATTTTCACTGCTTCTCTGAGTTGGTAGAGTAGCTTTGTGTGCCAGGTGTCCCATATGGCCCAGTAGCTCCACCTTCTCAGTTACATGAGGTGGACACTCTTGGTGCACCCCTTTGTGGAATTTGTGTACAGCCTTGTAGTTAAGTCTTGATTATTGTTGGTATCACTCGGGGGAATTGACCTCTAGGCCAATTGGTTTTGAGGATCAGCTGTGTCTTCACTGGGAGAACTTTTATGCTGGAGTCAGCCTTATGAGATAAGACTTACAAAACAGCAAAAGCCTCTGTGGTCAGCTTGTATGAGGCAGAGTCTCGGGACTGAGCAGACAGCCTTGGCTTCCTGTCATTCCTGCCCTATGAGGCCCCTGGGTCTCAGGGTCCCTTGGTAATTGCTGAAGCCCTCTCTGCACACACTCTAGACCTTTGCCTTTCACAGCTCCCCTGAGTTTCCGTGTGCTCCAGGGACCCATGTGATTCTGGGTCCCAAAGTTCTCACCCAAAACTGGTGTTCAGTGCAGTCAGAAATGGGGTTCTGTGCAGTTGGAGTTTCTGTCTCCCTCCCACTAGAAGAAGCCAGCCAGGCGCTCCCCCACCCATCCTCTCCACACATGTGTCTTCATACCTCTGAGTCTCTGTGAGCCCCTCTCTTTCCTTTCAGTTGTATAATTTCCACTCAGCCAGCTTTCCTGTGGTTCTGGATGATGTCCATTCTATCTTTCAGCTGTGGTTTTGAAATTGCTCACCTATGCCGCCATCTTGGTTTCTCTCCCAGATAGGCTGGTTTTACTGAATCTTTTCTAAGAATCAGTTTTTGTTTTCAATGACTTTGATTCCAGTTTTCAATTTCATTGATTTCTGTTCTAACATTTTTGCTTTTTTTTTCTTTATACTCAAATTGCTCTTTCTTCTCCCATTTCTTAGGGTAGTATTTAGATAATCAAGTTTAGATTTTTCTTTTTTTACAATATGTACACTTAATTTTATAAATTTCCCTCCAAGGTCACTTTACTTGCATCCCATAAATTTTGAGAAATTGTATTTTCATTTTGATTTAATTCAAAATATTTTTAAATTTTCTCTTGAGATTTCTTCTTTGATCCATGGATTATTTATGTGTGTATATGTGTATATGTGTTTATACATTTAATTTTCAAATAGCTGAGTATTAACCAGCTAACATTGTTTTTGATTTCTAATCTAATTCCACTATGATTTCATAATATACTTTGCATGACTTATATTCCATTAATTTTTTAAAAGTGTGCTTCATGGCCCACTATGTGGTATATTTTGAATGTTCCATGTGAGATTGAGAAAAATTCTAATGTTGTTGGTTGGAATATTCAATAAATGTTATTTAGATCAAGATGATTGATCAAGATATACAATGAGTGACCAGATTATTAAGCATTCAGAGATCATAATAATCTTGCTGCTCAGTATATATTCTTAGTGATTTTCTGACAACTTTATATATCAATTAAATATGGAAAAATGTTCAAGTCTCTAATTATAATAATGTATTTGTTAATTTCTTCATTCAGTTCTATTGGTTTCTGTCTCATCTATTTTTGTACTTCATTGTTAGTTGCTTACACATTTAGAATTGTTATGTCTTCTTGGGAAATGCACCCCTTTAGCATTATATATGTCCCTTTTTTATCCCTAGTAATTATCCTTCCTGAGATTTACTTTGTCTAAAATTATTATAGCTATTCAAGCTTTCTTTTGATTGAAAGGCATATTTCATTCATCTCTTTACTTTTAACCTATATATTGTGTTTTTATATATAATATCAATTTCTAGTAGACAACATATAGTTGGATGTTTTTAATGTATTTTTATAATCTCTGTATTTTTATTGTTGTATTTAGACCATTAATATAGCTGAATTTCTATCATGATTTTCTCTGTTTTCTAAAGGTTACATAAAATTGAAAATATTCCTCTTTTTAAATTCATACCTAAGAATTTATCTCCAAGTCCATGAATGATTAAAATCAGGTTTTTAAAATTATTCAACAATGTAGGTAAACACTGACATACTGTTTAATTTTCATTTAGTACTATCTTACTCCAAACAAATCCAAACATGGTAATTATGCTGATATCTAATACTAAAACAAATATAAGCATATTGAAGAAGCTTGGAAGATTACAAGAATTACAAAAATGTAATACAGAGACATGAAGTGAGCAAATGAAATGCTGCTGGAAAAATGGTGCTGATAGACTTTCATGACACAGGGTTAGCACAAACCTTCAATTTAAGAAAAGCACAGTATATGGCAAGTGCAATAAAGTGAGGTGTAATAAAATAAGGTATCTATCTATATACAAAACCCTAATATGGAAATAGACTGAATGGCAGAACAGTCTAACAATTAAACAACCAGTCGCTATGATGTGTACTGACCACCAGGGGGCATGCGCAGAACATGGCAGGCATCAGCCAGGTCAGGATGATGAGCAGAGGTGTCAGACCAACATGAGCGCTGATCACTGTCATCAGGGTGAGCCTCTGGTGGTTTCTGAAAATTCTTTGCTCCGGCCTGTCGCAGTCCCACCTGGCACCCGCACCTGCTGCCAGTTTCAGAGCCACCACTCCACCCACAGCTGGCATTGGAGCTGCTGCTCACACCTGCTGCTAGTGCCTGGCTCCAGTTCCAATTGTTCAGCACTGTTAGTGAGTGCAAGTGGCAGCTGCTGGCCTCGATCACCCCTAGGGCTTTTCCATCTCCCCCTGCTCCTGAGGGATGATCAGGGCAGCAGCTGCTGCTTGTACCCACTGATGGCACTAGTCCCACTTGCACTTGCTGCTGGTACTGGACCCAGTTGCTCCACACCATCAGTGGGTGAGAGTGGGGCCAGTGCCATCAGTGGATGGGAGCAGCAGTGGTGGAAACAGGGCTACCACAGCAGGAGGGGCCAGGAGGATGGGTCATGTCCTGCCCTATACCCACTGCAGTCTTGCAGCCCACAGTTCCTTTCAAGGTGCACAAATTTGTGCACTGGGCCCCTAGTGTCTATAGAGTAGTGATGGAAATATTCACTCAAGCATAGGTTTTTGCCTTTTACAACCACTAATTTCTACATCTAATGAATGCTTTTCTCTCCTTAGCCATTACAGATATTCTATGAGCATAATAGCTCTGAAAGTCAACTTTTTAAATAAGTATCATTTTTGTCCAATAGAAGAGGTGACTTGGATGGTTACAAAATAAAAAGGTATTATGCAAAGAAATATGTATGAGCTTGTTTGAATATTTCAATTACTAGGAAGGTAGGCTTATCAATGCTGTTTATTAAACACAAAGATAATTGGCTATATTTTTCCTTTAGTTCATTCTACAGTCTTCTTTATGATATAATTTCATGCACCATTTTCAATTGACAGTAGAGATTTAACAGAAAACATATATAAAACATTTTGATATTTACATTTTTAGCTATTTAAATAAAATGTGATATTGTACTTAAACACAAGTGTTAATAATCTTGTAATGGTATTGCTTAGCATGAAAACATAACATTTGCCCCTGTATCCATTTCATTGCTAATTCAAAATGTTGATTATATATGTCACGGATATAGTGTTTTTTAAATTAAAAAATAAGACTATTTCCATCAATATAGGATAGATGTTCAGAGAAATCCTTGCTAGTAGAGAATATCTTAAAATTCTCTTCCTCTTTGTATGTGTGTGTTTGTATAGTTGCTTTTTATTAAAAACCATGACTAAGCTTTTATTAAATTTAAGTCTCAAATGGCAAGATAGCCATATTACAGAGACAATCAAACTCTGGAGCAGGTGTTTGCCCTGAGGGTGTGTGGAGATCCCCATTTTTGTCTAGAGACTAGATTTTAATGGGATAGGTTTAAGATAAAATAGGTCTGAGGTCAGATGTGAAATCCCTGCATATTTCCTAGAACTTGAAAATTGTGACACAGTCACTGGATGAATTTGGGGGAGGGGGAAAACCCACAGTGGAAAACAGTAGATGCCAGATCAGTTTAAATCTTTATTCTTTTAACAATAATGTTGACAGTTTCCCTAAATATTTGAAACAAAACAATCAAGACAGTAAACAATTAGGTAAGGCATACTTCAGAAAACCATGACTCCAGTAATACATGGGCTCTGTATGACTTTAAAAAAATTAAGATGTTCCCCTGATATTAAAATAATAGTGACATACAATGATTAAATGAAGCAATGCATATGAAACAATGACCTGCAAACTCTTATGCATGGTGTAAAATGTATTTTAGATAGTGAACATGCATCAAATTAAGCAGGATCCCGTAACCAATGTCACACTCCTTGTCACGTGAAATACTAAAATAAGTCTGAAAGTTATTTCTATAGATGTTTTATTCAAAGATCATAATTGCCACTGTGTGACTAACATTTCTCAAATTCTGACTGAAACTAAATTTAGATATATAAAGCAACATACAATAAATCATTAAAGTTCCAATGTACCACATGACTTTTTAGGGTGTGCTTTGGTAAACAGTAATATATCAAAAGATAGACACATATTTTACATATGTATTTGCATTTCACATCTATTGCAGCTTAAGAGAGAAAAAAGAGTAAATAAAAATGATGGTTAGAAGTGTTGATGTATTGGTCTACTATCCTAACTTCATCAACGGAGAGAATTGCATTGCTATCCCAAAAGGTAAAACCATAATATTTAATTCCTATAATTATGCTGTTTAGTATGCAAATATGTAAAGTGAAAGATGTCTTGAGTTTCTGGAAGAGACAATATCAGTGTGAAATAAATGTATTCACACTAATGCTCCTAGATACAAAGCAGGGCACGAATCTTCACCAATTATAATTACTCATACTTCAGGGAAATAATATCATTTTAGCTAATGAAGTAAAATGCCAACAAAGAAAATGGAACCTATTTATAAAGCTTTGGCAGAACCCCTGAAAAAGATGTTTTAAAAATGAAATGTTGCCGAAACCGGTTTGGCTCAGTGGATAGAGCATCAGCCTACAGATTGAAGGGTCTCAGGTTCAATTCCGGTCAAGGGCATGTACCTTGGTTGCAGGCACATCCGTAGTAAGGGACATGCAGGAGGCAGCTGATAGATGTCTCTCTCTCTCTCTAGATGTTTCTAATTCTCTATCCTTCTCCCTTCCTCTCTGTAAAAAATCAATAAAATATATTTTTAAAAAATGAAATGTTATAGTCAGCCTGGTTTAAAACCCCATTATCTGCTGTTTCAATTTCTGCGGTTTCAACTACCCACAATCAACCACAGTCTAAAAATATTAAAAGGAAAAAATCCATAAATAAACAATAATTTTTATTTTTATGTTTTAAACTTTTATTTCTCAAATACAGTTTACATGCAATAGTATTTTATGTTAGTTTCAGGTGCACATCACAGTGGTTAGATAATAGACTTTTCAAAGTGTATTCCCACCAATATTTGCAGGACCCAGATGGCACCATACATAGTTATTACAATGTTATTTATTATATTCCCTATGCTGGGCTTTCCATCCCTGTTACTGTGGATTCTAAGGAACAAAATAAATGTACATACAAAATTGAAACAGACTCATAGATACAGAGAACAGACTGATGGTTGCCTCAAAGGAGGGAAGTTGGGGGACTGGTGAAAAACTTGAAGGCATTAAGAACAAAAAATTGATAGTAACAATTCATAAATTTTCAATTGTGCACTGTTCTTCATAATTCACTTCATCTCATCACATAGGCATTGTTATGTTGCATTTTCATAAGAAGAAGGATGGTGAGTACAGTACAATAAAATATTTTGAGTAAGAGATCACATTCACATCACTTTATTGCAGTACGAATATTATTATAATTATTCTATTTTATTAATTTTTGTTGATAATACCTTACTGTGCCTAATTTATAAATTAAATTTTGTCATAAGTATGTATGTGTAGGAAAAAAATAATAACACATAAAGTTTGGTGTTATCTGTGGTTTTAGGCATTCAGGGGGGATCTTAGAAGGTGTTCTCTACAGATAAGGGGGGAACTATTCTAATCAGCTTTGAGGAAAATATATTTATGCAAAAACTACCACTTTTCTCTCACCAAAAGTCACATTAAGTAATATACAATAACTGTTGTGGATAAAAAACATTTAGTTTACAATAGTTTACAAAATTCACTATTCTGGAAGAAACCATGTGGCTTTAATGATATTGAATCCAATCATAAATCTGATATTTTAATTTGAATACTGAATAAAAATCCCTGAAACTATATCTTTAATGTAGTTACTATTAAATTATACACAATTTTTCCTTCACTGAAGTTGTTTAAACATAAATGTGGATGATTAAACAAATACATTTTTGCAGGAGGATTTCAAAATGTCCCTGAATCTGTATTGGGGATTTAAGTTCTGGACAACATTTATTTTCTTTGAACTTAACCTGTGTGTGCTGCTTTAATGAAAAAAAAAAATAACTATTTCTGTCATGCTTAGATGTAATAACAACATCTGGATCAATAATCTTTGAGAAATCTGGAAAATGACAACAGAATTCAGACAGCTCAAATCCACTAATTTCCTAAAATGCGAAAAAATAGATGTTCCTTTTTCACAATGGGTTTGCCACCAGAACACAGGTGTCGTGAAAACCCCCATTAACTGAAACCCAAGATAGGAAAGGAAAAGACTCACATCAACATCGTCATTGGACACGTAGATTCCGGCAAGTCTACCACTACAGGCCATCTGATCTACAAATGTGGTGGGACCGACAAAAGAATCATCGACAAATTTGAGAAGGAGGCTGCTGAGATAAGGAAGGGCTCCTTCAAATATGCCTGGGTCTTGGATAAACTGAAAGCCGAACGGGAGGGAGGTATCACCATTGATATCTCCCTGTGGAAATTCAAGACCAGCAAGTATTCTGTGACCATCATTGGTGCCCCAGGGCACAGAGACTTCATCAAAAACATGATTACAGACACATCTCAGGCTGACTGTGCTGTCCTGATTGCTGCTGCTGGTGTTGGTGAATTTTTTAAATTTATTTGTTAATATATTTTATTGATTTTTTACAGAGAGGGAGAGAGATAGAAAGTCAGAAACATCCATGAGAGAGAGACATACATCAGCTGCCTCCTGCACGCCCCACAGTGGAGACATGCCCGCAAGCAAGTACATGCCCCCGACTGGAATCGAACCTGGGACCTTTCAGTCCGCAAGCCGGCGCTCTATCCACTGAGCCAAACCGGTCTCAGCGTGTTGATGAATTTGAAGCAGGCATCTCCAAGAATGGACAGACCCGTGAGCATGCCCTTCTGGCCTACACACTGGGTGTGAAACAGCTGATTGTTAGTATTAACAAAATGGATTCAACTGAGCCATCCCACAGCCAGAAAAGATACCGGGAAATTGTTAAAGAAGTCAGCACCTACATTAAGAAAATTGGCTACAAAATGACACAGTAGCATTTGTGCCAATTTCTGGTTGGAATGGTGACAATATGCTGGAGCCAACTGCTAATATGCCTTGGTTCAAGGGATGGAAGGTCACCCGTAAAGATGGCAATGCCAGTAGAACCACACTGCTTGAAGCTCTGGATTGCATCCTGCCACCAACTCGTCCAACTGACAAGCCCCTGCATCTGCCCCTGCAGGATGTCTACAAAATTGGCGGTATTGGTACTGTCCCTGTGGACAGAGTAGAGACTGGTGTTCTCAAGCTCGGCATGGTGGTCATCTTTGCTCCAGTCAACATTACAACTGAAGTAAAGTCTGTTGAAATGCACCATGTAGCTTTGAGTGAAGCTCTTCCTGGGGACAATGTGGGCTTCAACGTCAAGAACGTGTCTGCCAAAGATGTTCGCCGTGGCAATGTGGCTGGTGACAGTAAAAATGATCCACCAATGAAAGCAGCTGGCTTCACAGCTCAGGTGATTATCCTGAACCACTCAGGCCAGATCAGTGCTGGCTCTGCACCTGTGCTGGATGGTCACACAGCTCACATTGCTTGCAAATTTGCTGAGCTGAAGGAGAAGATTGATCGTCGTTCTGGGAAAAAGCGGGAAGCTGGCTCCACGTTTTTGAAATCTGGTAATGCTGCCATCATTGATATGATTCCTGGGAAGCCCATGTGTGTTGAGAGCTTCTCTGACTACCCTCCTCTGGGCTGTTTCACTGTTCGTGACATGAGTCAGACCGTTGCTGTGGGTGTCATCAAAGCAGTGGACAAGAAGGAAGGCTGGAGCTGGCAAAGTCACCAAGTCTGCCCAGAAAGTTCAGAATGCTAAATGAATATTTTTCCCAACACCTGCCACCCTAGTCTTAATCAGTGGTGGAAGAACGGTCTCAGAACTGTGTGTCTCAATTGGCCACTTAAGTTTAATAGTAAAAGACTGGTTAATGATTACAATGCATCATAAAACCTTAAGAAGGAAAGGAGAATGTTTTGTGGACCATTTGGTTCTTTTGTGTGTGTGGCAGTTTTTAAGTTATTAGTTTTTAAAATCAGTACTTTTTAATGGAAACAGCATGACCAAAAAGCTGTCACAGATTTTTGAGACTCCTTAAAATAACAAAGCTTAAAAAAAATAGATGTTGACATTTAAGGTTGGGTGGGTAGAAAGAGATCAACCAAAGAGCTTGTATGCATATATGTATAATCCATGGACACAGACAATAGGGTGGTGGAGGCCTGGAGGGGAAAACAGGGCTAGAAGAGATTAATGGGGGGAAGAAGGGACATATATAATAGTTTCAACAATAAAGATTTAAAAAGTAAATAAAAAACATCTGTAATACTATAAACAATAAAATATACAACAAATAAAAGGAAACATTATTTTAAAAAATGGAATAAACAATGTTTCTACCCCCAAGATAATTAAATAAAATAAAAAAATGAATAAAGACCTATTTGAAATGAAACTAGCTTAAATATAAGCATTAAAATATAAAATAATATGTTGAGAGAAAAAAAATGGCGGCAGAATAGATGGACATGTATGGAACCTTATCGCTGGGCAGATGGAGAGAGCAGCTGAGAGTCACACTGGTAGTGTTTGTTGGCAAGTTAAGAGTCAGTTGTCCTCCAGGAAAATGTTGGGGACTGCTGGATAGGGCTCCTCTGACCAGGCAGCCCCACTGCCATGGGTTTTTGTCTGCCTGGAGCCCCAGCGTGAACATGGAGACCATGCCATCTTGTAGGGGGGAGTGGATGTCTACAGCAGTCTGAAAAACTACAACCGCAGCACCCACCAAATCGCCAGGGGACCCAGAACACTACTCTCCAATCAGCATAAACACTCAAACTGAGAAGAGCTCCACAGAAAGGTCAGATTTCACCTGGGATAAGGTGAGGTCTCCTGTCCCACAGAACAGAGACGTGCACACTGTGGGAACTGGACTGGGGCAAAGCTGCTTCTAGAGAAATCCGCGGATGCAGGGCAGGGTGTGGTCCCTAAATGTGGAAGGGGACCCTCAGAGCTATTAACAGAGGGGAGCTCTAGAAAGCAACCCATTTTGATCTGAGGCAGAAGGACAGCCTGGGAGTTATTACAGTGTCCCAGCTGCTTGAACAGGAGCGAGGGAAAGAGCACATACAGCACTCTTTCCTCTTCAGACCCTGGTGTCTGATTGCTAAGCCTAATACATAGGAACACGCAATTGGAGACATCCTGAGAGACTGCAGGGGAAGGGTGTTTTTCTGGAACCTGGGGATCAGAGTGCAGCATAACAATCAGAGAATCAGCTCTGAGGCAATCCATCCCCACAAACTGGTATTGAGTACCACGGAGTAGCAGGACCTAAGCACAGGCTAGAGAGGGCCCATGCTTAGTCTCAGAGGTCAATTCCAAAACATTGCCACCAAGCAGATGATTCACAAATTGACTCTCGCATAATCACAAAAGAATAGAGATTAAGACGCACCTCAGCAGTGGAACGCAGGGAACTGCAATATGCTCCTGACTGGGAAACAGGAGTGCCAAACAGAATAGTGGAAGTGAATGATCTCCATTACTGCCCATTCTATTTTTTTTATTTTTATTATTATGATCCTTGTCATATTACAATTAAAAAACTTTTTTCTTTTCTCCTCAATTTATTTTACCTTTTTAATTATTACATTTTTACTTTCAACTGGTATTATTACTACTACTATTTTACCATTTTGGAAAAAAAACAAGTCTCATTTTATTTTCTCTTTATTTTACTTTGGGATTAGAGTTCTACATTCTATTTTCATCTTTCGTTTAGCATCATTTTACTCTATCTCAACTCTAACTTTATGCCAACACTCCCTTCCTAACTTTTCACATCTTGTTGTCTTGTTTCTCTTTCCCTTTTCCAACTTTAGATTCTCCCTATTCATTCTTTATACCTGGTTAAAATTTCACCCCACTTTATATATCTAATTTCAAATCCCCTACTCCAAGTCCATATAAACCTCTCTCTTCTTGTATTCACTATCCAAAAAATTGTTTTTCTCTATGTGCTTTTGTTGTTATTTGACTGAACGGTGAATATATCAATTTTTTATACTTTTTTATGAGACTGTTTTTGCTTATTCTACTGTTTTTTGTTTTTTGTTTTTTTTGCTTTTTGTTTGCTTTGTTTTGGTTTGTTTTTTACCTCTCTTTTTCCTCACCTCCCTTGATATTAGTTGTTATTTGTAGTTTGTATTAATCTCCAAGTACTGGTTGCTGGCATTTGTTGGGATTAGTGGCTGGTCTATTGAGGTTTTCCCCTCAAATATATATAATTTGTTCCCTTTTTCTCTCCTATTCTCTTTCTTTTCTCTCTTACTTTTTTCTCTTTCTCTTTTCTTCTTCTTTTTTTTTTAATTTTTATTTATTGATTTTTCTCCCTTCTCCCAATTTGATTTTGGTACTTCTTTCCTTTATTTTTTCCTCAACATTCTCTTCTTTGTTCTCTACTTACGACTAATTTGTCTTTCATTGGTGGTCACCTTTTTGTGGTTATTAACATCATAAATACATTTCTGTTCAGTGCCTTGTGTGTTGTATCTGGTCGTGTTGTAGTTTGTGCCTTTAAGTCAATGTAGGAGAGGGAACTACATAACCAGACACCCAGAAAAGAAAGACCATGGGCAGATGACAAAACAGCCTGCATATGAAAGAAAAGCAGGTATCACCAGAAAAGAAAGTAAATGAAATAGAAGCAGAAATAAACCTGCCAGAGAAAGAGGTCAGATAAATGGTCATAAGGTGGCTGAAAAGAATGGAAGACAAAATGGACAATATGAGTAAGAACCAAGAAGAAATGAAGAAGAGCCAAGAGGAAATGAATAAGAACCAAGAAGAAATGAAGAGTAATCAAGAATAAATGAAAAATGTCATCACTGCTGTAAAGAACTCAATAGAAAGCATCAAAAATAGACTAGAAGAAGCAGAGGACCACATCAGAGAGCTAGAACAAAAGGTAGGAAAAAATACCCAAGTACAGCAACTTCTAGAAAAAAAAAATTAAAAAGCAAGAGGAGAGCCTAAGAGAACTTTGGAAAAACATGAAACAAAACAACATCTGCATAATTGGGGATCCAGAAAGAGCAGAAACTGAGTAAGAAATGGCAAAACTGTTTGAAGAAATAATGACAGAAAACTTCCCTGATATAGGAAAGAAAAAACCCACACAAATCGAAGAAGCTCACAGAGTCCCAAGCAAAATGAACACCAAAAAAAAAAAAAACCGACATTAAGGCACATTATAATTAAATTGGCAAACACCAACGAAAAAGTAAGACTCTTAAAAGAGGCCAAGAGAAACAGAAAGTTACCTACAAAGGAACCCCCATAAGACTAGCAACTGTTTCTCAGCAGAAACTCATCAGGCCAGAAGGGAATGGAATGAAATATACAAAGTCATGCAAAGGAAGGGTTTGAAACCAAAAATACTGTATCCAACAAGGCTTTCAATCAAAATTGAGGGTAAAATCAGGAGTGTCACAGATAAAAAAGAACTAAGGGAATATATTACCACCAAAGAAGCAATGCAAGAAATGTTAAAGGGTCTGCTGTAAAAAAAAAAGAAAAGAAATAAGAAGCAAAGAAGGAACTCGGGGGTAAAAACTAAAATTGGTGACAGATAATTACATATCAATAGTAACTTTAAATGTAAACAGAATAAATGCTCCAATCAAAAGATATAGAGTAATCAATTGGATAAAAAAAACATGATCCATATATCTGCTGTCTACAAGAAACCCATCTCAGAAAAAGAGATGCACACAAACGGAGGGTAAAGGGATGCAAGATGGTGTTTCAGGCAAATGGAAATGAAAAAAAAAACTGGGGTTGCCATACTTATATTTGACAAATTAGATCTCAAAGTGAAAGACATAATAAGAGATAAAGAAGGCCACTTCATAATACTAAAGGGAACAATCCAATAAGAAGAAATAACTCTGGTAAACATATACACACCCAATTCAGGAGCACCTAAATACATAAAAAAAAAAAAAACTTCTGGAGGATATTAAGGGAGAGATTGACAGCAATACAATCATAGTAGGAGACTTTAATACTCCACTGTCACCACTAGACAAATCTTCTAAAAAACAAATCAGCAAAGAAACATCAATCCTAAATGACTCACTAAACCAGATGGAATTAATTGACATCTACAGAACATTTCACCCCAAAGCCATAGAATATACATTCTTCTCCAGTGCACATGGGTCATTTTCAAAGATAGACCATATGTTAGGTCATAGGAAAAGTCTCTTCAAATTCAAGAAGATAGAAATCATATCAAGCATTTTCTCAGATCACAGTGACATAAAACTGGAAATCAACTACAATAAAAAACATTACAAAGAAATCAAACACATGGAGAATAAATAGCATGCTATTAAATAATGACTGGGTAACCAGAGAGATAAAGAAAAAAATGAAAAATGTCATGGTAACAAATGACAATGACAACACAACAATCCAATTTATAGGACACAGTGAAAGCAGTCTTGAAATTCAAGTTCATAGCTCTACAAGCCTACTGCAAAAAAGAGGAAAAAATGGTAGTAAATGACCTAACCCTACAACTCAAAGAGCTAGAAAGAAAGCAACAATAAAAGCCCAATGTATGCAGAAGGAAGGAAAAGTAAAGATCAGAGTGAAGATAAACAACATGGAGACCAAAGAAACAATTCAAAAGATCATCAAAACCAAGAGCTCGTTCTCTGAAAGGATGAACATGATTGATGGACCTCTAGCCAGGCTCACCAAGAAGCAAAGAGAGAAGACCTGAATAAACAAAATCAGAAAAGAAAGAGGAGAAATAACAAGAGACCCCACTGAAGTGCAAAGTATTATTAAACAATACTATGAACAGCTCTATTCCAACAAATTGGACAATCTGAAATAAATGGACATATTCCTAGAAAACTATAACCTTCCAAAACTCAATCAGGAAGAATCTAAACATCTCAATAGTCCAATAACTATGGAAGAAATTGAAGCAGTCATGAAAAGCTTCCAGCAAACAAAAGTTCGGGACCAGATGGCTATACAGTAGAGTTTTACCAAACATTCAAAGAAGAATTAAAACCTATTCTCCTCAGAATATTCAAAAATATTCAAGAAGAAGGAACACTTCGAATTCATCACCCTAATAGCAAAACCAGATAAAGACAACACAATGATAGAGAATTACAGGCCATTTTCTCTCATGAACATTAATGCCAAAATCCTTAACAAAATTCTAGCAAATCAAATCCAGCAGTGCATCAGAAAGATCATACATCATGACCAACTAGGATTCATCCCAGGAATGCAAGGATAGTACAATATCCCCAAATCAATAAATGTGATACATCACATAAACAAATTGAGACATAAAAATCACATAGTCATATCAATTGATGCAGAAAAAACATTTGACAAAATCCAACACGCTTTCTTTATAAAAACTCTCAGTAAGGTAAGAATAGAAGGATCATACCTCAACATCATAAAAGCCATATACTATATGATAAACCCACAGCTAACATCATACCCAATGGGCAAAAACTAAAATCATTTCCCCTAAGAACAGGAACAAGATAAGGATGCCCACTCTCAACTCTCCTATTCAACATAGTACTGGAAGTATTAGCCATTGCAATTAGACAAGAAGAAGAAATAAAAGGCATCCAAATTGGAAAAGAAGAAGTAAAGCTGTCCTTATTTGCAGATGACATGATATTGTGCATAAAAAACCCAAAGGACTCCATTCCAAAACTAACTGACTTAATTAATGAATTCGGCAATGTAGCAGGATACAAAATTAATGCTAAGAAGTCTGTGGCATTTCTATACACTAATAGTGAAATTACAGAAAGAGAGACTAAAAAGCAATCCCATTTACCATCGCACCAAAAAAATTAAGATACCTAGGAATAAACCTAACTAAGGAAGTAAAAGACCTATAGGCAGAAAACTACAGGACACTAAAAAAAGAAATAGAGGAAGAAATAATCAGATGGAAGGCCATACCATGCTCATGGATTGGGAGAATCAACATCATTAAAATGTCCATACTACCCAAAGCAATCTGTAGATTCAATGCACTACCCATTAAAATACCAACAACGTATTTCACAGACCTAGAAAGAACTCTTCAAAGGTTCATCTGGAACAAAAAAAATACCATGAATAACCACAGCAATCTTGAGAAAGAAGAATAAAGTAGGTAGGATCTCAATACCAGATTTCAAGCTATATTACAAAGCAACTGTTCTCAAAACAGCCTGGTACTGGCACAAGAACAGACATATAGATCAATGGAATAGAATAGAGAATCCAGATACCCACCCAAAGGACTATACTCAATTAATATATGACAAAGGAGGCATGTACATATAATGGAGCCAAGTCAGCCTCTTCAGTAAATGGTGTTGGGAAAATTGGACAGATACCTGCAAAAAAATGAAACTGGACCACCAACTTACACCAAATACAAAAATAAACTCCATATGGATACAGGACTTAAACATAAGACGGGAAACCATAAAAATACTAGAGGAATCCACACGCAGCACAATCTCAGACGTATGCTGAAAGAACTTCTTCACTGATACTGCTCCAAGGGTAATGGAAGCTATAGAAAAAATAAACAAATGGAACTACATCAAAATAAAAATCTTTTGCACAGCAAAAGAAACCATCAACAAAACAACAAGAAAGCCCATGGTATGGGAGAATATATTTGCAAATGTTATCACTGATAAAGGTTTAATCTCCACCATCTACAGCCAACTTATACAACTTAATAAAATGAAGATAAATTATCCAATATAAAATGGGCAACAGACCTAAATAGAACCTTTTCAAAAGACAACAGAAGGAAGGTCAAGAGACCTATGAAAACATGTTCAAAGTCACTAATTATCCAAGAGATGCAAATCAAATGACAATGCAATACCATCTCACACCTGTCCGAATAGCAATCATCAACAAATCAACAAACGACAAGTGTTGGCGAGGATGCGGAGAAAAAGGAACCCTTGTGCACTGTTCGTGGAAATTCAGACTGGTGGAGCCACTGTGGACAACAGTATGGAGTTTCAAAAAAAAAAAAAACACCTAAAAATGGAACTCCCATTTGACCCAGCAATCCCACTCTTAGGATTATATCCTAAGAAAGTAGAAACACCAATCAGAAAGATTTATGCACCCTTATGTTCATAGCAGCACAATTTACCATAGCTACAATTTGGAAGCAGCCTAGATGTCCGTCAGCAGATGAATGGATCAGAAAACGATGATATGTCTACACAATGGACATCTATGCTGCCATTAAAAAGGAATTCTTACCTTTTGCAGCAACCTGGATTGAACTGGAGAGCCTTATGCTACATGAAATAAGCCAGTGAATGAAGGAGAAACACCATGATATCACTTATTTGTGGATAATAAAGAACATTATAAACTGATGAACAAAAGGATAGATACAGAGGCAGTAAAGCATCCAACAGTCTGTCAAATTACAGCAGGATGATTAAGGAGAGGTGGGGTAGATAAGAGATCAACCAAAGGACTTGTATGCATGCATATAAGCATAACCAATGAACACAAGATCCTGGTGTGTTGGGGTATGCCTGGGAGGCGGGGGATAATGGGAAGATATGTATACATGCAACACAACAAAAAAATTAAAAATTTAAAAATTTAAAATTAAATAAAAATAAAATAATATGTTGATCACCAGGACTAAGACCTCATGGCAAACTAGTACAGTTTATTTTGCAATTACAAGAAAATTTCAAACGTAATGAAAGGCAGAGAAAATAGTAAAACCGAACTTCATGAGTTGTAATGTGGTTTTGCCAGTGACCTAGACCACAGGATTTGCCTGTTCCCTCCCCTGTTGCTTCAGTCTTTGGTTTATTTTGACAGAAAGGTCTGCTGGCTTGAAGTTGGAATTTAAGACTGACACTACATGGCAGATGATCACCTCCTGTGCACTTGTGCCACAAAGGAGGGCTTTGTATGAACTATTCTTCTGCTCTAGTTTCTCATGAGCACGTTTGGTAGAGACCTATGAACAATGCCTTTGAGTGCAAACTCCTTTTGTCTGGGCTCCCTATACCTCACACACTGAATTAACAGCCTCTGCTTGTTTTCCAACAATTTGTTAAGATTTTAGCTTTTATTTTCTTATGACTTTGTATGCAGCCACCTGCTCCTCTTATGCTCTGTCATAGGTAAACCAATCTACATATCTCATCTCTCTTTGAAGAGGCTTATCCCTTTTTCATATTTAGGCTACTTGGGTGGTGTGAAACTTCAGATCTCTGATGACTCAAGAAAAGTTCAGCTTTTGTAGTTCACCTGTGTTTTTTTTCTTAACATTAGTGTGGGAGCAACACTCTTCCAGTTGTCTACATGTTAAATGGCAAGAACAATTAAAAGCCCATTGCTTTATATTTAAAATGATCCACAATTCATCAATGTGGATTTTAATGGGATGATGATGGTATTTTGGTTATGAAGCCATAATGACCTTTTGTGTGATGCATAAGGCTTTTTTAGAATATAAATATGCAACAAAGAGCTCATGAGATATTGTGATGTAAGAAAAATATACTTGGTCTTAGTCCTTGGCTCCTGACCAGAGCTCCTAAAACCCTTATGATTTCCTAAGTGATAAGAGCAGTAAGAGCATCTTGTGTTTGAAAGTTTTATTTTTGTCCCTAGTTCTGAAAAAATTTCAAAACTCCATAGTGATAAATGTGAAAGGAGAATCTTTAGATATTCATAACAATCTCCTTTCAACCACAGCTGAGTTTATGTTAATGATGTTTCTTTTAGACCACCCCTAAGGGTCCAAACAAGTGATTAGAAGGCTGACATTTTCAGCCTCACATTGTGACCTCCAGAGAGGAGAGATAGGCTGGAGATTCAATGAATCACCATGGCCAATTATTAAATCAATCATGCCCCAATAATGAAGCCTCCATAAAAATCCTAAATGAAGAGGTTCAGAGCAATTACACATTGGTGAACACATCCACATACTGGAAGGGTGGCATACCCAGAAAGCAAATGGAAGCTATGTGCCTCTGCTGTGCACTGCTTCCTCAAACCCTGCCAACCAGGGCTGCAGAGTATACTCCAGAATCAGTGCTCCTGTATGTCCCTGGAACCAGTGTCCCTACATATGCCCAGATCCAGTGCCACCACATGCCCCTCTCAACCAGAGTTCTTACCCTTATCTATAGATGAATGTCTTTCTCCACTCAAGCCAGTTCATAAAGTCTGGAGAAGGTGACTGCTCTTTCAAATTTGAAGATACCAGTACAAAATAATAAGGAACACAAAACAAACAAGGAAACCAAAAGAATACAATAAATTTCCAGTAATCAACTCCCAAGAAATTGAGATCTACAAATTAACTGACCAAGAATTCAAAATAAATGTTAAGGTCATCAAGCTGTAAGAAAATATAAATAGACAACTCAGTGAAATTAGAACAAAAGAAAAAGGGGCAGAACATGTATTTAAAAGTAATAATGGCTAAAATATTATCAAATCTAAGGAGGGAAATGCACATCCACATTCATGAAGTTCAAAGGCTTCCAAATAAAATCAATCCCAAAGAAGACTACATGGAGACCCATTATAGTAAATTATCAAAAGTCAAGGACAGAGACAATTAAAAAAAAGTGAGAAAAAATGTATTCATCACACATAAGGGAACCCTCATAAGACCATGAGTTGATTTCTGAACAGAAACCTTGCCAGCCAGAAGATACTGTAGTGGGATGATATATTCAAAATAGGAAGAAAAAAAAAGCAATGCTGCCAAACAAGAATATATCTCAAACAGACTGTAAATTACAGCAGGAAGGTTAAGGAGACATGGGGTAGATAAGAGATCAACCAAAGGACTTGTATGCATGCATATAAGCATAACCAATGAACACAAGACACTGGGGGGTTTGGGGTATGCCTGGGAGGGGGAGGCAATGGGAAGATATGTATATATGTAACACATTAATAATAAAAAATAATCGATAAAATGAAATACCTATTGGAGGAGTAGAAAAAGATTACAAGAAAAAAAAAAAGAATGTATCTCAGATATATTATCATTCACTCTTGGTTCCAGTCTAAAAAGTGATACTATGGCTGACTGTATGGCAAAGTCAAAAGTAAAAGAGCTGAGGCTACAGTATCAGGCAACTTTCCAGATTATTGACAGTAGTTATGTGATGGAAAATATGGCAGAGTGGGGAGTGATGTCATACCTGCAGGCTTAATGGTCCATTGTTGTTGTTGATTGGTTGAATGACCTTTTAATTATAACTTAAGTAGCCAGGAGTCTTTATTTATGGAAGGTTTCTAAGACTGCAATTTTTCACATGCATTCTTATAGCATTATCTACTTTATAGCACTGTATCACTGTTCGATTTCTGGCTTTCTCTGAAAGAGATTGTAAATACTGGGTTGCAAAGTTATTGATCCTCAGAATTCAATATGATGATAAAAAAATTCCAGTATTTGCCAACATATATATTCTGTTTCTATGGTGAGAAGTCATACAATATTTATAGAAAAAGAAAAGTATAAATACATTTAATTTTACAGTTCATAGGATAATACTATTATAGTAGGCAGCTAGTTAGATATTAACAAAAGAGAAGAGAGCCAGACATATAATTAAGCTGGATTAACTATCAAGGGGCAGCTTCCCAGATACCCTTAAGGAACAACCACATCTTCCACCAAAGGGACAATCCAAAGTAGGCAGGAAAGACCTGCTTTCCAATCTCCACAGTGAACAACTGGCCCCTTCTATAGATTACTGGAGAGGGGGGGAGAGGGAGGGAGAAAACAGTAAAGGAGAAATTCTTCTGATGCGGTATGTGCAGTAGAAGCCAAAATAGTAACTATAAAGGGGAAGAGTCTAGCCTGGGAAAATCTGGGGAAAGGATCAGATAGTATAAGGGCACAGAACCCCAGAATATCCAGGAAAGGGATTGGGTAAGGAGAGGGCTCAGCACAAGCCTGCAAAGAATTAGGGAAATGATTGCATAGTTTTAAAGAAAGCCTACCCCTTCCCAAGCCCAAGATAATATAATAAAATCTTATCCAAAAATGTGATAATATAAGGAGCCTCTGGGACAACTTCAAGTGTACCAACATCAGAATTATGGGGGTGCCAGAAGAAGAGAGAGAGCAAGATACTGAAAACCTATTTGAAGAAATAATGACTGAAAACTCCCCACACCTGGTGGAAGAAATAGGTTTACAAGACCAGGAAGTGCACAGAACCCCAAACAAAAGGAATCCAAAGAGGACTACACCAAGACACATCATAATTAAAATGGCAAGAGCAAAAGACAAAGAGCGAATATTAAAAGCAGCAAGAGAAAAACAGTTCATTACCTACAAGAGAGCCCCCATACAATTGTCAGCTGATTTCTCAACAGAAACTCTGCAGGCCAGCAGAGTGGCAAGAAATATTCAAAGTGATGAATAGCAAAGCTATCATTCAGAATTGGAGGTCAGATAAAGAGTTTCACAGATAATAAAAAAAAAACTAAAGTAGTTCATCAACACCAAACCAGTGTTACATTAAATGCTGAAAGGTACTCTTTAAGAAGAGGAAGAAGAAAAAGGAAAAGATAAATTTTATGAACAAAAAATACATATCTATTAACAAGTAAATCTAAAAATTAAGTGAATTAAAAATCTGAACAGAATAAACTGGTGAATATAATAGAATCAGGAGCATAGAAAGGAAGTGGACTGACAATTCTCAGGGGGAAAAGGGTGAGAGTGTAGGGAGAGACTGGACAAAAATCATACACCTATGAATGAGAACAATGTGGGGGGCGGGGAGTAAGGGCAGAGGGAGGGATGGGAGCCAGGTAGAGGTAAGCTATGGGGGAAAAAAGAGAAACAAATGTAATAATCTGAACTATAAAAATTTATTGTTAAAAAAAAAGAAAGACCTAAAGCGCATTCCTGCATTCTCTCTCCATAGCAACTATTCAGGCCTGGGTGTTGCAGTTGCACAGGGTGAAGCATAGTGCTGGTTTCCTTCTATATACCATCAACCTTGGTGGTAGATGTGCAAATGGGAAAATGACTCAGAAAAGTTCTGTATCTCTGGATCCTGCCCGTCCAGGCCTGATACGTGTGAGTGTGGGCATGAGGGCCTACAGCCCCAGTGGCTTGACTTTCTTCCACAGTGAGAAGAAGCTGAGCCACCTGGTCATGGATGAGACATTGCCACTATACCTTAAATCCTCCTATGGGTGACTCCCCAGGTGACTCTATGGAAGAATCTTATTTTCAGACCAGTCTGGCAGACCTGCCTTGGTCCCAGTCCACATCTGGCAATAGTACCATCATTGCAAAAATTCTTGTGTAACATCTGAGAGACACTATGAAAAATTTTTTTTACCAAATATAGCATGTGTCTTATCTTCTCTAATGTCTTTCCTTTTGTTGAAAAGTCTTTAACCAAAAACCACTTTACAGAAACATTTTGAGTTATTCTTCTATTGTTTGAGTGAAGAAGAATAGATTTAAAAGTTACTTCAGAGTTTTATTTCTAATGAGTTCTTAAGTTGAAATTATTTACTTGTAATATGAAGAAGAACTTGTAGATTTCTACATGCCTAGTTCTGCTTTAATGCCAATGAAAATTCTCATCATGCCATGGAAAGGAAAATGTCCCTTATTCTTTGAAAAAAATAAAGTTATTGGGGTAACATTGGTTAATAATATTAAATAAATTTCAGGTACACAACTTTATAATACAACATTTATTAGCTCACCACCCAAAGTCTAGTTTCCTTCCATCATCACATATTAGACACCCTTTACCCTCTTTGTTCTCCCCTATAGGTTGTCTCCCTTTTTTATTTTTTATTTTTTTACTTTTTTTCTTTGAATCATTGCTTTCTTCCAGCTTCTCCAAGCCTTGCCTATCAGAACACTTACTCCTCTTAAGCAAAGAATCTGGTTCAGGGATAGATAGGTGAGCTAGATCATGTCAATCTAGACCTAATCACAGTGATTGGTTTAGGGTACTGGGGTCAATTCAATCTATGAATAAATCCTGTGCTTTCTTTAGCTACTACCAAAATGATAGAAGCACAAAGTTACAGTTGGCCACCACAAAGCAGAAGAACTACACTGGAGTGAAGCCAATGTAACAGTAAGCAAAGCCAATAAATAAATAAATAAATAAATAAATAAATAAATAAATAAATAAAT